>CAMAPE010000017.1:16607500-16642500 GCA_945859875.1 Cuscuta europaea | reverse complement strand
ATAGCTGAGCAAAAACTTTTTGAAATTGGAAACAGATTTAGTATCCCCATTAGTAAAGATCAGTAGGTCATCTGCAAAGCCCAAGTGAGAAATAGGAAAACCATGATTACCCAACCAGAACTGTTTAATTTTTCCAGCTTCCATTAAACCATTGAGACCCCTTGAAAAAGCTTCTGCTGCAATAATAAAAAGAAAAGGGGATAGGGGGTCCCCTTTGTTTAACACCTCTGCTAGTCTTGAAAAAACCTTGGGGGTAACCATTGATAAGTATAGAAAGATAAGTAGCACTGAGATTATTCATAACCAGATGAACAAAAGAACTGCAGGATCCAAATTTTAGTAGAATAGCACTCATAAACTGCCAAGAAACCTTGTCAAAAGCCTTTGCCATGTCAAGTTTAATAACAAGATTGGTACCCCTTATCTTTTTGTCTATACTGTGGATCAATTCCTGAGCAATTAAAATCTGGTCTGCAATATCTCTCCCAGCCATGAAACCAGCCTGCTCTTTGGATATGATTTTAGGCATAATGTCCCTTAATCTATTAACCATCACTTTAGTGCAAACTTTGCTTATAAAATTTGATAAGCAAATAGGCCTAAAATCACTGATAGAAGAAGGGTTATCTGTTTTAGGAATTAAAACAATCAACGCACTAGACATGCCTTTAGGAATTGGGAAGCCCATAAAGAACTCTTGCACTGCTCTAATAACATCCATTCCAACAATGGACCAACATTTCTTAAAGAATTTACCATGGAAACCATCTGGCCCAGGTGCACTGTTCTGATTGAGATCCCAAACAACATCTTTAACTTCATTAGGGGTAGGTAAGACCATAAGTCTATTATTATCATCCTGATTAAGAATCTGTGGTATGTATTGTAGCATTTCATCATAACTGACTGAGTTCTTTTCAGTGTATAGGTCAGTAAAGAAACTGACAGCCTCATTACCAATATCAGAAAAAGAAGTGAGAGTGCTACCATCATATTGTTTGATAGAGGTAATACTCTGTTTTCTTTGTCTAATTTTGACATATGAATGAAAGAATTTAGAATTGCTGTCTCCTTCTTTAAGCCAGTTAATGTGAGCTTTCTGCTTCCAAAATTTTTTCTCCAACTTGTATTTTTGGGTGAGCAGACCCTTTTTGTGGAATAAGTCTTCTCTAGTACTGTCACATGGGTTTTCTTCAAACTTCCTTTCTGAATCCAACACTTCCATCTCACACAATTTAATATCATCAAAGATGTTTCCAAAAACCTCCTTGTTCCAAATTCTGAGTTCCTTTTTAAGAACTTGAAGTTTAGCTATCAACCCTTTCATACCACCACCAGTTTTAACAGAGTCCCACTTAGTTTTAATAAACTCTATAAGATCCCTATTCTAGAACCACATGTTCTGAAATTTAAAGCTTCTGGGCCCAGACAAGCTTAAATTAGAAAATTGAATGAGAATAGGATTGTGGTCTGAAGGGGTCTTATTTAACAAGGATATCTTAATAGAATCAAATTTATTAATAAAATGATTGTTAAAAAGAACCCTGTCAAGTCTTCTCCAAACTCTACCATTAGCTCTAACCCCAGACCAAGTAAATTTAGGCCCCTCATAAGGGAGATCAATCAGGTTGCAGGAAGAAATGCAATCAAAAAAATCATTGATACCTCTGATAATAGGCATAGAGCTCCCTTGATGTTCATTGTAAGCTGCAATCTCATTAAAATCCCCTCCCACCATCCAAGGTTTGGCCATAGAAAGAGAAATAGTAGCAAGACTATCCCATAACTCTTTTCTAGTATGATAATTGTGTTTCCCATAAACACCAGTAACCCATCCTTCAAAATCATTGCTAACCACCTTGAAATGGACAAATTGGCCATGCCATGTAACATCAGATATACCCAAGACAGAAGAATCCCAGAATACCCAAATTTTATTTATAGAAGAAGACAGAGCATCACTGAAACCCAAAACATTTTTGAAAAGATCCGTTTTGCTACTATCAACAATAGGTTCTATGACAATAAGAAGCTTCACCCTCCATTGAATAACTAGGGAACTGAGTCTGGTACTGGAGGCATCCAGACCCCTAGCATTCCAAATTATGCAATTCATTTAGGAATAGAATCTCCCCCTCCCCTTGCTGCACTTCTAGTATTCCTCTTATGTTGAATATCTTGTGTGCCTTGCTTTTTATTTATTCTGTCTTTGTTCTGATCTTCACCCCTAGCAGAGTGGTCATTGTTCTGCAAGTCATCAGTTCCAGTGTTCTGCCCTCTGGTATCCAGTTCTTCCTCTCTATGAGTGTGCATTTCTGTAGTATGTTCTTCAACAGTATCTTCTATTTGTGTTCTTTCCTTCTCCTTTTGTTTAACTATGCCTTCAATTTTTGTGCAGATTTCTGTCCATGATTCCATGAAAATGTCAGGTTTGACAGTAATATCCTCCTCCCCTTCTGAGTAACATTCTCTGGGTTCAACTTCATAAATAATATCAAAGAGAGGCTCAATTTCCTTGATTTAAGTATCATCCTTACTTTCAGTAATCTCCTTGTTATTGGTGATAGTAATGCCTGGGACTTCTTTTTGTAACAGTTCCTGAACTGTATTTTTTATGTCTATTGTAGGTTGATCAACAGTGTCCAATATGATGACATCTTCCTCAGTTTCAGAATTGATTTCCACATGAACAGATTTTGAGGATGATGGCTTACTAGCATTGAGATTTTCTGTATTTTTAATATGCTCTGTGATTTTACCCTTTCCTTTCTCCTGCCTTGTATATTTTTTCTGCTGTTTGTCTGTAATAGGTATCCATTTGTTGTTTTGCTCCTTCTCTGTAGACTCCATATGTAGATGTCTTTTAGGACATTTGGATTCAGAATGACCTAAATGTAAACAGCCTTGACAGTAATCCGGTCTGTTCTCATACAGAATGGGTTGGGGAAAACCCAAGTGCACCACAATTGATCCACACCTTATTGGGCATCTCCTTAGTGAGATCCAATTCCACACATATTCTAGCAACTGCTGGCTTAGCTAGCGAAGCAGTTGCAACATCTAACTTCAAAGGCCTGCCTACAAGATTTGCAATCTCAAAAAGAGCTTGTTTATCTTGTAAGTGAATAGGTAACCCTTCCATTACAATCCAAACAGGAACAATAGGTGATTCAACATTAGGACGAAAAGTAGGTGTCCATTTAGTAACCCTCATAACATTTCCTTGAATCATCCAAGATTGACGATTCCAACAACGAATATAATCTTCCTCTAAATCAAAACGTATCAACACATGTTTTGGATCTAAAGTTCCCAAATGGAAAGATCCTTTAAATCCAATAATCTCAAAAGCTTTACGTAAAATCAGAAGGCTAGGTTTTCCTTTCACTAGTGCAAAATATACATTTTATAACTAGCATTTTATATGGGTTAATGAATAACTGTAATAGTATGTAGGCACGGGGCCTAATTCGTAAAAAGTGAAAGATACATTTCAACTTGATGGGTCAAAATGAAAAGTATAAAACTTGATCTATAACGGGTGCTTTTAAAACGGACATAGAAAGTTGAAATGGGGTTACATTTATAATTTTTGTAACTTCAAATGATATTCGGAGTCCTTTTTGTATTTAAAGAAAGTTATTTTCTATGTCTGTTCATTGAAAACCCTTATCGAAAGAATTTATCTAGAGTTAGATGAATAGACGCTTCACGATAGAAATAGAAGAGATTATACCAAATCGAAACCCTGCTTGGAAAAGACGGAGTTAGCCGCCGCAACTCCATCACCGCTGGTCATCCATGGTGTTCCACCACTTTGACTCAGACAAAGATAAAGCTAGATGTCGTAGCTCCATTACCGCTTCTCCTCCATGGTGTTCCATCGCCCTGTTCCGACGAAGACAAAGCTAGACGCAGCAGCTCCACCACCACCGTTGTTCAGACGAAGATCGATCTAGACGCCGCAGCTCCACCACCACCGGTGTTTCATGGTGTTACCCCACCCCACGGTATCCCTACTCTTTCTTACATCCTTAGGCGCTACAGTTCTATCACATACAACCGTTCCCCGTGAGTCAATCATCCTCCACCACATCTAGGTAAAAATATATGTCCTCTATAAGAAAAGCACATACAGAGTATTGATAGAGTATATCTCTAGAGAGAAGTGAGAGCTAGAGAGAGAAGTGCAATAATATGCTTCAATAGAATGATTTTGTAACCCCTATAACTACTCCCAAGGGGAGTATTTATAGAGAAAATTAGGGTTGGGCTCCCAAGCCTTGGGTTTGGGAGGCCCATTTACAACTGGACCGCTACTGGGCCGAATACAAAGCCACTAATGGGCTGCACAAATGAGTAAGTATAAAATCCGATTCTGTGAGGTCTTCGTGGCCGACGAGGGCGTGGCCGACAAGGGCACGGCCGACGAGGGCACGGCCGACGAGGGCACCCGGGTTCCTTGGACTCAGGACCATAATCCGAGTTGGCCCCTTTTCGGCCGACGGGGGCGTCCTGGCCGACGAGGGCGCCACTCTGTGCCTTGTGCTTTCTGTTCTTCCGAGTATGTGGGTCCGGGGGCTCAGACCCATATACTCCATCAGGAGTCCCCCACTCTCTAAGCTGAGACGTAGACGAAGTGAAGGAGAGTAGATTCCTATGCTTTGGTGCCCTTGGCCGTTATCCGTTCCTTGTTGTGGACAGAGAGGCCGTTGTTTACTTGATGTCTTTGTTTTTGGACGATGAGTGTCCTTCTTTCAATGGTGGCCGTTGAAAGGCACGTTTTGCTTGGGCGTTGATGGTTGAAGTTTGTGTTTGGGCCGATGAGGCCACTGAAGTTATTCCTTGCTTTGAGGACGATGGCGTCCTTTCCTTTGGGTGGCCGATGAGGGTGTTTGCGCACTCCTTTTGGCCGTTGCTGGTTGGCCTTCGTGTTCTTGGCCGAAGGGCCCGTCAAGATTAATTGTTGGCTTTGGACGATGAGTGTCCTTGCCTCTAGTGGCTTGTTGGCCGTCGCTAATGACGTTATGGGCCTTTGGCCGATGAAGCTCCGTTGTGCTGTATGGACGATGTGGCCATGCTTTGTGGTCACATTCATGTTTTTTGTAGTGTTTCCTTTTTGTTTTGCTGAGGCCGGTGTAGTCCCCCAGTCCCCCACTGCTTCAGGCCGAGGAGTGTGAGGGGTGAAGGAGTTGCTTGAGTCCCTGGCCGAAGCGGCCTCTCCGTAGTCCCCCCTGAATCCAACTCTCATGGCGATTTTCTGGCCAAGGTAACCCTGTGGGAGAACCCTTGTGCGCAGATCGCTTGTAGAGAGTTATCATCAAAGGTCATGACGAGGAGCCGATGGCTTGTGGGCTCTTGGGTCCTTTGATCTTGTGGCCGTTACGTTCCTGACCGTTGCCGTCTCCTTATTGTTTGGCAGTTGTGATCTTGGCGAGCAAGTGGGACGTTGTGGGCGCTTGCTGGCATTTGTAAAGCCGGTGACCGTGTGTAGGCCGTAGAGTCCGTCTTGCCAGTGGGCTGTTGATATTGAGTTTGGCCCGTTGGTGACGTGGTGGTCCCCCATTGGTGGCCGTTGGTGTGGCCATTGGGGGGGTGCCACGTGTAGTGACCGTTGGGTGGGGGGTTCTATAAATACCCCTCCCCCTTCGACGAGAAAACGTATTTGCATTCTGAATTTGTCGAAGTGCTGGCCGATTTTCTAGAGAGATAAACTCCCAAGCCTGTTCTTCGTGTTCTTCGTTGTTCAAGGTTAGTGTTCATCGCGATCTTCCTCATTTTTCATACTTTGCTTCCTAGGTTGTTGATCTAGTGTTAGGCGTTTGAACATCCTTAGATCTTAAGTTAGTCTCCTTAGGCCCATAGTAGTAGTTATGAAAAGCTTGAACGAAGACTACTACCCCTACGACGACCAGCCCTCCACGAGGTCGCTTGACTACGAGGTGCTCGAGGAGTTCGAAGAGGAGATAGAGCGTTTAAGTCCCTACAAATCCGGAGAGCCGGTGGACGAGGAAGGCGAGGACGAGGAGTCCGCCTCCTCTTCAAAGGGTGAGGACGTAGGTGCGTCCCGAGTGGTGGACGGGGCGTCCACTTCTGCTGTCATTCCGTGCCCGAGGCCGGTGTCTGCCGTGAAGGGAGCAGCTAAGCCGAAGAGGGTGAGGAGGCCGAAGAATGGGTCGGGCCTCTCCTATCTGGACCTCACCAACATATTCCTGATCAAGCCGGAGAGCAGTGCGGCCGACTATCTTGTTGCCCAGATGTATGTGGGGCCGTTCGGGCGGGTTAGGGCACCCAGGCCGACGGACCATGTTCTACTTCCGCCACCGGGATACTTTGGGGTATACCCGATGAGTTTTGCTAAGGGGTTGAGGTTCCCCCTTCACCCTTTCATCACTGAGTATCTGGACATGGTGGGGCTTCCTCCGGCCTTGCTGACGCCGAACAGTTATTCCTTGATGGTGGGCTTTTTACTCCGGTGTGAGGAGCTGGGCTACAGGCCGACAACGGCCCTCTTCATGAATCTGTACCAGATCGGCCGAGGAAGCCACAAGAACTGTGCGGCCTATGCTACTCTTCAGCAACTGCCGAAGAAGAGGAGCTTCACGGACTTGCCTTCGTCCATTCATGGGTGGAAGAGCAAGTTTGTTTTCGTTTCCCTGGGTGAGAGTGGCACCGAGTTCCCCTCTCTCGGCCATACCGGGAGGTTCAATCTTCATGACCCGCCGAAGAGCTCTATCTTGGACGCTCAGGTGGAGGCTTTCCTGGAAGGGGGGCCGAGGAGCGTGAAGGATTACGTTACCGAATACAAGATGACCGCCCTCGGCTTCTTCAGATACCATCTGTATGGCGATAAGGAGGATGACCTCCAACTCTGGCCGAGGATGACCACCACATTTGAAGAGGCCGACGGCCCGGATTTGGGCATTCCTGCTGAGGCCGACGGTAATTATTTCTTCGGCTTTCTGTTTTTATGTTTTTGTCCTTTGCCTTACTAATCTGTTGTGTTTTCCTTTGTAGATTTTGCCATGGACCGTCGTTCCATAATGGCTATTGCCAAGGCCAAAACGGCCGAGGAGTTGGCTGCCAAGGCGGCCGAGGCGGCCAGACGTGCCGCGGCCGATGGGAGCGGGGCTACTGCTGATGCGGCCCCAAAACCTGCCCCATCAAAGAAGAAGAGGCCGGCTACTGACGGCCAGAAAAAGTTAACTGAGGCCGGCCTGAGCGTCTCTAAGAAGACGAAGAGGGTTCCTTCCTCTTCCCCGGCTACTGAGGCCGGTACTCTGGCTGTCCCCAGCGTGGACGATAGTGGTCCTGTCGTGGACCTTACCGCTGCTGGCGATGCTGCTCCATCACTACCTCTCGTCCAGGAGCCACGGACGAAGAGGGCCGACAAAGAGATTGCCGGTGCCACCTGCCAGAAGATGGTAGAATACCCCGTCGGCGGGGGTGTCTTCGATGACGTCGTCCTTTGCCACGACGTCCTGGCACAGGCCATGCCGGCCAAGGATCGGGCTTACTTGAGGAAGCTCGGGGACGTGAATATTTATGAGGGCGGCATGGACCTCCTCGTCCAAGTAAGTTACCTTCCTTATGCGTTGTCTTTCTCGTCGTCTGTGTAAAACCATTTGCCTGACTTTTGTTTCCCTTATTTCTGCAGAGTGCCTTCATGCTAATGGAGAGCCACAAGAGGCAATACCGAGAGATAGCTCGCTTGAAGGAGCTGGAGCAGAAGGCCGCCTCGGCCGACGAGGCGGTTGCTTGCCTGGACCGGCTCCGGGAGGATGCCAGGGCGTTGCAGGCCAGGGCCGATGAAGCCGCCGCAGCCAGGGACGATGCCCTGGCCAAGCTCGAGGAGAGCAAAAGGGAGCTCGAGGAGTCCCAAAGGGCCCTGGAGGCCGAGCGGCGCAAGAGCGAGGAGGCCGTCAAGGCGAAGGCGGAGGCCGAGGCCGCCGTTGTGAGGGCTGCTGACGAGGCCGTCGAGAAATTCCTGGCCGAGGGGTGGAAGGCCGATGAGAGGCTCCCCTGGTGCTACGAGGTGGTGGCCGCCAGGCTTGAGAGTTGGGGAATGAACTCCCCCGCCGGCCAGGAGTATTTCAGCCGAGAGATGTCCGTGTATTATAACCTTGGCCAGGAGCGGATGCAAAGGCTCCTGTGTCGGCGGCTCTCTCGTGCTTTGAAAGCCATGAACTATACGTCTGGGTGGGCTAGACGGAACCTGAAGCTGCCGAAGCTGATGAAGGATCCAGAGGAGCAGGCAAAGCTTCCGTTGTCGGAGCGGGAGTCCCCAATTGAAAGCTCCGGCCTTGGCGAGCCGGATTACACCGAGTTTGATTTTTTGGACGACGCCACAAGTGCTGCAGCCGCCGCCGGCCAGGAGATTGAAGCCGAGGAGGGGGCCGACGAGGCCGAAGAGCCAGCCGCAGATGGAGGTGCCCCAGAGGCTTGATCGGCTACTCTGTAGTTAATTTTTATTTTTGCCAAATGTTGTAACGGCCGTAGCGCCCCCCAATTGTAATGAACTTGACTATCAATGAAAAAATTTTTGCCGTCCTGTTCGGCTTTGAATCCCTTGTATGCTTGTTTGCTTTTTGTCATTTCGTTTTTGAAATTTTTTCTAAGTGTCAAGGTCACAACTTGGGTCACCTCGCGAGTGCCCGCTACGTCCATGGGGTAGTCTACCCTGTCATGTGGCCTGGTCGGCTTGTTCGTCGTTGCTTTACTACCATAACACTTAGGATTTTTTCAGAAAATTTCCTAAGTGTTTTGGGTTCACTTGGATGCCTTCTTCCCGGTCTGGTGGCTTGGTCGGCCTGACCGTGTTGATGTAGTATCATAACACTTAGGATCCTTTCGAAAAATTTCCTAAGTGTTTTTGGTCGGCTTGGCCGGTGGTTCTTGTCTACCATAACACTTAGGATTTTTTTTTTAAAAAAAAATTTCCTAAGTGTTTTGGATCCCTATGGGTGCTTCCCTTTTCAGCCTTGACCGTGGTGTCCGCTCCGTCCGGGCCTTGGATTCATCATTTTTGACAAATGCTCTGGGAGATGTCCCAAGTGTTTGAGCCAGTGTCGTTGTCGGCCTGCATCCTTTGTGTTGTGGCCGATAAGGGCACCTTAACCTTGAGCTTTTTGAACTTAGAATTTTTCTAAGTACACATGCAGAGGTGTGGGTAGATAACGGCCTTGGAGTATACTGGTACCCGCTTCGGCTAGAGTTCCTTCATTTGAGTACTTAGATAATTTTCTAAGTATAAATGTGAGGCATTTACTTCTTTGCTTGTGGCCGATGAGGGTGCTGGATAAGGAACGGCTTGTCCAAGGAGATGGTCCTACCTTCGTCGGCTAGCCATGGTTCGTTGTTGAGGAACCCTTTCTTTTCTCAGGATTTTTTTCTAAGTGTTTGGGAAACACTTAAACGAATCCCTAAAGAACTTTCGTTTGACCAACAGCCCTGGTTCCAGTGCCGGCGTCGGCCATCCGAGATGCTGTGGCAAGTAGAGGTTGTTTCTTGATTGCTTGATCCTTTCGCGGGTGTGATGAGTGCCCGCTTCGTCCTGGTCATCCTCAGGATTGCGATGCTTTGTTTCATACCAAGCGTTGGTGCCTCAAAGGACTATGGCCGATGAAGGTCACCTCTCGCGTGTCACCCAACCGATGAGGTTAGGGTTTCATAGGCGTGTGTATCGGCCTTGATTATTCCCTTGTAGTGTGTGGACGTGTCGTCCATGTTGCCTGTCAGTGGTACTACACTTGTGTTCAACTGATATGTACTTGGCCTAGTTGGGCCTGAGTTGTGGGGATTTTATTTTTTCATTGCTCGAGGCCGGCAAGTGTGCACGGCCGTCGGCTTCCCTCTTTTTCCCTTGTATGTTTTTTTTTGTTTCGGGGGGTATCCTTCTTTCAGGCTTCGGCCGAAGGGTGTGCTCGTCCTTCGGCCGGTTCGGACTTCGTTTATAACGTCCGTGGTCTCAGGGCGGGTCCCGTCGCCTATTTATGACGCGGGCTAGACTTTTGGTCGGTTTCCAACGGCTGTCGTTGCCCATCCCTGAGTTTTGGGATTTTGTCACCTCGGCCATGATTTCAGGCCTGTCGTCCTGCGTTCTGGCGCGTGGACGACGCGGTGAGCTTCCCATTTCAAGACGTGGGCCGTTTGCGGGCCCCTCGTCCTGGGGACATCGTCGGCCATACCTGAGTGTTTCACTTCTAGGCTTACGGGGCCAGGACGATGTGCTCTCTCAGCTAGGCCTGAGCCCTTCGCTGATACAAAATACAATGGAGTGCCTGAGCTTGTCGCTCGTAGGCTGCAAATGCAAGGGGCCATGTCGGCCAGACCTGAGCCTTTCGCTCTAAGGTGGCCGACGAGAGCACCTGCTAATGTTATACTTTGAATTTCCAGAGAAAAAATCAGAACATGATTTTATTCATAAGTGGCTCGAGGCCGAGGGTGGCGTTCAATCAGTAACCCGTTAAGGGGTGAGGGCTTCGCCGTCTACACCTCCTTCGGATTACTGATAAAACTTCACCAGATGGTGTACATTCCATGTTCGTGGTACATTGGACCCATTCGGGCATTTAAGCTTGTAGGTGCTGGGTTTGACCACGGTACTGACGATGTAGGGCCCTTCGTACTTCAATGCTAGCTTGCCACCCTCTGTCGGCTGGCTTGCTTCCCTCCGGCGGAGGACGTAGTCCCCCACCTGAAATTCCCGGGAACGTACCTTGGCGTCATAGTATGATTTTACTTGACGCCGGTAGTTCTCTGCTCGGACGTAAGCTTGCTCACGCCTCTCGTCAACCAGGTGTAGGTCAATCTTCATGTTCTCTTCGTTGGTGTCAGGCTCATATTGTTCCACCCGTCGGCTGGGGATGGCAACTTCCGTGGGCGCCTTTGCTTCAAAGCCGTAGCACAGGGCGAAAGGCGTTTCTCCTGTCGCCCTCCTCGGCGTGGTTCTGTAGCACCACAGGATGTTGGGGAGCTCGTCGACCCAACTACCTCCTGCGGCCTGGAGCTTCTTCTTCAGCCCCTCCATAATCGTTCTGTTAGCGTTTTCGACCTGCCCGTTGCCCTGAGGGTAGGCAACGGAGGAGAAACGATGCTTTACCTCAAACTCCCGGAGGAGCTCTTGGAAAGGGGCTGCCTCGAATTGGGTGCCGTTGTCTGATATGATCTCCTGGGGGACGCCAAAGCGTGTGATGATGTTCTTGTAAACAAATTTTTGGCATCTGGCCCCCGTGATGCTGGCCAAGGGTTCCGCCTCGACCCACTTGGTGAAGTAATCGACGGCGACGATGATGTAGCGGTTATTCCCGGCGGCTCTGGGCAGGGGGCCGACCAGGTCAATCCCCCATCTGGAGAATGGAATTGCGGTGCTGACAGGGGTATAGTTGATAGCTGGCCGACCAGGGGCCCTCTGGAGTACCTGGCATGTGGTGCACTTCCTGGCCAGGTCAGCGCAGTCGCGTGCCATCGTCGGCCAGAAGAAGCCCTGGACGACGAGACGCCGGGACATGCTGAAAGGGCCCTGGTGTGAGGAGCAGACGCCACAATGAACTTCTTCCATGGCTATGTCGGCCTCGTCCTGGTGCAGGCATCGGAGGAGAGTGCCATTATAGGACCGTTTGTATAGCTTGCCATCTTCGATGGTGTAGCTTGGGGCCCGGAGTTTGGCAAGTTTGGCCCTCTCCTCGTCCGTGGGCAGCTCCCCCGTTGTGATGAAGGTGGCGATGTCGGAGATCCAGTCCTCTGGTCGCTGTTGGACGCACAAGACGGGGCTGGCATGGATGCTGGACATGCTCAACTCTTCGATCTTGGCCAACTGGGAGATGTGCTCCGGGGTGTCCGAGCTGAGTTTGGAGAGGATGTCGGCTTCGGCGTTCTCGGCCCTGGGGATCTGAGTGATCTCGTGGGTTTCAAATGCTTTCAGCAACTCCTCCGCCGCTTGTTTATACTGCTTCATCCGGCCTTCCTTTGCCTCGTACGATCCCTCCACCTGGCCCACCACCAGTTTGGAGTCGCACTTGATTTTGAGATGCTTGGCCTTGAGGCCGGCGGCGAGTCTGAGACCGCTGAGGAGGGCCTCATACTTGGCTTCGTTGTTGGATACCCTGAAGTTGAAGCGGACGGCATAGTAAGCTCTGAATCCTTCAGGGGATATGAGGACGACGCCGCCGCCGCATGATTTCGCGGTCGACGAGCCGTCAGTGAACAGGGTCCATGTATCGTCTTGCTCCGGCCCGGGGTTGGCGACGGCCGTCTCCCTTGCTGTGCATTCGATGACGAAGTCGGCCAAGGCTTGCCCTTTGATGGATGGCCTTGGCTTGATCTCAATTTGGAACTGGCTGAGGAAGATCGCCCATTTCACCATCCTTGAGGAGCTGGTGGGGCTCCTCATGAGTGCGCCGAGAGGCTGCTGGGTCAGTACGTGGACGGCGTGGGCCTGGAAGTAGTGCCCCAGCTTCTTCACCGTGTGGACGATGGCCAGCACCATCTTCTCAATGGGGGAGTACCTGAGCTCGGACTCCCTGAGTGTCTTGCTGATGTAGAAGATGGCCTTCTGCACCCCTTCGTCCTCACGGATGAGCACGGAGCTGATGGCCGACGTGCTCACCCCTAAGTACAAGAAGAGGGTTTCGCCGGCTCTAGGCTTGGAGAGCACGGTAGGGGACGACAAGTACCTTTTCAATTCGTCGAATGCCTCCTTGCATTCCGTCGTCCACTTGAAGCTGTTGGCTTTACGCATGATCTGGAAGAAGGGGAGTGCCCTCTCGGCTGACCTGGAGAGGAACCGGTTTAAGGCCGCCAGGCGCCCCGTCAGTCGCTGAACCTCTTTGAAGTTGCGGGGCGGCTCCATGTTGATGATAGCCTGCGTCTTCTCCGGGTTTATCTCGATGCCTCTCCGGCTGACCATGTAGCCAAGGAACTTGCCGCCCTGGACGCCGAAGGCGCACTTCTTGGGGTTAAGGCGGAGCCTGAACTCCTTCATGATTTCAAAGATCTCCCGGAGGTCGTCGGCGTGGGAGGTGGCCTGCCTGCTCTTGACGATCATATCGTCGACGTACGCCTCCATCGTCCGGCCAAGGACCGCTCTGAAGATTTTGGCCACCATCCTAGTATAGGTGGCGCCGGAGTTTTTGAGTCCGAAGGCCATGACGAGGTAGCAAAAGATTCCCTCTGGGGTCATGAATGTCGTCTTCTCGGCGTCATCTTCATGCATGGAGATCTGGTGGTACCCTCTGAAAGTGTCGAGGAACGACATCAACTCGCACCTCGCTGTCTCGTCCACCAGTTGATCAATGTTGGGGAGAGGGAACGGGTCCATGGGGCACGCCTTGTTCAGGTCAGTGTAGTCAACACACATTCTGAACGTCGGCGGTTTCTGTGCGAGGACGACGTTGGCCAACCATGTTAGGTAATTCACCTCTTTGATGTGTTTGATCGATAGGAGCATGGCGACCTCCCCTTTGACGAAGTCCCGCCTGTCGGCGGACAAGTAGCGCCGCTTCTGTTTGACGGGCGCGGAGGCTGGGTCGACGGTCAGCCGGTGAGTGATCACCTGGCGGCTGATGCCTGGCATATCGTCCGGGCCCCACGCGAAGACAACGGCGTACGACCGTAGGACGAGGAGGATGGCGTCTCGTTGGTCCTGGGGGAGTTGTTTTCCGACCCTGAGAACCCGCTCCGGCCGGGAGGTATCCAGAGGGATTTCCTCGACCTCCTCGGCCGGCTCCGCATGTGGCCTCTCCTCGTCTATGGCGACGGCGGCCGTAATGGTGTCTATCCTCTGTCCTTCCCTTTCGGCCGGCCTCGTTAGCTTGAGGTAGCAAGCTCTGGCTATCCTCTGATTTCCTCTGGCGTAGCCGATGCCGTCGTTGGTGGGGAACTTCAAGCACAAGTGCTTCATGGAGATGATGGCCTCCAAGTCCTCCAGCGCTGGCCGGCCCAAGATCAGGTTGTGGGCGCACTGGAGGTTGACCACCATGAACTCCATGTCAATTTTGGCGTGGTGGGGGCCGTCACCGACCTCCACGGGGAGGACTATCGTGCCCTCGGCGTCGATAGAGTCCCCGGTGAAGCCGGATAACGGGGTCTTGATCAGCTTCAGCAAAGCTCTGTCCAGCTTCAGCTGCTTGAAGGTGTCCAGGTACATCACGTTGACGGAGCTCCCCGTATCGATGTAAGTACGGTGGATGATGGAGTCACCGATCTCACATCGGATGGCGAGGGCGTCCCTGTGTGATTCCGTACCCGGAGGCAGATCCTTGTCGGTGAAGGTGATCGCCTCCGTTCGCTGCTTCTTCGGCTGGGGGGAACGTGGGACACCTCCCCAATGTAAAGGGATTGGGCCCATTTCTTTCTCTGAGTGGCGGAGTCCCCCCCAGTGTTCCCACCTACGATGAGGTGGATGTGATTCTTCTTCGGCGGAGGCTCTTCGAAGTCCTCGTCGTCGCTGAGTCTACCAATCTCCCGCTTCTTCGCAGAGGGTTCGCCCCCATGTTTGCCGGTGTTTACCCAAGTGTTCTTGCGTGGGCCACCTTTGACAAACTGGGAGAGTTCCCCCTGGCGAATAAGGCGCTCGATGGCCTTCTTCAATGTGATGCAATCGTCGGTGTTGTGCGACGAGTTCTTGTGGAACCGGCAGTATGTGCCGCCCTGCTGGATGGAAAGGATCTCCTCGGCCGGCCGAGGAGCCTGCTCGATGAGGCCGTGCTTCTCGGCATAATCGAGGATGGTGCCGACCGGGTGGGTGAGGGTTACCCCCGGCCGCTCCAGCCTCGGCCGCCAGTGGCGGTCTTTCTTACTCTGTCCACCAGAGCCGTGGCGGCCCTGGGCACCCTGGCCGGCCGGGGACGGACCCGGGGCCGGCGAAGGATTTGTCTTCTTGGGGGGATGGCCCCCCTCTCTCTTGTGATTGTGGAGCTCGTCGGCGTCCGCGTACAAGCCTCCGCGCTGGAGCGCCTTGGCATACGACCTCGGGGGGTCGGTGATGAGGCTCCTAGCCTACGGGGAGCTGCGGAGAGCTCCCTGGTACAAGGCGAGGAGGGTGCGCTCATCGGCCCCCTCGACCTCCTCGGTCTCCCTCGTCCACCGATCGATGAATGACCGGAGGGACTCCTCGTGCTGCTGCTTGACGGAGAGGATGTGGGTGAAATACTTCTTCGCGCGCTTCCTCCCAGCAAAGTGAGTGAGGAAGCGCTGGGCGAGATCCTGCCATGAGTCGATGCTTCCTTCTGGGAGCCCGTTGAACCACTCGTACGCTGGCCCCTCGAGAGTAGAGAGGAACCAACGGCAGAGGTATTCGTCGGACGCGTTCACCATCAGCATGTTGTTCTGGTAACGGCTGAAGTGCTCCTGGGGGTCTGATCGGCCATCGTAGGTCTTGATGGCGTTCCCCCTGTACTTCTCAGGGATGGGGGCCGAGAGGACCCTGTTGGTGAAAGGGGTCCTCGTCCTGACCTGGATGATGGGGTCACCCCGCTTTTCGGCCAGCTCCCTCTCCAGGGCGCTAACTTTGTTCATGAGCGCGTTGAGGCCGGGGTCGTTGGAGGCGCCAGCCGTAGGGGTGTTGGCCGACTGCTTGGCCTCCATCTGAGCTAGCCTCCTCTCCAGCTGGGCGATGACCTCGTCCCGGGGGTCCCTGGCGGCCGTAGCGCCGCCCGGCTGGTTCCTCATGCGCTCGTTGTGAGCCGCGTTGATCTGGTGACGCACGTCATCCTCGTGCAACTTTCCCTTGCCCTTGTCCGGGCGGGGCTGGTCCGCTGTCCGGGACACAGACCCCAAGCTTTCCCTCGGTGAGCCAGGACGAGGATCACCAATCCGTCCCGCCATCCTCTCCGAAACCGGACGACGGCGCGTGTCACCTAGCCTATTGAAGGCAGAGGCTTTTCCACGCGCTAGGGTCTGCCCGGGCCGAAGAGGGGAAGCAGGGTGGGAGTGGGACGACGCCGTGTCCTGGGGCACCACCCCCTCATCGTTGCCAATCTGGACGGCCAACGGTTGGGGTTGAGGAGGCTGAGTGACGTTCCCCCCGGTCCTTGGCAAGAGTGCGCTGAGGACGGTGGGGTTCTGAGCCAAGCTTGCGATGATGGCCGATAGTGCGGCTTGGACCTGAGGATCTACGGACGGGGAGGCCGCGGCCATAGGCTGGGCCGGGGCGTGATCCGTCTTCTCCGCTCGCTTCTTGTCCAGGCTGATGCGGGCATCAGGGGCTCCGCCGTTGAGTTGGTTGCGGAGGTCCGTCGTGAGGTTGAAGGCCTCCTGGAAGAGGTCCCCTCCGCCGACCTGGTCGGCCGTGGCGTCCTCATCGTGCTCCCTGGGCTCTTGGTCCTCAGGGATGGCTTTGCTGACGAGGTTGCGGTTTGACTTAGTTCTCCCCATGATCAGTGGTTAGCTGTGCTTGGTAACGACGAAGGGTGCTAACTTGATTGTTCTAGCTCTCAACGAGAGCACCAAATGATAGAGTATATCTCTAGAGAGAAGTGAGAGCTAGAGAGAGAAGTGCAATAATATGCATCAATAGAATGATTTTGTAACCCCTATAACTACTCCCAAGGGGAGTATTTATAGAGAAAATTAGGGTTGGGCTCCCAAGCCTTGGGCTTGGGAGTCCCATTTACAATTGGACCGCTACTGGGCCGAATACAAAGCCACTAATGGGCTGCACAAATGAGTAAGTATAAAATCCGATTCTGTGAGGTCTTCGTGGCCGACGAGGGCGTGGCCGACAAGGGCACGGCCGACAAGGGCACGGCCGACGAGGGCACCCGGGTTCCTTGGACTCAGGACCATAATCCGAGTTGGCCCCTTTTCGGCCGACGGGGGCGTCCTGGCCGACGAGGGCGCCACTCTGTGCCTTTTGCTTTCTGTTCTTCCGAGTATGTGGGTCCGGGGGCTCAGACCCATATACTCCATCAAGTATATATTATGAATTAAAAAATGTCTTTTATGAGAATCTATTTCGATCCTTATCTTTGAAGGGAAAGCATTTTCATAGCCTTTATCTTATCTTTGAAGGGTAAGGAAAGCAAAGAGGTTAGTTTATCTTATCTTTATGAATTTATATGCTACAGAGTATTATATAATATTCTGTATAGTAATAACAAGTCATTTTTAGAATATACTTTCATTTATATGATTTTATTCATGGAGTTGCATTGGAGATTTAATTTGCAGGACATCAAACAAGAAAAAGCAGAAAAATATCAAAACTAACTCAATTTCTAGGGCAACATTTTGCTGATTTATGGTCTAGGGGAGAACTTCATTTTTCAAAATCTTGTATAAGTGATTGAACAAATTGTTGAAAATTTTGAAGAATAGAAAGCATTATGCATGCACATATGAAAACATGGTGTTCAGTTTTTAAGTGAGGCAACATATATATTATATATTAATTATATATGTTGTAAGGTGGAGGTGGGTGAGGTAATCCCAGGTTTGTACACAGTTTTCTTTGCCATTAGCTTTTCCAAGCAAAGTTTTAATAATAATAATCACCTCATTTGCTTCTAATGTAAACAAAGGCTCTAAAATTTAATCAAAGTAGTGGAACCAAAATGCTATCATTGGTCATATACTACCAATGATGTCTTCTTACTTAACCTGTGTTTATTTTCCTGTGATTACAACTGTATTTTCCTATTTATGAAGATTTCATCTCAGTGAGAAGATAATGGGGGGAGAAGATGCAATTAGAACTGTAGAATGCCTTAGAGGGAGATTACAAGCAGAAAGAGTTGCTTCAGGAAATGCTAAAGAAGATGGTTATCTAATGGAAACCGAGGTTAGAATTCGTATCTGTTAAACTATTCAATTGAGTCGTTTGAACCATTAACAACTTCCTTTAATATTTGTAAACATTCAAGATTGATAGTCTATTGTGATTGACATTGCTTCCGTTTTCTTGATATTTTGGGAAAAAGATAAAAAAATTCCTGGATCAAAGTTTCAAAGATTGTAATTTGGATGTTTTTTCTTTCAGATCATGGAATTAAACAGTTGGCTGAGCTGGAGGCTAGGTTGAAAGAAGAGAATAAATCGAGAAACCGAGCCGAAAAGAGGTTTAAACACGTAATGAAGAAGCGTTGCTATGTTATTTACTTTTGATTTATGTACTTCGGATGTGCAAATGAGCCTATTTTTCTTTTTGTTTTGAATTACTATATGTAAAGAATTGGGCTTGGGGCTGCTTACATATTACTCATTAATTTCTAGACAATATATATTTTTAGTATGAATTAGAAATTTTATTTTGATGCAAATTTAAATAAAAACATTACATTTTAAAATATAAAATCACTTATATATATATATATATATATAATTATATATATAAGTGACAGGAAATGAGATTTTTTTTATTTAAAAAATATACTTTCTATAACGGTTAGTGGTTTAACCCATATAAAAAGGATTTTATATGGGGTACTACTGGACTGACACTGAAAACATTCGATAACGGTTAAATTCATAACCGTTATAAAAAAAATTCTATAAGGGGTGCGAATATCCGACACGAAAAGAGCCCGACTTTCTATATCGTTGGTTACTATGTCGTTACGGGAACCGACATAGAAAGTGTTTTTTAACCCATATAGAAAGTGTTTTTTACACTAGTGTTTAAAGAAATAACCTACTAGAGCTCGTTTGTGCTTGTCAGCAAGCGATTGAATTTCGTTTTCAGAAAACGAGATCGCAGGCATACCTTTGTATCTGGTTGGGGTTTTATTTGAAATAGAAGCACCTCGATTAGCCACCACATCTGCAAAGGACTTCCCTTCCCATGCTCTTCCACCTCCCGGCGGCGGAGCCGCCGAAGTAGGAGTTGCTGTCATGCGCTGAGCTTGATCGCCAGACTTTCTCTCACTAGGTCAAAAACCCATTAGTATTATTATCCTTATCATTATTATCATTATTATCATTATTATCATTATTATCATTATTATCATTATTATCATCATTATCATTATTATCATTATTATCATTATTATCATTATTATCATTATTATCTGATAGTCCCTGTTTCTGTTAACAGCAATGAATAGCAGTATAACAAAGAAGATTAAACGTAAGGATGAACACAGATGAATAGATGTAAAACCCTCTTTGATATACTGTGAACTCGTACACAGAATGATTTGCGCTTAAGGCTATAATGAACAAGTACGAAAGTTAACCTAATCCTGAATCCTCGGCTCCCTTTTTATAGGCGAGATTCAGGTAGGCGAATAAGGCTTTTAGCCTTTAGTATGGGCCTAACACTTGGCCCATATTAAATACTATTCTAAGAGATACAGTATATCAGTGCATAATGGAAATAGTAAACTAGACTATTACAGACAAAACTGACAGACTTGATTCACAATAGAATTATCTTCAACAATCTCCCTTTTTGTGATCAAGTGCTGTCTTCTCCTCCTTTTGAGCTTGGTGGTAATGTTTTCTGATGTTAAGAGCATGCTCGTATTGCCTAAGGATGTTCCTCTTGTCAAGGCGATCGTCATTTGCCTTTAGGATGGTTGTCAATGTTGCGTGCTCCTTCTGAGTGCATGACGATGCGTCTGCAAGCTTTTTATCCAGTTTTTCTTTTAGCTTCAGCAGCTGCTCTTTGATGATCTTCAGAGTTCCATCACAGTACTTTGCAATTTCGTTGACCATCATTAGGCGTTTTTCATTTTTGTGATTCAGATACGTGACTGCTGGTGGACTGAAGAATATGTGGTAAGCTGGGAAGTCATTGATCTCTGGACCTTGAAGACGTGGCTGTGCAAGATTTGTCTTTGACAAGTTGTTTTCTATAACCATCTGCAGGTCGTGGGTGGAATGAACTCGGACTTGTCGGAGCATGAATCGTTTGATGGCTTCAAAACCTTCTCTGTAAGTTCTACTCTTCCTGATTGGAAAGTATCTATATGCCATGAACATTTGATATATGTCATCCGGTTTCATCATGATGAAGTCATTCTCTTGGAAAGTAAATATGCTTCCGTCTGTGCGCCTCAGCTTATAGGAGTAGAACCTGATTGTATTATGATCTTCAGCCTTGACTTCCAAGATATCGTGAACTGGATGTATGCTGGATCTCAGATCTTTTTCAAGTGCAGCTCTTTGAGGTACGGATGATCGATGCATCAGCATATGTAGATGTCCTCCTGCTTGTTTTCCTTTGAGGTGTGTGAGACTTCGAAGCTTTAGCTCATTCAGGGGCTTGATTTTGTCCGGTCTACGCCAGATGCGCTCTCTGATTTCTTCTTGGAAGGGAGCTCTTATCCTAACATTCTTCCAGGGTTTTTCGGCCTTGGGAAGTCGTCCCGCCGTTTGTCTTACTACAGATTCAAGCTTCCTCTGGGTCTCTTTGTAGTTCTCCCCTTCCTTGATTTCATCTTCCTCGAGCCTGACAATGTCTTCAGAGCATTTGGTCAGTAGTTCTCGAAGCCACCAGTTTCTCTGCATGTCATCTATCTCGGCCTCACTGCGGAGATCATCCCATTCTGTCCATTGTTTTGGCCATTTATCATGTATCACCGCATCCTCCAATGCGTCGTGGATGTCCTTTCCTGGGGGAATGTATGGAACTCTTTGCTGCTGTTGGAGCGGTGATTGTTCTTGGGTAGCACAACCGGGTTCACTTAGATTGCCCGTTGACATCAGTTTAGAACTGGGTTCTCACTGATGGCTTGATTTTGAGGATGTACTTACAGTAGCATCACCAGGACTTCCATCCCCTCCTCGAACAGTATCCCTGGGAGATACGCCTCGGGATGTTGTCATCAGCTTCGACACAGGGTCTGACTGATGGCCTGAGCTTACTGATGTACCAAGGGTAGCATCTTCAGGACTTCCATCCCCTCCTCGGACAATATCTCTAGGAGATAAGCCTCAGGATGTTTTGTCTAGCTCGACCACGCTAGAGAGATGGGCTTGGTTTTGGCAAGGGGAAGGTGGTGGTTGGTTGATGGAAGTCTCAGGTTGTTTGGTTTGGGGGCTATGAGTGGTAGAGGCACCTTGCTCGAGTATCCGTGGCCTCTTGTTCTCCCCCTCATGAGGTTCCGGATCGTCGGGATCCTCATGTGAACGTTTGCGACCATGGGGACTTTCACGACAGGTGCCTTTGGTGTCCGGATCAGCGAGAAGGGCAGTAAGGACGCCTTGCTGGTAGGGAGTGAGGTCGGTGTGGGGTATGTTTAGGAGATGATCCAGCAAGGCCGATGCAAGGACCTCAAAGGGTTGGGAAAGTAGTTCAATGGGAGGTGTGGTCGGGTGTGGGGATGATACTTGGTTTGTATCATGGGTTCCCCGAGAAGAGGTAGGGCTATGGACTTTGGTGGAGGTGGCGGAGATGACCGGAGAGGTTTGAGATTTGGAGTGAGAAGGTGATGGGTGTGGTTCAGGCTGGTTGTGTTCACTATGCACTGCCGGGGTGGTCTTGGATTCTTGTGCCCAAGCGGTAAATGCTTGTTGCACCCATGGCTTAATGGTGGAATCCAAGAAACGGTGCATAAGAATGGTGACGTCTTCGGTAGTGAGGTGTTCAGTTACAGGGGTTGTAAATGTTGTCACAGCATCAGTGAAGAGAGCTGATGTGTGGCCTGCATTCAATGATGGGGTCATTGTGGGCGTAGCAGGGCTTCCGACCGTCATCGTTGGTACTCTGGTCGTTGCTTCTAGGGTGCGTGCACCTGTATGTGCGGTGAATAGTGTAGGTGTCCTAGAAAAATTAGAAAATGTAAGGAGTGTGACACCTAGACTCGATGTTCTCAAGGAAGTGGTGGTGGCCTCGGGCTGTTGGCCACTAATTCGCTCAGCTGGTTCGGAGGGAACCAGAGAGGTGGGTGAATCCCGCTGTTTTGAAACGTTAGCCCGTTGGGAGGCTAACGAGTGGCTAGGTGAGGGTGGTGCATGCGCAGTTGAGCCTGATGTTGCGGCTTCTACTTGGAGACCGAAAAGATCGGCTCCTGCACTTAAGGATTCAGATCGGCTTATATTAATGAAGGGTTGACAATCGGCGAAGATATACAAGTCGTCCTCGTCAACTAGGTTTCTTTTGACGAGGCGCCGCTTCTTTGGGTTGAGTGACTGGGGAGCATCATTTTTCGCTTTGATGCGTTGCTCCCTGACGATGCCAGTAGCACTTGCTATAGTATGACCGGCCTCCACAGTCTTGATGACGAGCTCTTTGGGGCGTGTAGCAATGATGGGGGCTGCATCCTCAGCGGTAATTTTCTTCGGAGGAGATTCAATAAGCATCTTACCCTTTTGGATGAGAGCAAAAGTGTGGTCCACATCGTCAACATCATTGTCATCATCATCATCGTCGTTGTCACTTCTGGCCACACTATCGGAAGCCTCGTCGTCAGCCTCTTTATGGGCCGAGCTGAGCGAGTCATCAGCAGATTCCTCAGCGTTCGTCAGTTTGCCCTCAGTCGTCCGAGTCATCTCGAAAGATTCATCGGACTCTCCTTCATCGGGCCGACGTGCCACTGGCTTCTGTGGCTTTGGAGCTTTTTTTGGACCCTTACTTACACTCGGTTTAGTCCCCGGGGTAGGTCCAGTTGGGATTTGCTGAACCATAGGGACTGTTCTCTCAAGGTTCTCCTTGTATTTGATGATGGTTGGATTTGACTGATTTGCCAAATTGAGCAGAGCATCTGGAATCCGCAGGCCCTGAGCTGCTTTCTTATCAGCTTTGAAGTATTGGAGTTTTGGGGCTATGAAGTGTGGATCATCAGTACGTCGAGGAATGGATGTGTTTGCTGTCATGCAGTCATGGACGATCAGCCCCAACCACCTGGCGTATGGAATGGTGCCTGACCTGTTTTTCTCTTTGGCTTTTACCAGGTCCATTAGCTCTGAGAAGAAGAGCTGAGCCATGTCATACTTCTTGTTGTATGCAATGCCGTGGAAGACGCAGAGTATTTGCTTGTTGCATTTGTCAAGCCCGGCATGCTTTGGAGATAGGCACTTGTTGACTAGCCCGAATAGGCTCTTCCAGAGACGATGAAGGTATGCTCTATTGAAGTTCGACAGTTTTGGTAGTAGAGAGGCATAACCCAGAGCCGCGACATCTTTGAGAAGATCCGGAATAGGTGGAAGAGGATCGTAGTTATCATGTGCAGGGAGCGCCAGTGTAGAGCGTAGAGTTGCTGGAGTCAGGACAATCCTCATGTTGTTGAGCTTTGTGAGGATTTTGGTGCGGTCTTTTGTTGACTCGGTGCGCATATGTCCCCATAATTGTTGGAGGTAGATTTCTGGCACCGACTTTGATTTGTGGAAGGTGGTCCAGAGATAGTGGCGCTTCAGAATCCCGGGGATGACTGGATCCTGACACTTGAAAACAATCAAATCCAGCTGGAAGTTGTTGTCCAGCACCTTGACCCACCTATCTTGTGGGTAGATGGCGTCGTCAATGTTATGTCTCTTTTGTGTACCTGCCATAGTGAACTGAGGAAAACATGGTTCAGTGCAAAAGTCCACTTTTATTTTTGTGGTTTCCTGAAATTAGATGAACTGTTGTTTGGTTTGGTTCTGAAAAGTGGAGTGCAGGTGGTGGTTAAAATCGACCAAGGCAAAAGCTCGAAAAACCGTATCTCGAGATTTAAATCTCGAGATCTCAATCTCGAGTTTTAAATCTCGAGATCTGAATCTCGAGTTTAAATCTCGAGATCTGAATCTCGAGTTTAAATCTCGAGATCTCAATCTCGAGTTTAAATCTCGAGATCTCAATCTCGAGTTTAAATCTCGAGATCTCAATCTCGAGTTTAAAATCTCGAGATCTCAATCTCGAGTTTTAAATCTCGAGATCTCAATCTCGAGTTTAAATCTCGAGATCTCAATCTCGAGTTTTAAATCTTGAGATCTAGATCCCGAGATATAGATCTCAAGATCTCGATCTCGAGTTTTATATCTCGAGATCTCGTCACGAAGATCAAACGACGAGAGCGAGATCCTGAGGTTTAAATTTGGAGATATCGAGACGAATCGCCTTTCGATGATAATGACGAAGCTACCTGCAATAACAGAAAAACAGATATATAAAAAAACGCTGTTTGCGAGTTCATCAGATGTTCGTGAGCGAGATTTCTCAAAACAGAATCGAGTGCTTCTTTAGATTTTTGTTTTCGAAAACCAGGATGAAGTCGATGAAAACGATGGACTACCTTAGCTTGATAGGCGAGAAGAGGGAGAATGGGTTGAGAGAGA
The DNA here is from genome assembly GCA_945859875.1 of Cuscuta europaea. Classification (NCBI taxonomy): domain Eukaryota; kingdom Viridiplantae; phylum Streptophyta; class Magnoliopsida; order Solanales; family Convolvulaceae; genus Cuscuta; species Cuscuta europaea. The sequence goes on along the minus strand of CAMAPE010000017.1, from coordinate 16,618,305 downwards.
AAGGTTCCGAGATCTTTGTTAAGTTGGGACGGAAAGTGTGAGAATGAAATGTCTCAAGTTTCTCGAGAACCTTTTATACGTGAAAAAGGGTTTTTTGAAATTTTGGGCCGAAGACAGAAATTTGGGCTTGAAAAGCTTTTAAAAAGGAGTTTGGCCCAAGCGAATATTAGTCTACTCCCTCTCTTTTTGGACACTAGAAAAAACGCACACATGCAACGCACACACACTATTTTTTTTGTTCTTTTTCTGATTTTCTTCCCCTCAACACATGCAACACACGCACACTACTTTTTGTTATTTTTCTGATTTTCTCCCCCTCAACACATGCAACGCACACACACTATTTACATATCACACTCACACACTTTTTACAAGTCCCACACACACACACACTTTTTAGGCCAGTGGAGACAAAATTTAAACAGGCTCGAGGTTCAACATGCCCAACTTGGAGACCAGGAACTGGAATCTTTTTTCATCCAATGCCTTAGTAAACAAGTCAGCCAGTTGAAGCTCTGAGCTTACAAAGTACATATCTATGTCTCCTTTCTCCACGTGATCCTTGATGAAATGATAGCGCAGATCAATGTGTTTGGTGCGGGATTGGTGAACAGGATTGCTGGTGATGGCGATGGCGCTTTGAGAGTCACTGTAGATCGGGATATGGCGGAATGTGTAACCGTAGTCCAGGAGCTGAGTCTTCATCCATAATATTTGTGAACAACAACTAGCAGTCGCGACGTATTCGGCCTCAGCTGTAGATGTTGACACACAGTTCTGCTTTTTGGAAGACCAGCAGACTAGCTTCTCGCCAAAGAATTGGACGGCTCCCGATGTACTTTTGCGGTCCATCCGGCAACCAGCAAAATCAGCGTCCGAGTATCCAACTAGATCAAAGCCTGAATGCTTGGGATACCAAAGGCCTAGATTTACCGTGCCTTTGAGATATCTTAAAATTCGACGTACAACGGTGAGATGAGATTCCTTCGGATTGGCTTGAAAACGAGCACATAAGCATGTGGAGAAGACAATGTCAGGCCTGCTTGACGTGAGATATAGCAAAGATCCAATGATGGCCCTGTAATTTGTAGCATCAACTGGCTTCCCGGAGGGGCCTGAGTCCAGTTTATTGTTTGGGGACATAGGGGTCGTCATGGAAGATTTGCCTTCAATGTTGAATCTCTTTAGCATATCCAGAATGTATTTGGACTGATTGATGAAAATGCCATCAGAGAGTTGTCTTACTTGCATGCCTAAGAAGAAGTTAAGTTCACCCATCATGCTCATCTCGAACTTTGTTTTCATCAGTTTCTCAAAATGTTGGCAAAGGCGCGGATTTGATGAGGCAAAGATGATGTCATCGACATAGATCTGAATCAGAATGATGTCAGATTTCTGTCGCTTGATAAACAGAGTAGTATCAATCTTTCCTTTGGAGAAACCTGAATCAATCAAAAATTCGGTCAAGGCATCGTACCAAGCTCTGGGTGCCTGTTTCAACCCATAGAGAGCTTTCTTGAGCTTGTATACATGGTCTGGGTATTTTGGATCTACAAATCCTTCAGGTTGAGCAACATAGACTTCTTCTTCTAAAGTCCCATTTAGAAAAGCTGTTTTCACGTCCATCTGAAAGACGGTGAAGTTTTTGTGCGCTGCGTATGCAAGAAATAGGCGGATTGCTTCAATTCGGTCTACGGGTGCAAACGTTTCATCGTAGTCTATGCCTTCCTGTTGATTATATCCCTTTGCGACCAGCCTTGCCTTGTTTCTTACAACTGTTCCTTCTTCATCCCTTTTATTTTTGAATACCCACTTCGTGCCAATGATAGTCTTTCTCTGAGGCTTGGGTACCAGTGACCAAACATCCAGTCTGTCAAACTGATTGAGTTCATCTTGCATCGCAATCACCCAATCTGGATCAAGTAGTGCATCAGAGACCTTTGATGGTTCTGACTGGCTTAGGAAGCATGCGAAGTGGCATTCATTCATCGTTGCGGATCTTGTGCGCACACCTTGACTCGGATCACCTATTATCTGATCAACTGGATGTGCTCTCGTCCATTTCCTCTCATGAGCTAGAGGAGTTGGAGTAATGATTGGTTGATCTGAGTCCTGATAGGGGTTTGAGGGCTCTGGAGCAGCTGTGGTGTGCAGTGGAGATGATTCTGGACTTGTAGCAAAGCCGTGATCATCCACACCTCTGAGATTGGATTGAGGGGTTGAGGGTGTGGATGGTACATCGTCTGGTCCTGTGAGGAGCGGAATCTCTGCTGTTGGAGTTGATATTGAAGCTGGTGAACATTGAGGAGGTGGAGATTGTGAGTTCTCGTAGAAGTTTCTGAAAAGAGAATCGAGAATCACATCTTCGTGTTCGGTGTTTGGTTCAGCTTTATCGGAAGCTACTGGTACATCATGTGATGGATCAGCCTGTAGATGTTCGATCGCGAAGTCTGCCATTTCATAGAATGTAACATTTACACTTTCGATGACAGTGCGCTTGTCTCTTAGATAGACTCTGTAAGCTTTGGACTGCAGTGAGTAGCCAATAAACACGCCTTCTCTGGCTTTGGGGTCCAGCTTACTTCTCTCTGTCCGATCATTTAGTATGAAGCACTTGCAGCCAAAGACCTTGAAGAAAGAGATGTCGGGAGTTCTGTTGAAGAGAATTTCATATGGAGTCTTGTCGAAGCATTTATGAATGGATGTTCTGTTCGGGGTGAAGCACGCAGTATTGATTGCCTCTGCCCACATGAAGTGAGGCAGACTGGATTGGATTAACATGGTGCGTGCTGCTTCAACAAGGGTTCTGTTCTTTCTCTCAACAACTCCGTTCTGTTGGGGAGTTTTAGCTACTGCAAATTGCTGAGTGATACCGAGAGATTCATAGAACTCAGTGAGAGTTTGATTTTTGAACTCGGTACCATTGTCAGTTCTTACAATTCGAACGCTGTGCTGTAGCAGTTTCTGGATGGTCCTGATAAAGGTCATAATGTTTTCTGCAGCCTCGTCCTTTGAACGGAGAAATTTCGTCCATGTGTACCTAGAGAAGTCATCAACGATCACCAGAGTGTATTTGCGACCGTTGATGCTTTGGACTCTCATAGGTCCACACAGATCCATGTGAATTAGCTGCAGCTGATGTGTAGATGATGGTACTGTTTTCGACTCGTGGGAGCTTCGCGTCATTTTGCCCATTTTGCAGGCACTACAATGATTTTCAGCGGAAGACTTTAGCAGAGGAAGCCCCTTGACAAGTTTCTTGGATGACAGGATTGATAGATGCTTGAAGTTCAGATGGGAGAGACGTCTGTGCCATAGGTTGTTCTGTTCTGTTGAAGCTTTGGACAGTAAACAGATGGAAGTGGTGGATTGAACACTTTTCAGATCAATAGTGAACAGATTTGATGTTCTGTAACACGTTAATAATGTGTTCCCCATGCTGTCTAGAACACAACATTGTTTTGCAAAGAACCTCACTTCCATCCCGCTGTCACAGAATTGCCCTATGCTCAGTAAGTTGTGTTTGAGCCCTTTGACAAATGAGACAACTTTTATAGTGACACTGGCACAGATGACGTCCCCATACCCAAGAATAGGAGATGAGGCGTCATTCCCGAATATGACATTGCCTCCGAAGCAGTTGGTGTAGTTGCTCAATAGGTGTTTTATTCCGGTCATGTGGGTTGAGCATCCTGAGTCTAAGTGCCACACATGACCGTCCTGCAAAACAATCAAACAGGTTTAGGTACCCATCTTGGAGTGGGTCCTTCCTTATTAATAAAAAACACCTTTCTAAATCTTGCTTTTAGCTGTGATCCAAGGTCAACAGCTTTTTCAACAAAAGATCTTTCTCTTGTGGACTCTCCAATAGCCAATTCTGCTTTTGCAGTGGGTCTGGTTTTTGGAGCCCACTTAGCAGTTTCCATTTTGGTGGATCTGATTTTGTGGACCCACCTTTCCGTTTTAGTCTTGGTGGGTCTGTTCTTGGGGACCCACCTTTCAGGTTCAGTTTTGGTGGGTCTGCGTTTGGGGACCCACCTTTCTGTTTCAGGCTTGGTAGGTCTCATCTTGGGGACCCACCTTTCAGGTTCAGTTTTGGTGGGTTTGCGTTTGGGGACCCACCTATCTGTTTCAGGCTTGGTAGGTCTCATATTGGGGACCCACCTTTCGGTTTCAGTTTTGGTGGGTCTTATCTTGGGAACCCACCTTTCAATTTTAGTTTTGGGAGGAGAGTAGACATGAGCTTTTTGATTGAATGGCTGTTTCTTAAGTTTGGTTTTAAAAATTTCCTCTTTAGAAAGCCGATTAAGATGTTTCCTTGAATGAACTCGAAGAGCATATTTCATATCAGGTATACAAAATATTCCCTTCGAAGTTTTGTTCTCGGTTTCTCTTTTTGGTTTGAGCTTTCTGTGAGGCTTTGCTTTAACAACATTCACATCACATTCATAATTATGGGGGTCTGGAACAGAATAACCATAAGCAATACTTGATTTATGAATAGAACGATGTCTAGAAGAAGTCTCAGAAATATTCAGCTTGGGACTCAAGACTGAACTACTAGAAGTTTGTTTCTCAGAGACAGAATTACAATTAACTTTAGAATAAAAAATAGAACTAGATCTAGGACTGGCTTTATTATCAAAAACTTTCTTTTTGCCTTCTGCGATTTCCTCCCTCTTCTTCCTCCACTCACTCTTCTCTTCTCCTTCCTTCTCCACTTCATTTCCTGTAAACAAAGGAGAAGAGAGATGAGTGGACGAACCTTTTAAAAACTTGGTTTTCTCAGGTGAGGTGTGTGAACTGTCAGACTTAGAAGTAGAAGAGGCTGTTTTAGCATGATACTGCTCACTTAATTCATTGAACTTTTGAAGAAGTTCCTGCCAGTTGCTCTCAAAACCTCTCTTTTCAGTTTCAAATCTCTCTCTCTCTCGTTATCAAGAGTTTTTTGGAGGTTTTTGAGTTTTTGAGCCATAGGAAAAATACAAGGTTCCTCTCCAGTTTTAGAAATACCACTCTTGGGGGTGGGTCTAGAGGATGTCCTATGTGTGGAATATCTTTTGCATAAGGGTCAAGACATTCACTAAAGCAGGAACTAGATTTTTCTTGTGAAAGTTGTTTTTCATTAACAGAGGGATAATCACAAGAAATCGCAGCTTTCGGGTTCTTTCTCTTTTCTTCTTCTGCTTCAGCGTTTTCATCATCACTTCGAAAATACATTTTCTCACCAAACCCTAGTCCCATGTAATCTTTGTTATAGATTTGAAGACAGTTAACTTTCTTTAGATTACATGGGTTTTTTATGCCCAGTCCTATTCTAGGATTGTAAAATCGGTCATCCTTTATTCGATTAAGAAAAATTGTCTGTTCAGACTGACCTCTTTTAGCAGCTAGATCCTCAAGTTCTTTTACTTTGTTTAAAAGTGTTATTCTCTTATTGTGCAAAAAATCGCATTCAGCCTTTGCTGTGCTTTTTTCCCGTTCACTATACTCAAAGTTCCTAGTTAATTCAGCTATCTTAAGTTCAAAACTTTCAAAATCTTAGGACACCTTTTTGACCTGATCTTTCGCAATTTCAAGTTGAACACTTAGAGAAGACTTTTGGTCTAGATTCTGTTTCAGTACCCTGTGATTATTGTCTAATCTCTCCTTTAGTTCTTTAATTAGATTGTCCTTCTCAAGTAAGGACTGATTTTGAGTATTTAAAGGAGTATGAGAGGTACTTACAGAACTTGTTGAGCATTCACTTTCGGGGATCGCAGCATCACCCTTTCTTTCATCTTTTTCCTCCACGCGTGCCATCAGGGCATAGTTTTCTTCTTCCTCCTCCTCATCAGAAGTATCTTCTGCCCAGTTATCATTCTCAGCAATCATTGCAGAAGTTTCTTCTTCTTTCTGCACCATCAGCATTTTCTGCTTATTCCACAGCATCTTCTGCTTGTAGAAGTTTGCATCCTTCTTCTTTGGGAGGCGGCAGTCTTTGATGACATGTCTAGCCTTTCCACAATTGTAGCATTTTGGAGCATCTTCAGCTGATGGCGCCTTTCTAGAAGATCCTTGTTCATGGTTCTTCTGTTTGTAGTTTGAGGAGGAGGTTCTCAGCTTGTTGGAGGAGCTGTTCTTCTTTGCAAATCTCTTGGCAAGCAGTGCCATCTTTTTCTGTAAGCCTACAAGCTCAGCCTCTAGATCAGATTTGTCATCATCACTTTCATCATCGTCTGATTCAACTACCACCTTCTTATTCTTCTTCTTCAGTGGTGTGGTTGTTCTTCGGGGCTGAGCTTCCATCACAAGAGCCAGGGGATTTGTGGTGTGATGATCCTCGGCACAAGCAACCTCATTGAAAAATTGCTTCAAATGTTCATATAGAGTGCAGAGGTCAATTTCATCCAAGTCAATGCGAGATCTAACATCCTTCACTGTCTTTTCCCATGCAGGATGCAGGCTGGATAGAAATCTTATATTCAGTTCCAAGTTGGACCTGAATACTTTGATTTTTCTAAGTTCATTGACCAGTTGGAGAGTGTTGTAAGTCTCGTTCAATGGTTCTCCTGGTCCTGCTTTGAAGGAGTCATAAGCAATAAGAATTGTAGTCTTTTTGGTTTTAAGGTTAATGCTTGTGCCTTGGAGCAGTTTCTCTATCTCATCCCACATTTCGTTTTCTGTTTGCATGCTATCGATGAGAACATATACTTCGTTAGGGATTGCTTGAAGGAGGTAAGTCTTGGCCATGAGATCACCTCGACGCCTGAGCCTGTCAGCTTCGGTATATTCAGATGCCACTTTTCGTCTTATTTCTTGAAGAATGGGTGGGTTGTTTTCTGGATCACCACCAACTGAAATCATTAATTCAGCTGGTCCGTCAAGCAACGATTCAAGCATCGCAGCGGAGTTCTCTTTGTGCTCAAGGAAATTAAGGAATCGATTCCTCCACATTTGGTATTCTCCTTTCCTGAGACTGGGAGGAGTACTGTTGTTCCCTTGCGCATTGAATTCTGAGGCCATTGCTGTATACAACTGACCGTTCGAGATAATTGGTCAAAATATTTTCAGAGGCAGAATGTCGAAAATCAGATGTCGAGATCTGAATATCGAGATCTGGGATTTCGATAAAGGAGGCCCGGTTTCGAGATTTGATATCGAGATTTGGATCTCGAGTTTTGAAATCTCGAGATTTCAAATGTCGAGAAGAAGATCTCAAGATTTGAGATGTCGAGAAGTTAAACTCGAAATCTTATTTCGAGAAGTCAAATGTCAAGACCAGATGTCGAGACCTTAAAATCGAAATCTTGATCTCGAGATCCTAGATGTCGAAATCCTCAATGTCGAAATCCTACAAACTGTAAAAATCAGATAAGCAAAATCTGAAGGTAGTTTCTTGTAGAGTATGATGTCGAGATCCTCAGGTAAAGTTTTCAGCTCGAAATACCTGGCAGAACCTGCTTAAAACCTAGATGTCGATATTGCTACTCGAAATATCTCAAGTACAGGAATTGCGAAAAGCGAAATCTGAAGTATACCCCTTGATCGCTTCGAAACGACGATTCTAAGAGTGTAACTTTTACAACTTTTTAACAAGAAACAAGATTACAGAGCAAAAAATCGACAGAAAGAACAACGTAAAGAAAACTAGAGTCTTCTGCAGGCGTTCTTCTGATCGGCTCTCGATCGGCTCTGATACCAATTGATAGTCCCTGTTTCTTTTAACAGCAATGAATAGCAGTATAACAAAGAAGATTAAACGTAAGGATGAACACAGATGAATAGATGTAAAACCCTCTTTGATATACCGTGAACTCGTACACAGAATGATTTGCGCTTAAGGCTATAATGAACAAGTACGAAAGTTAACCTAATCCTGAATCCTCGGCTCCCTTTTTATAGGTGAGATTCAGGTAGGCGAATAAGGCTTTTAGCCTTTAGTATGGGCCTAACACTTGGCCCATATTAAATACTATTATAAGAGATACAGTATATCAGTGCATAATGGAAATAGTAAACTAGACTATTACAGACAAAACTGACAGACTTGATTCACAATAGAATTATCTTCAACATTATCATTATTATCATTATTATCATTATTATCATTATTATCATTATTATCATTATTATCATTATTATCATTATTATCATTATTATCATTATTATCATTATTATCATTATTATCATTATTATCATTATTATCATTATTATCACTATTATCATTATTATCATTATTATAACTATTATCATTATTATCATTATTATCATTATTATCATTATTTTTTTTTTAACCCGGAAGGCAAACCACCAAAATCAGTGGGGTATATGCCGGGTGTCATATACCAGGATTTTATTGATCATAGAGTAATACATGAGAGGAGGATCAGACCAAAGCCTCTCAGAAAAAGAATACAAAGAATACTTAAATACGAATAGAGGGAATACCAAAAAAATCCATCCAATAAGCCTGTTTAGCTCTAATGGGCAGATGAAATGGGCTGCTGTATCTTTTGTTGGAGTTCATTTGAGCCAGATGATGGGCTACCCAATTTCCTTCCCTCAGGGTATGCCCAAATGAAACACCTTTCCTAAAAGCAATGTTTGTGATTTCCAAAACCAACCCGTTCCATCTTCTCTTCGGTTTACCTGCAATGTACTCCAAAGCCATAAATGAGTCCGATTCCACATCAAACTCCTCAAAACCCTCACCCGTCGCCCATCTCACAGCTAAAAGAATAGCCTTCAGCTCTGCCTCCAGCACCGAATTAGCCTGAAGCGGAAGACTAATCGCCTGAATCATCCTCCCTTCCTTGTCACGAAGAATCGCTCCTCCTGAAGCTCTTGAAGCTAAGTAACTTGCATCTATATTTAATTTCTTTTTTCTTTTCGATTTCTGCCATCTAACAATCCGAGGTCTAGACTGTTTAATCTTGAAGTTTTTTGGTATCACCTGCTCCTCTTTCAAAATATTTTCAACAAACCTAACTTTTTGATCTGATAAAGTATACACCCAAGACTGGGTGTAAATCTTGATTTGAATGATGATTTGCTGAGCTGTTATCAGATGTCTATTAGAACCCCAAATCATAGATGAATAGGTTTTCCAAATGAACCAAATTATGATACCTGTAATATTTCTCCTGAATACTTGAAGCAAACTAGACTTGCCTTTGTCCTCCCATTTCAGTCTCAAAGGATTGAAATCTACTGATGAGTTAATATGAAGACCCAGAATTCCCCAAAAGTATTCCCAAATCTTCTTAGACACAGCGCATTTATATAGAATGTGATTCATGGTATCACTATTATTTCTGCATAGGGGACATATGGAGGGTTTCAAAATATTTTGGAATCTCTCTAACTTATCAGAAGTAGGGATGATCCATTTTACCACTTTCCACTGAATAAGTTTGATTTTCAGCTCCTGCTTAGATTCCCAAATGTTTCTGTAGACTTCTTGATTATATGAAAGCTCCCTAACTTCTTCATATGCAGATTTAAAAGAGAATTGACCATCCTCCTCTTCATTCCACTGCAGGGATCCTGAGCCATCAGTAGTGCAAAGACTAAAAGCCTGATCATGAATGGAGCATATTCTCCTCCAAATTGAAGAATCAGTCACTTTGGGTATCATGTTCCCTTCTCTATTGTATCTGGATTTTATAAAATGTGTCCAAAGTGATTCTTCAGTTTGCCACTTCCACCAAAGTTTAATTGAAAAAGCCTTTTCAATGTCTCCTAAGGCCCTAATGCCCAAACCACCTTCCCCTGTAGGACAACAAATACTGGACCACTTGACCCAATGATATTTGTTCTTATTATTTGAAGACCCCCAAAAAAATGAATCCATTTTCCTATTTAGGACCGAAATGACTTTTTTAGGAAGGTTGTCTACTGCCAAAGTATGTAGAGGTATAGAATTTAGAACATGTTTAATGAGGATTAGCCTACCCCCTTGAGATAGGTTTTTTTGCTTCCAGGGAGTGAGCTTTTTCTCAAACTGATGAATAATGTTCCCACAAAGATTAAATCTGTTTATACCTTTGTGGAGATTAACTCCCAGGTATTTAATAGGCAAAGAAGATAACCTCATACCTAACCCCTCTTTGATCTTCATCTGTCTTGCTGGAGTTGATTGTCCACACACAAAAGAACTTTTTTCAAAATTAATTTCCTGTCCACTAGCTTGCTGGTATGTGAGCAGAAAACTTTTAAACTTTGAGACTGATCTGGATTCACCATTAGTAAAGACCAGAAGGTCATCAGCAAAACTCAAATGTGAAATAGGATACCCTTGGTTGCCCATCCAAAATTGTTTAACTTTGCCAGCCTCCATTAAACCTTTAAGCCCCCTTGAAAATGCCTCTGCAGCTATAATAAATAGAAAGGGGGATAGAGGGTCTCCTTGTTTAACACCCCTGGAAGGCTTGAAAAAACCTTGAGGAGAGCCATTAATAAGAACAGAAAGAAAGGTAGACCTGAGGTTATTCAGAACCAAATTTACAAAATGGCTGCAAAAACCAAATTTCAGAAGTATAGCACTTAAAAACTGCCAAGAGACCTTGTCAAATGCCTTAGCCATATCAAGTTTAATCACCAAATTGCTTCCCCTGATTTTCTTGTCAATACTGTGAATCATCTCCTGAACAATCAAGATTTGGTCAGCAATATCTCTCCCAGCCATAAATCCAACTTGTTCTTTGGAGATAATTTTAGGCAAAATACTTCTTAATCTGTTCACCAACACTTTAGTGCATATTTTGCTAATAAGGTTAGATAGACAAATAGGCCTGAAGTCACTGAAAGTTGAAGGATTGTCT
>CAMAPE010000017.1:16595000-16600000 GCA_945859875.1 Cuscuta europaea | reverse complement strand
TAAATCTTCCAAGTTTGTCAGATGTAGGAATGATCCCTCTAACAATTTTCCACTGAAGCAGCTTGATTTTGAGTTCCTGCTTTGAATCCCAAATGTTCTGATAGATTTCTTGATTGTAAGATAGATCTCTAACCTCTTCATATGCAGATTTGAAGGTGAAGTGACCATCATCCTCCTCATTCCAGAGTAGCTTCCCAGATTCTTCTATAGTGCAAAGGCTAGATGCCTTGTCATGAATATAGCATATTCTTCTCCAGATTGCAGAGTCAGAAATTTTAGGTAACATATTCCTTCCTCTATTGTATCTAGCTTTGATAAACTGTGACCACAAAGAATCCTCAGTTTGCCACTTCCACCATAATTTTAAAGAAAAAACTTGTTCAATATCCTCCAGAGCCCTAATGCCCAGTCCACCTTCCCAAGTTGGATAGCACAACTTGGACCACTTTAACCAGTGGTATTTGTTTTTGTTATTAGAAGAGCCCCAAAAAAATGAAGCCATTTTCCTGTTAAGAACTAAGATGACTTTTTAGGCATATTATCCACTGCCAAAGTATGTAGGGGTATAGAATTCAGAACATGCTTTATGAGAATAAGTCTTCCCCCTTGAGACAGATTTCTTTGCTTCCAAGGGGTGAGCTTATTCTCAAACTGAGTGATAATGTTTCCACAATACTGAAATCTATTAATACCTTTATGGAGGTTAACTCCCAGGTATTTAATAGGTAAGGAAGAGAGTTTCATTCCCAGTGTTTCCTTAATCTTCATTTGTCTAGCTGGGGTGGTGTTGCCACAAACAAAAGCACTTTTCTCAAAATTAATTTCTTGCCCACTACCCTGTTGATAGCTGAGCAAAAACTTTTTGAAATTGGAAACAGATTTAGTATCCCCATTAGTAAAAATCAGAAGGTCATCTGCAAAGCCCAAGTGAGAAATAGGAAAACCATAGTTACCCAACCAGAACTGTTTAATATTTCCAGCATCCATTAAACCATTGAGACCCCTTGAGAAAGCTTCTGCTGCAATAATAAAAAGAAAAGGGGATAGGGGGTCCCCTTGCTTAACACCTCTTGTAGGCTTGAAAAAACCTTGGGGAGAGCCATTGATAAGAATAGATAGGAAGGTAGCTCTGAGGTTATTCATAACCAAATGAACAAAAGAACTCCAGAATCCAAATTTTAGTAGAATAACACTCATAAACTGCCAAGAAACCTTGTCAAAAGCCTTTGCCATATCAAGTTTGATCACAAGATTAGTACCCCTAATCTTTTTGTCAATACTGTGGATCATTTCCTGAGCAATCAAGATCTGGTCTGCAATATCTCTCCCAGCCATGAAACCAGCCTGCTCTTTAGATATGATTTTAGGCATAATTCCCCTTAATCTATTAACCATCACTTTAGTGCAGACTTTGCTTATAAAATTTGATAAGCAAATAGGCCTAAAGTCACTGAAAGAAGAGGGGTTATCTGTTTTAGGAATTAAAACAATCAAAGCACTAGACATGCCTTTAGGGATAGGGAAGCCCATAAAGAACTCTTGCACTGCTCTAATAACATCCATTCCAACAATGGACCAACATTTCTTAAAATATTTTCCATGAAAACCATCAGGCCCAGGTGCACTATTCTGATTAAGATCCCAAACAGCATCTTTAACTTCATTGGGGGTAGGTAAGACCATAAGTCCATTATTATCCTCCTGATTAAGAATGTGTGGAATATATTGTAGAACTTCATCATAACTGACTGAATTCTTTTCAGTGTATAGGTCAGTAAAGAAATTGACAGCCTCATTACCAATATCAGAAAGAGAAGTGAGAGTGCTGCCATCTGATTGCTTGATAGAGGTAATACTCTGCTTTCTTTGTCTAATCTTGACATATGAATGAAAGAATTTATAATTGCTATCTCCTTCTTTGAGCCAGTTAATGTGAGCCTTCTGCTTCCAGAATTTTTTCTCCAACTTGTATTTTTGGGTGAGCAATCCATTTTTGTGGTATAAGTCTTCTCTAGTAGTGTCACAAGGGTTTTCCTCAAATTTCCTTTCTGAATCCAGCACTTCCATCTCACACAATTTTATATCATCAAAGATGTTTCCAAAAACCTCCTTATTCCAGATCCTGAGTTCCTTTTTTAGAGCTTGTAGTTTAGCTATCAACCCTTTCATACCACCACCAGTTTTAACTGAGCTCCACTTAGTATTAATAAACTCCATAAGATCCCTATTCTGGAACCACATGTTCTGAAATTTAAAGCTTTTAGGCCCAGACAAGCTTATATTAGAAATTTGAATGAGAATAGGGTTGTGATCTGAGGGGGTCTTATTTAACAAGGATATCTTTATAGAATCAAATTTATTAATAAAATGATTGTTAAAAAGAACCCTGTCAAGTCTTCTCCAAACTCTGCCATTGGCTCTAACTCTAGACCAAGTAAATTTAGGCCCCTCATAAGGGAGATCAATCAGGCTGCAGGAAGAAATGCAGTCAGAAAAATCATTAATACCTCTGACAATAGGCTTAGAGCTCCCTTGATGTTCATTGTAAGCTGCAATCTCATTAAAATCCCCTCCCACCATCCATGGCTTGTCCATAGAAAGAGATATAGTAGCAAGATTATCCCATAACTCTTTTCTAGTATGATAATTATGTTTCCCATAAACACCAGTTACCCAGCCTTCAAAGTCATTGCTAACCACTTTGAAGTGGACAAACTGACCATGCCATGTGACATCAGAAATACCCAAAACAGATGAATCCCAAAATACCCAAATTTTGTTCATAGAAGAAGACATAGCATCACTGAAACCCAAAACATTTTTGTAAAGGTCCATTTTACTTCTATCAACAATAGGTTCAATGACAATAAGAAGCTTCACCCTCCATTGAATAGCTAGGGAACTGAGTCTGGTACTGGAGGCTTCCAGACCCCTAGCATTCCATATTATGCAATTCATTTAGGAATAGAATTCCCCCTCCCCTTGCAGCACTTCTAGTATTTCTCTTATGTTGTATCTCTTGTGTGACTTGCTTTTTATTTGTCTTGTCTTTGTTCTGAGCCTCATCACTAGCCGAGTGATGATTGTTCTGCAAGTCTTCAGTTCCTGAGATCTGCCCTCCTGGATCCAGTTCTTCCTCTCTATGAGTTAGCTTTTCTATATTCTGTTCTTCATTTTGTGTTCTTTCCTTCTCCCTTTGATTAACAATGCCTTCTATTTTTGTGCAGATTTCTGTCCATGATTCCATGAATATGTCAGGTTTGACAATAATATCCTCTTCTCCTTCTGAATAGCATTCCCTGGGTTCAACTTCATAAATAAAATCAAAGAGGGGCTCAATTTCTTTGATGTAAGTATCATCCTTACTTTCGGTAATCTCCTTGTTATTGGTGATGGAAATCCCTGGGACTTCTTTTTGTAACAGTTCCCAGACTGTATTTTTTATGTCTATTGCAGGTTGATCAACAGTGTCCAGTATGATTACTTCTTCCTCAGTTTCAGAGCTGATTTCCACATGAGCAGATTTTGAAGATGATGGCTTATTAGCATTGAATTTTTCTGTAGTTTTATTGAGCTCTGTGATTTTACCCTTCCCTTTCTCCTGCCTTGTGTATTTTTTCTGCTGCTTGTCTGTAATAGGCACCCATTTGTTGTGTTGCTCCTTCTCTGTAGTCACTTCCATATGTAGTTGTCTTTTTGGACATTTGGAGTCAGAGTGACCCAAATGTAGACAGCCTTGACAGTAATCCGGCCTGTTCTCATACAGAATGGGTTGGGAAAACCCATTTGCACCACAGTTGATCCACACCTTATTTGGCATCTCCTTAGTGAGATCCAATTCCACACATATTCTAGCAACTGCTGGCTTAGCTAGCGAAGCAGTGGCAGAATCTAACTTCAAAGGCCTGCCTACAAGATTTGCAATCTCAAAAAGAGCTTGTTTATCTTGTAAGTGAATAGGTAACCCTTCCATAGCAATCCATACAGGAACAATAGGAGATTCAACATTAGGACGAAATGCAGGTGTCCATTTAGTAACCCTCATAACATTACCTTGAATCATCCATGATTGACGATTCCAACACCGAATAAAATCTTCCTCTAGATCAAAACGAATCAACACATGCTTTGGATCTAAAGTTCCCAATTGGAACGAACCTTTAAATCCAATAATCTCAAATGCTTTACGTAATATCAGAAGGCTAGGTTTTCCTTTAAAGAAATAGCCCACAAGAGCGCGTTTGTGTTTGTCAGCAAGCGACTGAATTTCGTTTTCAGAAAACGAGATCGCAGGCATACCTTTGTATCTGGTTGGTGTTTTATTTGAAATAGCTGCACCTCTATTAGCCACCACATCTGCAAACGACTTCCCCTCCGATGCTCTTCCACCTCCCGGCGGCGGAGCCGCCAAAGTAGGAGCTGCCGTCATGCGCTGAGTTTGATCGCCAGAGCTTCTCTCACTAGGTCAATAATTATTTACTCATAATAATCTTATTATCATTATTATCATTATTATCATTATTATCATTATTATCATTATTATCATTATTATCATTATTATCATTATTATCATTATCATCATCATCATCATCATCATCATCATCATCACCATCATCATCACCATCATCATCATCATCATCATCATCATCATCATCATCATCATCATCATCATCATCATTATTATTATTATTATGATTATTATTATTATTATTACAAATGTTTCTGATTTCACTCCGAACTCGTGTATAATTTGATGCGATCATATATTGCTCCATTTTGTGCTGTTGAAAGAGTTTAATATCTCGTTGGAAAGATCTTACCGGGTTCTAAAACTTGTCTTCAGGCGCTGGTTTCAAAATATCAAGGGATATTTGCCTAATTACTGAAATACACCGTATTTACGCTAAAAGTGCTCTATTTTCGCTGAAAACGCTAAATCATAGAGATAAGGCTAAGTATTTGTGACACTCATATCTTGCTGTGTGTTTACCCATTTGGAG
>CAMAPE010000017.1:16580000-16590000 GCA_945859875.1 Cuscuta europaea | reverse complement strand
CGTCAATGACGTTGTATGCACTGAGGAACAATCAAGCCCAAATCCTCTAGCTCTACTAATGGAAG
This sequence comes from Cuscuta europaea, assembly GCA_945859875.1. Taxonomy (NCBI): domain Eukaryota; kingdom Viridiplantae; phylum Streptophyta; class Magnoliopsida; order Solanales; family Convolvulaceae; genus Cuscuta; species Cuscuta europaea. The sequence continues at coordinate 16,589,935 of CAMAPE010000017.1, read as the reverse complement.
CTCAGCCCAAAAGAGCGTCGAAACCTCTGCAGAAGAAGAAGAAGAAAGTAGTAGAGGTTGAATCTGATGAAGATGAGAGTGATGAAGAAGGAACTGATCTTGAAGCTGAGCTTGCAGATCTCCAGAAGAAGATGGCACTGCTGGCCAAGAAGTTTGCCAAGAGAAACAGCTCTTCAAATAAGCTGCGAACCTCTTCTTCCAACTACAAACAAAAGAACCAGGACCAAAGCTCAGCCAGGAAGGCTACATCAACTGCTAATGCCCCTGTGTGCTATAACTGCGGGAAGCCTGGACACATCAGCAAAGACTGTCGGCTCCCAAAGAAGAGAGATGCAAACTTCTACAAACAGAAGATTCTAATGAATAAACAAAAGCTCTTCTTAGCACAACAGGAGGAAACAGAAACCTCTGGCAAACATGCTGAGCTAGTCCAGTGGGCGGAAGATGATTCTGAAGAAGAAGAAGAAGAGGAAGAGAACTTCGCCTTGATGGCAAGGCTGGAGGATGAAGAAGAGAAAAAGGGTGATGCTGCGATCCCCGGAAGTGAATGCTCTACAAGCACTGTAAGTACCTCTAATCACTCTCACACTATACAAACTCAGTCCTTACACAATAAGGACCACCTCATTAAAGAACTGCAGGAGAGATTAGGCAATAATTACAGGGTACTGAAACAGAACCTTGACCAAAAATCGTCCTCAGACTTTGAAAGCTTTGAACTTAAAATAGCTGAACTAACTAAGAAACTGCAAGACAGTGAAGTTGAGAAAAACAAAGCTAAAGCTGACTGTGAATTTTTAAGAAATAAAAGAAGCAGTCTTGTAAGCAAAGTAAAGGAACTTGAGGATGTATGTGTCAGAAGAGGTCAAACCGAACACACAGTTTTTCTAAATCGTATAAGCGACGTTCAGCATTACAACCCAAAAGCTGGTCTTGGATTACCAAACCCGCGTCATTTAAAGAAAGTTGACTGCCGTCAGTTGTATGATGCAACTTACTTGACTCTAGACATTGATAAGAAAATGAAATTTGGGGGTGAAGAAGAAACCACTAAAGAAGAAGAAGAGAAAAAGGACTAATCCTAAAATTGAAACCTCTTTTGACTATTCTCCTCTGGTTGAGAAAGCTCTTTCTAAAGAAAAGGTAATCTACAACGAGGAGGGGTTTGATATTTTTAATGTCCCAAAAGGGGTTCCATATTACGAAAGTCCAATGGGTCCCACTCCTAAAACTGGAATTTTTAAGTCTGGACAGGACAAGTGCATCTCTCCACTAGTTCAAAAATATGCAGATCTTCAGAAAACCCTTGAAAATGAGAGAGAGCGTTTTGAAACTGAAAAGAAAAGTTCTGAAAGCAACTGGCAAGAACTATTAAGCAAATTTGATGAATTAAGTGAAAAATCTCATTCTGCTTTAAAAACTGCTCAAACCTCTTCTGATAAAACTAAATTTTCTGAAAAATCCACCACTCATCACTCTTCTCCTTTTGTCACAGAACAAGAAGTGAAAAGAAGAGGAGAAGAGAAGAAAGAGTGGGAGATGAAGAGAAAGGAAATAGCTGCTGGCAAGAAGAAAGTTTTTGAGAATAAGCCTGGTCCTAGATCCAGCTCCATTTTGTACTCTAAAACTAAATCTAAACCTGTCCATGTAAACTCAGTTTCTAGTAGTTCAGTCTTGTGTCCCAAGCTGAAAAATTCTGTGACATCTTTTGAACATGGTTCTTTGTATAATTCCACTATTGCTTATGGTTATTCTGTTCCAGACCCCCACAATTATGAATGTGATGTGAATGCTGTTAAATCAAAGCCTTTTAGAAAGCTCAAACCCGAAAGAGAAACCAAGAAAGGAACTTCTAAGGGAACTTTTTGTATTCCTGATATGAAATATTCTCTCAGAGTTCATTCAAGGAAACATCTAAATCGGCTTTCTAAAGAGGAGATTTTCAAAACTAAATTGAAGAAACAACCTTTCAATCACAAAGCTCCTGTCTACTCTCCTCCTAAACCTAAAATGGAAAGGTGGGTTCCCAAGATAAGACCCACTCAAACTAAAGCAGAAAGGTGGGTCCCTAAGATGAGACCTACCAAAGCCAAAACTGAAAGGTGGGTCCCTAAAATGAAACCTACCAAGCCTGAACTGGAAAGGTGGGTCCCTAAGATGAGACCTACCAGACCTGAAACTGAAAGATGGGTCCGCAGACGAAGACCCATCCAAACTGAAACTGAAAGGTGGGTCCACAGACGAAGACCCATCCAACAAGAACCTGAAAGGTGGGTCCCTAAGATGAGACATCTCAGACCCACCAAAACTAAAAAAGAAACTGCTAAGTGGGTCCCAAAAATCAGACCCACTGCAAAAGCAGATCTGGCTGTCAGAGAGCCCAAAAGAGATAAATCTCTTGTTGAAAAAGCTGCGGACTTTGGATCACAGCTCAAAGCGAAACTTGAATGGATGTTTTTCAATGATGAGGAAGGACCCATTCCAAGATGGGTACCTGAACCTGTTTAACTGTTTTGCAGGACGGTCATGTGTGGCACTTGGATTCTGGATGCTCAACCCACATGACCGGAGTAAAGTACCTACTGAGCAACTATACCACCTGCTATGGAGGCAATGTTAGATTCGGGAACGACGCCTCATCTCCTATTCTTGGATATGGGGATGTCATCTGTGCCAGCGTCACCATCAAAGATGTTTCTTTTGTCAAAGGGCTCAAACACAATCTTCTGAGTATAGGACAATTCTGCGACAGTGGGATGGAAGTGAGGTTCATTGCCAAACAATGCTGTGTTCTAGACAGCGAAGGGAACTCATTATTAACGTGTTACAGGACCTCCAACCTGTACACTATTGATCTGAAAAGCGTTCAATCCACCACTTCCATATGTCTGCTGTCCAAAGCTTCAACGGAACAAAACAACCTCTGGTACAGACGTCTTTCCCATCTTAATTTCAAGAATTTGTCCATCCTGTCATCAAAGAAACTTGTAAAGGGGCTTCCTCCGTTGAAATCTTCCACAGAGAATCATTGTAGTGCCTGCAAAATGGGCAAAATGACGAGAAGCTCCCACAAGTCAAAGCCTGTCCCATCATCTACTCTACCGCTGCAACTGATACACATGGATCTGTGTGGACCTATGAGAGTCCAAAGCATCAACGGCCGCAAATATACACTGGTGATCGTTGATGACTTCTCTCGGTACACATGGACAAAATTTCTTCGTAAAAAGGACGAGGCAGCAGAAATCATTATGACCTTTGTCAGAACAGTCCAAAAACTGCTGCAGCAAAGTGTTCGAATCATCAGAACTGACAACGGTACCGAGTTCAAGAACCAAACTCTCACTGGATTCTATGAATCTCTCGGTATCACACAGCAATTCGCAGCAGCCAAAACTCCCCAACAAAATGGAGTGGTTGAAAGAAAGAACAGGACCCTTGTCGAAGCGGCACGCACCATGCTCATCCAGTCAAGATTGCCACACTTTATGTGGGCAGAGGCCATTAATACGGCGTGCTACACCCAAAACAGAACATCTATACACAAACGCTTCGACAAGACCCCATATGAAATCCTTTTCAATCGAACTCCGGATATCTCATTCTTTAAGATATTTGGCTGCAAGTGCTTCGTACTAAATGACAGAACTGATAGAGGTAAGCTAGACGCAAAAGCCCAAGAAGGGGTGTTCATTGGCTACTCCCAGCAGTCCAAAGCTTACAGAGTCTATCTTAGAGACAAACGAACGGTCATTGAGAGTGTTAATGTGACATTGTATGAGATGGCTGACTTCGCAACGGAACACTTACAAGCTGACCCGTCATTTACTGCACCAGTGGACTCTGACACAGCTGAACAAAACCCTGTACCTGAAGGTGTGATTCTCAATTCTCTCTTTCAGAACTTCTACGAGAATTCACAACCTTCACCTTCTCCTTGCACACCAGCTTCATCGTCAAACATTCCACAGCAACCAACTACTTTCACTGAGATTCCACTCCTTCTCGGACCTGATAATGAACCTTCTACACCGTCAACTCCCCAAACTAATCACGGAGGAGTGGATAATCACGGGTTTGCTACCACATCAGAGTCATCTCCACCGCACGCCTCAGCTGCTCAAGAGTCACCAATCCCATACCAGGACTCGGATCAACCGATCATTACACCTAATCCTCTTGTACATGAGAGGAAATGGACAAGAGCTCATCCCACTGAACAAATAATCGGTAATCCGGGTCAAGGTGTGCGTACGAGATCGGCTACTATGAATGAATGTCACTATGCATGCTTTCTCAGCCAGAATGAACCATCTAAAGTCTCAGATGCACTCGCTGATCCAGATTGGGTGATTGCTATGCAAGATGAGCTCAATCAGTTTGACAGATTAGAAGTATGGACACTCGTGCCTAAACCCCTTCAGAAAACCATAATTGGCACCAAATGGGTGTTCAAGAACAAGAAGGACGAAGAAGGCACAGTGATACGCAACAAGGCACGGCTGGTCGCTAAAGGATACAATCAGCAAGAGGGCATAGACTATGATGAAACATTTGCACCCGTAGCAAGAATTGAAGCCATACGCCTCTTTCTTGCGTACGCGGCCCACAAGAACTTTACCGTCTTTCAAATGGACGTCAAGACTGCCTTTCTGAATGGAGTCTTGGAAGAAGAAGTCTATGTCGCTCAGCCCGAAGGATTTGTAGATCCCAGATACCCCAACCATGTGTACAAGCTGAAAAAAGCTCTATATGGACTGAAACAAGCCCCAAGAGCTTGGTACGATGCCTTAACTGAATTTCTGGTTGACTCAGGTTTCTCAAAAGGGAAGATTGATACTACACTTTTCATCAAGCGACAGAAGTCTGACATCATCCTGATTCAGATCTATGTTGATGATATCATCTTCGCCTCCTCAAATCCACGTCTGTGCAAACATTTTGAGAAACTAATGAAAACTAAGATTGAAATGAGCATGATGGGAGAGCTGAACTTCTTCCTAGGCCTGCAAGTAAGACAACTCTCTGACGGCATTTTCATCAATCAGTCCAAGTATATTTTGGAAATGCTTAAGAGATTCAACATCGATAGCAAGTCTTCCATGCCGACCCCTATGTCCCCCACCTACAAACTGGACTCAGACCCTTCTGGGAAATCAGTCGATGCCACCAACTATAGGGGAATCATTGGATCTTTGCTGTATCTCACGTCTAGCAGGCCTGATATCGTCTTTTCTACATGCTTATGTGCACGCTTTCAGGCGAATCCAAAGGAGTCCCATCTGACGGCTGTTCGAAGAATACTGAGATACCTCAAAGGCACAGTGAATCTAGGCCTTTGGTATCCCAAACACTCAGGTTTTGACCTCGTCGGATACTCTGACGCAGATTTTGCCGGTTGCCGGATGGACCGCAAAAGTACCTCGGGAGCTGTCCAGTTCTTGGGCGATAAGTTAGTCTGCTGGTCTTCCAAGAAACAGAACTGTGTATCAACATCTACGGCCGAGGCAGAATACGTCGCGGCTGCTAGCTGTTGTTCACAAATATTATGGATGAAGACCCAGCTAAAAGACTACGGTTTCACTTTCTGTCATATCCCGATCTACAGCGACTCACAGAGTGCCATCGCCATCACCAGCAACCCGGTTCATCACTCCCGCACCAAACACATCGACCTGCGATATCATTTCATCAAAGACCACGTGGAAAAAGGGGATATTGACATGTACTTTGTAAGCTCCGAGCTTCAACTGGCTGATTTGTTTACTAAGGCACTGGATGAAAAGAGATTCCAGTTCCTGGTTTCCAAATTAGGCATGTTGAACCTCGAGCCTTTGTAATTCTGTTTCCACTGGTCTGTAAAAAGGGGTGTGTGTGTGTGGGACCTGTACAAAGTGTGCGTGTGTGTGTTTGTAAATAGTGTGTGTGAGTTGCATTTTGTGTTTTGTGTGCGTTGCATGTGTCCAGGGGGAGAAGCCCGCGAAAAATACAAAAATAGTGTGCGTGCGTTTGCATTCATCGAGGGGGAGAAAACTTGAAAAAGATCAAAAAATAGTGTGCGTGCGTTTGCATTTATCGAGGGGGAGAAAATTTGAGAATCCCAAAAATTTGTGTGTGTATTAATCTCAGCGAAGGGGAGTACTGTTTATTGATCAGAAATGGGTCATTTCACCTTTTAAGCCAAATGGGCCCAGCTATCCGGTTCTGGCCCAAATTCTTTTTCTCTGGGCCCGTTCCTTCCACTCGCGCGTACATACCCATTTTCATCTCCGTCCCTCTCATTGCCTACGCTTCCTTCTCGCAAGAACAAAAAAAAAACACAGAGCTCGAATTCGATCTCTCCCTCTCCGTCGTCTTCCAAACTTCCCTCCCTCTCTCAGACCTCCACACACTCCTCACCAAGGTAGATTTTCACCTCGTACTTCCCCATCACACTCCTCTCACAGACCTCCACACACTTCGAACCGTCCCTAACCAAAAATCAAATGCCACCATGAACGGTCCCAAAACCGCATTTTTTTTCAAAATAACACTTTCAAAAAGGGTTTATTGTTGAATATGTATTGATTTTGTATCTTTTCTGGTGTTAGTCGTCTTCTTCGTGCGAACACGAGTTCTGGAACTCGAGTTCATGGACTGCCGTTTCAAATTCGAGCAGACTGCGAGTTTGTAAACTCGCGCTCTGGGCTCGAGTTTGTAAACTCGCACTCTGGGCTCGAGTTTGTAAACTCGCGCTCTGGAGCTCGAGTTTGTTAACTCGCCTTCAGGGCTCGAGTTTGTAAACTCGCGCTCAGGGCTCGAGTTTGTAAACTCGCGGCCAGGGCTCGAGTTTGTAAACTCGCGGCCAGGGCTCGAGTTTGTAAACTCGCGGCCAGGGTTCGAGTTTGTAAACTCGCGGCCGGGTTCGAGTTTGTAAACTAGCAGCCAGGGTTCGAGTTTGTAAACTCGCAGCCCGGGTTCGAGTTTGTCAACTCGCACTCAGAGCTCGAGTTTGTTAACTCGCACCCATGGCTCGAGTTCGTAAACTCGTGCTCATGGGCTCGAGTTTGTTAACTCGCACTCATGGGCTCGAGTTAACAACATTGGTGCCAGAACTCGTTTCCTCATCTCTGAAATCTTAAACCCAAAAGAATTTTTTACTAACGGGTGCCATTCTTTCAGCTCAAAATGTCAGGCACTCAACAAGATACTTCCCAGGAGGATGCGCACTACACACAGCTGTTCCCCAAATACAAGTGGGTTCGGCTACAGGACAACAACTTTCAGCTCGACCTAGCTGTCTTCAGGTGCCCTGACCCGGTCATTCCCATAATTCTTAAGGGGCATTACATCTGGCAAGCACTAAGCAAAGCGATCACGGTCCCCGAAATCTACTTGCAACAACTATGGGGGACCATGCACTTGACTTCCAAGAAGGACGCATCCAGTCTGAGTGCAACGCTCCACAACAGACGTCTGACTTTAACAGCATCCACTCTACAAGCCATACTGGAGCTGCCTATCCACGATACCTATGAACAACTACCCTCCAAGGCCGAACTAATGGAAGGACTAGTGCAATTAGGTTATGATGCTCCGCTACCGTTCCTGTCCCACTTCAAGCTGATGAACCTGCCATACCCGTGGAAGACACTGTTCGGCCTTGTCAACAAATGTCTCTCTCCAAAGCACGCCGGCCATGACAAGTGCAACCTGCAGATCTTCCAAATCTTCCATGGGATCATCTTCGCAAAAAATTACGATATGGCGCAGCTATTCTGGATTGAGCTGGTCACTCAAGTCCAAGACAAAGAGGACGGAAAGACGGGTATGACGATTCCCTACGCCAGATGGTTGGCGCTCATTATTGCTGACTACATGACCGCCCACCCAGGGATCCCACAGCGCAAAGATGAAGACCAGTTTACTGCTCCGAAAATCCAGTACTTCAAGCGCTTCAAGCATGACACCGTGGGGATGACCATACCCGATTATCTGCTGGACCTGGGAAATCCACGACATTCCGCAGTCATCCAGTACAGGGAGAGTCTACTGAGAGATGGCCCCATGGTTCAGTCAAACCCAGCTGGACCTGCCCCGGGGCCTAAGCCGAGAGCTAGTAAGGGTCCGAAGAGAGCCAGTAAGCCACAGAAACCAGTGGCGCGTGTGCCCCATGAAGGGAAGTCTGATGATTCTCTCGAGAGGAATCAGACGGCTGAGGGCGCACGTACAGACGCTGCGGAACCTGCCGATGAATCGTTCAGCCCGGCCCACAAAAAGGCTGACGATGAGGCCTCCAATAGCGTGGCCAAAGACGATGAGGATGATGACGGCGATGATGACTCCGACGATAGTGACGGCGTGGAGCACACTTTCGCTCTGATCCGAAAGGGGAAGCTGCCAATTGATTCACCTCCAAAGAAGGTCACCCCTGAGGATGCAGCTCCTTTTATAGCTGCCCGTCCAAAGACATTAGTCCTCAAACCCGTGAAGGAGACAGCTACAGCTAAGATTGCTGCTCCCCGGTCACCTAAGGCTAAAGCCAAGAAGCAGCGTCCTGTCCGAAAGAGTTTGGTTGCTGAAGAGGACCTTCATATTTTCGACGACTGTCTTCCCTTCATCTCTATAAGCCGAGCCGAATCTCTAAGTACAGGGGCCAACCTTGTTGGTCCCCGAGTAGAAGCCGCAGCATCGGGCTCAACTGCGCATGCACCGCCCTCTCCCAGCCACTCGTTAGCCTCCCAAAAGGCTAACGTTTCAACATCACGGGACTCACCCACCTCACTGGTTCCCTCCGAACCAGTTGAGCACCTCTTTCTCCACATCGAGTCTAGGTGTCACATTCCCCACATTTTCCAATTTTTCTAGGACACCTACACCTTTCACAGCACATACAGGTGCACACACCCTGGATACAACGACCGGAGTGCAAACAAGGATGGTCGGAAGCCCTGCTGTGCCAAAAATGACTTCATCTTTGCACGCAGGCCACACATCAGCTCTCTTCACTGATGCTGTGACAACAGTTACAACCCCCGTAACTGGAAACCTTACACCCGAAGACGTTACCGTTCTCATGAGCCGCTACATGGAGTCCACCATCAAACCATGGGTGCAACAAGCATTCACCGCTTGGGCACAGGACTCCAAACCAACCCCAGCGGTTCATAGTGAACAGAGCCACCCCAAACCCCACTCTTCACCCTCTCAATCCATTCCACAACCCACTCCTGCCATCCCTCTCCCATCCACCACACCATTTAGCCCTTCACTCTCTCGGGGAACCCACGATACGGAACTGGTATCGCCCTCTGCCTCGACCAATCCCTACCACCTATCCCGCCTTGAGCTTGCCGATCTCCTGTTTCTTCGGTTGCTGGAGGTCGACACTTGCCACCTTTCACCCTTCGAACGCGACCTTCTCCAAATCTTCTTCAAACATGACCGCCCTCAGTACGGCACTTTCCGTGACAGTCCCCGAGGTCTCAAACGTTCCCATGAGGATCCCGATGATTCGGAACCTCATGAGGGGGAGAACAAGAGGCCTCGGACACTTGAGCAAGCAGCCTCTACCAGCCATGAACCCCAGCCAAACACCTCATCAAACCAGCCCACCAATCAACCACCACCTTCCTCGAGCCACAACCAAGCCCAACTCTCTAGCCTGGTCGAGCTAGACGAAACATCCCGAGGCTTATCTCCTAGAGATACTGTCCGAGAAGGGGATGGAAGTCCTGTAGTGGTTACCTCTGGTACATCACAAAGTTCAGGCCATCGATCAGAACACAGTTCGAAATCGATGACAACATCCCGAGGCGTGTCTCCAAAGGATACCGTTCGAGGAGGGGATGGAAGTCTTGACAATGATATATCTGACTCATCTATCAAGTCAGGCCATCAGCCAGAACTCAGTTCTAACCTGATGACAACGGGCAATCCTAGTGAACCCGGTTGTG
>CAMAPE010000017.1:16572500-16575000 GCA_945859875.1 Cuscuta europaea | reverse complement strand
AGTAGTAGTAGTAGTAGTAGTAGTAGTAGTAGTAGTAGTAGTAGTAGTAGTAGTAGTAGTAGTAGTAGTAGTAGTAGTAGTAGTAGTAGTAGTAGTAGTAGTAGTAGTAGTAGTAGTAGTAGTAGTAGTAGTAGTAGTAGTAGTAGTAGTAGTAGTAGTAGTAGTAGTAGTAGTAGTAGTAGTAGTAGTAGTAGTAGTAGTAGTAGTAGTAGTAGTAGTAGTAGTAGTAGTAGTAGTAGTAGTAGTAGTAGTAGTAGTAGTAGTAGTAGTAGTAGTAGTAGTAGTAGTAGTAGTAGTAGTAGTAGTAGTAGTAGTAGTAGTAGTAGTAGTAGTAGTAGTAGTAGTAGTAGTAGTAGTAGTAGTAGTAGTAGTAGTAGTAGTAGTAGTAGTAGTAGTAGTAGTAGTAGTAGTAGTAGTAGTAGTAGTAGTAGTAGTAGTAGTAGTAGTAGTAGTAGTAGTAGTAGTAGTAGTAGTAGTAGTAGTAGTAGTAGTAGTAGTAGTAGTAGTAGTAGTAGTAGTAGTAGTAGTAGTAGTAGTAGTAGTAGTAGTAGTAGTAGTAGTAGTAGTAGTAGTAGTAGTAGTAGTAGTAGTAGTAGTAGTAGTAGTAGTAGTAGTAGTAGTAGTAGTAGTAGTAGTAGTAGTAGTAGTAGTAGTAGTAGTAGTAGTAGTAGTAGTAGTAGTAGTAGTAGTAGTAGTAGTAGTAGTAGTAGTAGTAGTAGTAGTAGTAGTAGTAGTAGTAGTAGTAGTAGTAGTAGTAGTAGTAGTAGTAGTAGTAGTAGTAGTAGTAGTAGTAGTAGTAGTAGTAGTAGTAGTAGTAGTAGTAGTAGTAGTAGTAGTAGTAGTAGTAGTAGTAGTAGTAGTAGTAGTAGTAGTAGTAGTAGTAGTAGTAGTAGTAGTAGTAGTAGTAGTAGTAGTAGTAGTAGTAGTAGTAGTAGTAGTAGTAGTAGTAGTAGTAGTAGTAGTAGTAGTAGTAGTAGTAGTAGTAGTAGTAGTAGTAGTAGTAGTAGTAGTAGTAGTAGTAGTAGTAGTAGTAGTAGTAGTAGTAGTAGTAGTAGTAGTAGTAGTAGTAGTAGTAGTAGTAGTAGTAGTAGTAGTAGTAGTAGTAGTAGTAGTAGTAGTAGTAGTAGTAGTAGTAGTAGTAGTAGTAGTAGTAGTAGTAGTAGTAGTAGTAGTAGTAGTAGTAGTAGTAGTAGTAGTAGTAGTAGTAGTAGTAGTAGTAGTAGTAGTAGTAGTAGTAGTAGTAGTAGTAGTAGTAGTAGTAGTAGTAGTAGTAGTAGTAGTAGTAGTAGTAGTAGTAGTAGTAGTAGTAGTAGTAGTAGTAGTAGTAGTAGTAGTAGTAGTAGTAGTAGTAGTAGTAGTAGTAGTAGTAGTAGTAGTAGTAGTAGTAGTAGTAGTAGTAGTAGTAGTAGTAGTAGTAGTAGTAGTAGTAGTAGTAGTAGTAGTAGTAGTAGTAGTAGTAGTAGTAGTAGTAGTAGTAGTAGTAGTAGTAGTAGTAGTAGTAGTAGTAGTAGTAGTAGTAGTAGTAGTAGTAGTAGTAGTAGTAGTAGTAGTAGTAGTAGTAGTAGTAGTAGTAGTAGTAGTAGTAGTAGTAGTAGTAGTAGTAGTAGTAGTAGTAGTAGTAGTAGTAGTAGTAGTAGTAGTAGTAGTAGTAGTAGTAGTAGTAGTAGTAGTAGTAGTAGTAGTAGTAGTAGTAGTAGTAGTAGTAGTAGTAGTAGTAGTAGTAGTAGTAGTAGTAGTAGTAGTAGTAGTAGTAGTAGTAGTAGTAGTAGTAGTAGTAGTAGTAGTAGTAGTAGTAGTAGTAGTAGTAGTAGTAGTAGTAGTAGTAGTAGTAGTAGTAGTAGTAGTAGTAGTAGTAGTAGTAGTAGTAGTAGTAGTAGTAGTAGTAGTAGTAGTAGTAGTAGTAGTAGTAGTAGTAGTAGTAGTAGTAGTAGTAGTAGTAGTAGTAGTAGTAGTAGTAGTAGTAGTAGTAGTAGTAGTAGTAGTAGTAGTAGTAGTAGTAGTAGTAGTAGTAGTAGTAGTAGTAGTAGTAGTAGTAGTAGTAGTAGTAGTAGTAGTAGTAGTAGTAGTAGTAGTAGTAGTAGTAGTAGTAGTAGTAGTAGTAGTAGTAGTAGTAGTAGTAGTAGTAGTAGTAGTAGTAGTAGTAGTAGTAGTAGTAGTAGTAGTAGTAGTAGTAGTAGTAGTAGTAGTAGTAGTAGTAGTAGTAGTAGTAGTAGTAGTAGTAGTAGTAGTAGTAGTAGTAGTAGTAGTAGTAGTAGTAGTAGTAGTAGTAGTAGTAGTAGTAGTAGTAGTAGTAGTAGTAGTAGTAGTAGTAGTAGTAGTAGTAGTAGTAGTAGTAGTAGTAGTAGTAGTAGTAGTAGTAGTAGTAGTAGTAGTAGTAGTAGTAGTAGTAGTAGTAGTAGTAGTAGTAGTAGTAGTAGTAGTAGTAGTAGTAGTAGTAGTAGTAGTAGTAGTAGTAGTAGTAGTAGTAGTAGTAGTAGTAGTAGTAGTAGTAGTAGTAGTA
>CAMAPE010000017.1:16537500-16567500 GCA_945859875.1 Cuscuta europaea | reverse complement strand
TTAATCTGTAACTTTTAATTAATCCATTGTAAATGAAGTTGGAAAATAGCTTTAGTGCTCCGATCTATCTTTCCAACGAGATATAATACGCTGCAAACGGATAAACACACAGCAAGATATGAGTGTCACAAATACTTAGGCTTATCTCTATGATTTAGCGTTTTCAGCGAAAACAGAGTACTTTTAGCGTAAATACAGTGTATTTTAGTAATTAGGCAATCATCCCTTGATACTTTGAAACCCGCGCCTGAAGACAAGTTTTATAACTCGGTAAAATCTTTCCAACGAGATATTAAACGCTCTCAATGGCACAAAATATAGCAAGATATGATCGCATCAAATTCTACACGAGTTTGGAGTGAAATCAGAAACATTTGTGAATATATGGTTAATCTGTAACTTTTAATTAATGCATTGTACATGAAGTTGGAACAATAGCTTTAGAGCTCCGATCTATCTTTCGAATGAGATATAATACGCTCCAAACGGATAAACACTCAGCAAGATATGAGTGTCACAAATACTTAGCCTTATCTCTATGATTTAGCGTTTTCAGAGAAAATAGAGCACTTTTAGCGTAAGTACAGTGTATTTAAGTAATTAGGCAATCATCCCTTGATATTTTGAAACTAGCGCCTGAAGACAAGTTTGAGAGCTCGGTATGTTCTTTCAAACGAGATATTAAACGCTTTCAACGGCACAAAATAGAGCAAGATATGATTGCATCAAATTCTACACGAGTTCGGAGTGAAATCAGAAACATTTGTGAATATCCGGTTAATCTGTAACTTTTAATTAATGCATTGTAAATGAAGTTGGAACAATAGCTTTAGAGCTCCGATCTATCTTTCCAACGAGATATAATACGCTCCAAACGCATAAACCCACAGCATGATATGAGTGTCACAAATACTTAGCCTAATCTCTATGATTTAGCGTTTTCAGCGAAAATAGAGCACTTTTAGCGTAAATACAGTGTATTTTAGTAATCAGGCAATCATCCCTTGATATTTTGAAACCAGCGCCTGAAGACAAGTTTTAGAACTCGGTAATATCTTTCCAACGAGATATTAAAAGCTTTCAACGGCACAAAATAGAGCAAGATATGATCGCATCAAATTCGATACGAGTTCGGAGTGAAATCAGAAACATTTGTGAATATATGGTTAATCTGTAAGTTTTAATTAATGCATTGTAAATGAAGTTGGAACAACAGCTTTAGAATTCCGATCTATCTTTCCAACGAGATATATGACGCTCCAACCGGATAAACACACAGCAAGATATGAGTGTCACAAATACTTAGCCTTATCTCTATGATTTAGCGTTTTCAGGGAAAATAGAGCTCCGATATATCTTTCCAACGAGATATAATACGCTCCAAACGGATAAAACCTGAGCAAGATATGAGTGTCACAAATACTTAGCCTTATCTCTACGATTAGGCGTTTTCAGCGAAAAAAGAGCACTTTTAGCGTAAATACAGTATTTTTTTTTTGGAATTTTTTTTAAAGAACGATTTTATTCATAAAAATAAAAGGTTCAGTGCAAGAAGAGAAATAAAATGAAAGATACAGAGAGTAAAAGAGAATATAAAAACTAAAACTAGACCCAACTTAAGCTTTACAGGAAACCTTAGAATAAATACAGTGTATTTTAGTAAATAGGCAATCATCCCTTGATATTTTGAAACCAGCGCCTGAAGACAAGTTTTAGAACTCGGTAATATCGTTCCAACGAGATATTAAACGCTTTCAACGGCACAAAATAGAGCAAGATATGATCGCATCAAATTCTACACGAGTTCGGAGTGAAATCAGAAACATTTGTGAATATATGGTTAATCTGTAACTTTTAATTAATGCATTGTAGATGAAGTTGGAACAATAGCTTTAGATCTCCAATCTATCTTTCCAATGAGATATAATACGCTCCAAACGGATAAACACACAGCAAGATATGAGTGTCACAAATAATTAGCCTTATCTCTATGATTTAGCGTTTTGAGCGAAAATAGAGCACTTTTAGCGTAAATACAGTGTATTTTAGTAATTTGGCTGTCATCCCTTGATATTTTGAAACCAGCGCCTGAAGACTAGTTTTAGAACTCGGTAAGATGTTTCCAACGAGATATTAAACGCTTTCAACGGCACAAAATAGAGCAAGATATGATCGCATCAAATTCTACACGAGTTCGGAGTGAAATCAGAAACATTTATGAATATATGGTTATTCTGTAACTTTTAATTAATGCATTGTAAATGAAGTTGGAACAATAGCTTTAGATCTCCGATCTATCTTTCCAATGAGATAAAATACTATCCAAACGGATAAACACACAGCAAGATATGAGTATCACAAATAATTAGCCTTATCTCTATGATTTAGCGTTTTCAGCGAAAATAGAGCACTTTTAGCGTAAATACAGTGTATTTTAGTAATTTGGCAACCATACCTTGATATTTTGAAATCAGAGCCTGAAGACTAGTTTTAGAACTCGGTAAGATGTTTCCAACGAGATATTAAACGCTTTCAACGGAACAAAATAGAGAAAGATATGATCGCATCAAATTTTACACGAGTTCGGAGTGAAATCAGAAACATTTGTGAATATATGGTTAATCTGTAACTTTTAATTAATGCATTGTAAATGAAGTTGGAACACTAGCTTTAGATCTCAGATCTATCTTTCCAACGAGATATAATACGCTCAAATGGATAAACACACAACAAGATATGAGTGTCACAAATACTTAGCCTTATCTCTATGATTTAGCGTTTTCAGCGAAAATAGAGCACTTTTAGCGTAAATACAGCGTATTTTAGTAATTAGGGAATCATCCCTTGATATTTTGAAACGAATGCCTGAATACAAGTTTTAGAACTCGGTAAGAGCTTTCCAACGAGATATTAAACGCTTTCAACGGCACAACAAAGAGCAAGATATGATCGCATCAAATTTTACACGAGTTCGGAGTGAAATCAGAAACATTTGTTAGATTACAGATGATAAACTCGCTAGCTACAGATGAACGAAATAAAAGTAGAGTATTTTGCAGGTCGTTCTTCTGATCAGCTCTCGATCAGCTCTGATACCATTTGTTAGTCCCTGTTTTCTATAACAGCAATATAATATGATATATCAAGGAGTGAAACAACAGAAAGATGAACACAGATGATCGATGAAATCCCTCTTTGATATACCGTGAACTCGTACAGAGAATGATATGCGCTAAGGCTATTTTGATCGAGTACGAAAGTTAACGCAAACCTAAACCTAAAGCGCCTTTTTATATGCGCAGGTTAAAGGTTTGCGTAAAGGCTTTCAGTCTTATATGGGCCTGACACATAGGCCCCATATCTTTTATACCCTAATAAATACAAACATTAATAACAAACGATATAATAAAAGCTAAGCTATTACAAGACATATGACAAGCTTGATTCACAATAAAATGATCTCCAACAATCTTACCGAGTTCTAAAACTTGTCTTCACGCGCTGGTTTCGAAATATCAAGGGATGATTGCCTAATTACTAAAATACACTGTATTTACGCAAAAGTGCTCTATTTTCGTTGAAATTGCTAAATCATAGAGATAAGGCTAAGTATTTGTGACACTCATATCTTGTTGTGTGTGTATCCGTTTGGAGCGTATTATATCTTGTTGGAAACATAGATCGGAGCTCTAAGGATGTTTTTACTTGGACCGTAATTTGCTGGTCTGGTCTGGTCTGGTCTGGTCCGAAATTTTATTTTATATATTTTTTTGCATAAATATTTTATTATATATATATATTTTTTTTTATTTTTTTTTATTATATATATATATATATATTATAATCAATAACTAATTATATTTTATTCATTTATAATTAAAACTAATAATATTCCTTCGAGCATGCTAAAATTTTGTCTATTTGTTATAAAAGTAATAATAATAATAATAATAATAATAATAATAATAATATTAATAATAATAATAATAATAATAATAATAATAATAATAATAATAATAATAATAATAATTAGGGGCGTGCACTATCCGGTTTAACCCGGAAAATCGGACCGAGCCTGACCGGAAAAACCGGAACCAGATTAAACCGGAATGATATCCGGTCTGGTTTTCGGTTTTGAACCGGAGGAACAAGTTCGGTTCCGGGTAAAAACCAGAATACATCCGGTCCGGTTTTCGGTTTTGAACCGGATGAACCGGTCTGGTTCCTGTTTTGAACCGGATGAACCGGTTCGGTTCCGGGTAAATACAAGAATAAATCTGGTCCGGTTTTCGGTTTCCATATCATGGAAAATCCGGTTACAGTTTCTATCCGGTTTGGTACGGTCTGGTCCGGTTTTGAACCGGTGCACACCCCTAATAATAATAATAATAATAATAATAATAATAATAATAATAATAATAATAATAATAATAATAATAATAATAATAATAATAATAATAATAATAATAATTAGACAATTATCCCTTGATATTTTGAAACCAGCGCCTGACGACAAGTTTTAGAACTCGGAAAGATCTTTCCAACGAGATACTAAACGCTTTCAACGGTACAACATAGAGCAAGATATGATCGCATCAAATTCTACACGAGTTCAGAGTGAAATCAGAAACATTTGTGAATATATGGTTAATCTATAACTTTTAATTAATGCATTGTAAATGAAGTTGGAACAATAGTTTTAGAGCTCCGATCTATCTATCCAACGAGATATATTACGCTCCAAACGGATAAACACACAACAAGATATGAGTGTCACAAATACTTAGCCTTATCTCTATGATTTCGCGTTTTCAGCGAAAATAGAGCACTTTTAGCGTAAATAAAGTGTATTTTAGTAATTACGCAATCATCCCTTGATATTTTGAAACCGGTGCCTGAAGACAAGTTTTAGAACTCGGTAAGATCTTTCCAACGAGATATTAAACGCCTTCAACGGCACAAAATAGAGCAAGATATGATCGCATCAAATTCTACACGAGTTCGGAGTGAAATCAGAAACATTTGTGAATATATAGTTAATCTGTAACTTTTAACTAATGCATTGTAAATGAAGTTGGAATAATAGTTTTAGAGCACCGATCTATCTTTCCAATGAGATAAAATACGCTCCAAACGGATAAACACAGAGCAAGATATGAGTGTCACAAATACTTAGCCATATCTCTATGATTTAGCGTTTTCAACGAAAATAGAGCACTTTTAGCGTAAATACAGTGTATTTTAGTAATTAGGCAATCATCCGTTGATATTTTGAAATCAGCGCCGGAAGACAAGTTTTAGAACTCGGTAAGATATTTCCAACGAGATATTAAACGCTTTCAACGGCACAAAATAGACCAAGATATGATCGCATAAAATTCTACACGAATTCGGAGTGAAATAAGAAACATTTGTGAACATATGGTTAATCTGTAACTTTTAATTAATGCATTGTAAATGAAGTTGGAACAATAGCTTTAGAGCTCCGATCTATCTTTCCAACGAGATATAATACGATCCAAACGGATAAACACACAGCAAGATATGAGTGTCACAAATACTTAGCCTTATCTCTATGATTTAGCGTTTTCAGCGAAAATAGAGCACTTTTAGCGTAAATACAGTGTATTTTAGTAATTAGGCAATCATCCATTGATATTTTGAAACCAGCGCCTGAAGACAAGTTTTAGAACTCGGTATGATATTTCCAACGGAGTATTAAACGCTTATAACGACACAAAATAGAGAAAGATATGATCGCATCAAATTCTACAGGAATTCGGAGTGAAATCAGAAACATTTGTAATTATAATAATAATAATAATAATAATAATAATAATAATAATAATAATAATAAAATAACAATAATAATAATACCCCTGATAATAATAATAATAATAATAATAATAATAACAACAACAACAACAATAACAATAATAATAATAATAATAATGATGATAATATTAATAATAATAATAGTAATAATAGTAATAATAATAATAGTAATAATAATAATAGTAATAATAATAATAGTAATAATAATAATATTAATAATAATAATAATAATAATAGTAATAATAATAGTAATAATAATAATAATAATAATAATGATAATAATAATAATAATAACAATAATAATATGAATAATAATAATAATAGTAATAATAATAATAATAATAATAATAATAATAATAATAATAATGTTAGTCCCTGTTTCTGTAACAGCAATGAATAACGATCTAGCAACGAAGATTAAACGTAAGGATGAACACAGAATGAATCAACGTAAAACCTTCTTTGATAAACCGTGAACTCGTACAACACAAAAGTATGCGCGTAAGGCTATGAAGAATAAGTACGACGTTAACCTATTCCTAAACCTTCGGCTCCCTTTTTATAGGCGAGGTTTAGGTTAGGCGTACAAGGCTTTTAGCCTGTTTATATGGGCCTAACACTTGGCCCGATTTCTATCTAATTCATGCACTAATTAAATACAAGGATTAAATATAAAGCTAATCTATGACAAACTTGATTCACAATTAAATATCTCCAACAATCTCCCCCTTTGTGATCAAGTGCCATTCTCTTATTGCTTCTGAGACTTGAAGTAGTGCTTCCTCATACCAAGTGCATGTTCATATTGTCTCAGCGTATTTCTCTTTTCGAGGTGATCGTCAATGGCCTTTAAAATTGTCTCTACTGTAGAGTGTTCCTTTTGAACATAAGACGATGCCTCTTAAAGATTTTCCTCTAGCTCTGCCTTCATCTTTAGAATATGTTCTTTGATTATCTTCAGTGTTCCGTCACAGTACTTCTCAATTTCACTGACTACCATCAGACGTTTTTCGTTCTTGTGGTTCAGATAGGTGACTGCTGGCGGTGTGAAGAAGATGTGGTAGGCTGGGAAGTCTTCAAGTTCTGGACCATACAGTCTTGGCTTTGTCAGATTTGTCTTTTTCAGATTGCATTCAATAGCCATCTGTAGGTCATGTGAAGAGTGTACTCGGATCTGTCTAAGCATGAATCTCTTGATAGCTGCGAGGCCTTCGCTGTATATTATGCTCTGCCTGACTGGAAGGTATCTGTAGGCCATGAACATTTGGTAGATGTCATCCGGTTTCAGCATGATGAAGTCGTTCTCTTGGCAAGTAAATTCGCTCCCGTCAGTGCGTTGAAGTCTGTAAGTGTAGAATGTTACTCCATGATAATCTTCAGCCTTCACTTGCAGAATTTGATGAATCGGGAGAATATTCGACTTCAGATCTTGTTCCATCAGTTCTCTCTGTGTACCGGTTGACCTTTGTAGCAACATATGCAGATGACCTCCAGCCTGCTTTCCTTTTAAATGAGTAAGGCCTCTTAGTTTTAGTTCATTCAGCGGCTTGACTCTGTCTGGTCTACGCCAGATATGCTCTCTGATTTCTTCTTGGAAGGGGGCTTTGATGTGAACGTTATCCCAAGGTTTCTCTGTCTTGGGAAGTCTTCCCGCTGATTGTCTTACGACCGATTCAAGAGTTTTCTGGGATTCTTTGTAATTCTCCCCTTCCTTGCGTTCATCGTCCTCGAGCCTTATGATATCTTCAGAGCATCTGTTAATTAACTCTCGTAGCCACCAATTTCTTTGCATGTCTTCTTGTTCGGCCTCATTCCGAAGATCATCCCATTCTGTCCATTGTCTTGGCCATTTGTCATATATCACCGCCTCCTCCAGTGTATCATGGATGTCTTTGCCTGGGGAAATATATGGAACTCTTTGTTGATTTGGAGGCGGTGAGTGTTCCTGAGTAGCACTACCGGGTTCACTTGGATTGCCCGTTGACATCAGCTTAGAACTAGGTTCCAACTGATGGCCTGATGGAGAAGATGTACCAGTGGTAACATCATCAGGACTTCCATCCCCTCCTCGGTTGGTATCTCTTGGAGATACGCCTCGGGATGTTATTTCTAGCTCGACCATGCTAGATAAGTTGGCTGTGGATGGTGGCTGTTGGTTTGTTGAGGTTTCGGGTTGGATGGGCTGTGGAGTTTGGTTTGGTAGGGCAGTTTGCTCAAGTGATCGAGGTCGCTTGTTCTCCCCCTCATGAGGATCCGAATCATCGGGGTCCTCATGGGAACGTTTGCGACCACGAGGACTCTCCTTGCAAGTGCTCTTGGTTTCAGGTGAAGAAAGAAGGGCTTCAAGTATGGCTTGCTGATGAAGAGTAAGCTTGTCTTCAGGGGTGTTAAGGAGGTTGTTCAGCAAAGCCGACGCTAGTGTGTCAAAGGATAGTGAGGAGAGATCGATGGAGGGTGTGGTCGGGTGTGGGGAGAATACTGGTTCTGTATCCTGGGTTCCCTGAGAAAGAGAAGGAATGGGAATTTGGTTTATGGATTGGTGGGATAGAGGGGTGGAGGATATGGGTTGTGTATGGGAGATGAACGGTTCAGGTGAAGGTTGGGGTGGGGTTTGTTCAGACCGAACCACTTGGGTGGTCCTAAACTCCTGTGCTAGAGCGGTCATTGCATCTTGCACCCATGGCTTAATGGTGGAATCTAGGAAGCGATTGAGTAGAACGTTTACGTCTTCAAAGGTAGGGTGACCAGTTACGGGGGTTGTAACTGTTGACACAGCATCAGTGAAGATTGCTGATGTGTGGCCTGCATTTAATGATGGAATCATTATGGGCGTAGCAGGGCTTCCAACCGTCATAGCTTGCGCTCTGGTTGTTGCGTTCAGGGTGTGTGCACCTGTATGTGCAGTGAATAGTGTAGGTGTCCTAGAAAATGAAGAAAATGTGGGGAATGTGACACCTAGACTCGATGTGTGAGAAGAAGGGGTTTTGACCTCGGGAGATAGGTCAATTGTACGCTCAACTGATTCAGAAGGAACCAGCGAGGGGGTGGAGTCCCGTTCTTTTGAAACAATAGCCTGTTGAGAGGCTATCGAGTGGCTGGGAGAGGGCTGTGCTTGCGCAGTTGAGCCAGATGCTGCGACTTCTACCCGGGAACCGAAAAGATCGGCTCCTGTGCTTAGGGATTCGGCTCAGCTTATCTGGATAAAGGTGTCGCAGCCCGCGAAGATATGCTCGTCTGCCTTATCAATCAGGCTCTTTCTGGCTCGGGGCTGGGGCTTTGCCTTGACAGCCTTGTCATTCTTGACCTTTGCCCTTTTCTCTCGGATGACGACTTCATCTGAATTCTTAATTGAATGAGCCGCCTCGTCATAATCATCCTTGGAGCAATTTGTCTCGCTGGGATCGGCTCTCGGTTTAGCTTTTTCTTTGATTGTGAAGACTTGAGGTCTGCCAGCGATTATTGGTGCTGCGTCTTCAGCAGTAATTCTTTTCTTTTTCGGAGATTCGACTGGCAGCTTCCCTTTTCTGATCAGGGCATATGTGAGCTCCACGTCATCACTGTCATTGTCATCGTCGTCGTCATCCGAGCCAGATTCCCCGCTCTCCGTGCCCACGCTCTTGGAAGCCTCGTCGTCAGTGTTTGTTTGGGCTTCACTTGACGATTCATTGGCCGTTTCCTCAGCGTCTGTTTCGGTGCCCTCAGCCGCCTGACTCGTCTCTAGAGAGTCATCAGACTTTCCTTCATTGGGCGAACCGGCCACTGGTTTCTGTGGCTTTTGGGCTCTCTTGGGACCCTTACCAACACTCAGCTTTGCCCCTGGGGTAGGTCCAGCTGGGTTTTGCTGAACCATAGGGACAGTTTTCTCTATGGCTTCCTTGTATTGCTGGACTGCTGGATTTGAAGATTTTACCAGCTTTAGCAGAAATCCAGGTATCTTCAGACCAAAGGTAGGATTCTTGTCATTCTTGAAATACTGTAGCTTCGGTGCTGTGAAGTGAGGATCCGTACTGCGTTTTGGTATGGAAGCGTGCTCTGCCATGCAGTCATGTATGATCAGCCCGAGCCATCTTGCGTATGGAATGGTACCTGGCCTATTCTTTTCTTTGGCTTTGACCAGGTCCATTAGCTCTGAAAAGAAGAGTTGTGCCAAGTCATAATTTTTGTTGAAGACGATTCCATGGAAGACTAGCAGTATTTGCTTGTTGCACTTGTCGAAGCCGGCATGCTTTGGCGACAAGCATTTATTCACCAGTCCGAATAGACTCTTCCACGGGTGACGGAGATAGGCTCCGTTGAAGTTTGACAGTTGTGGCAGCAGTGAGGTGTAGCCGAGAGATGCTACATCTTTGAGCATATCAGGGATGGATGGCAGTGCATCATAGGTGTCGTGAACTGGCAGCGCTAGTGTAGATTGCAGTGTTGATGGCGTCAGGATTACGCACATGCCATTCAGTTTAGTCTTGATTTTGGAGCGGTATCTCTGGCACTGGTTTGGCGTTGTGAAGTGCAGGCCAGAGATAGTGACCTTTCATTATGGCCGGAATGATCGGGTTCTGGCACTCGAAGACTGCAAGGTCTAGCTGGAAATTGTTGTCCAGCACCTTGATCCATTTTCCTTAGGAGTAGATGGCATCATCGATCTGTGTTTTAGTGTTTCCTGCCATTTTAAACTGTAGAAGCAGGGGTCAGCACATGAAGTTCAACTGTTTGATTTGATTGAAAGAGTTTGATTTACAATTGTCAGATAAGTTTATGCAGATGGAGTTTTGAAAAAAAAAATTGCCAAGTCCAAATCTCGAGATCTGAATCTCGAGATCATGATTTCGAGATCCAAATCTCGAGATCTTGATTTCGAGATTCAAATCTCGAGATCAAGATGTCGAGATACAGATCTCGAGATCTTGATTTCGAGATTCAAATCTCGAGATCAAGATGTCGAGATGAAGATCTCGAGATCTTGATTTCGAGATTCAAATCTCGAGATCAAGATGTCGAGATGCCCATCTCGAGATCTTGATTTCGAGAAGGTGAACCGACGATCTCGAGATCTTGAAAACCAAAATCTCGAAATCATAGATTTCGAAGAGATTAATCCACCTGTAAGAACAGAAACATGATATATCAAAACGATAACAAGCGATTTCATGATTTCGACCTGTATTCAAACAAAAAACCTAATTTTTGATTTTGATTTTGAGAAAGGGCGATCGTTCGAGCAAAGGTTATTTTTCGAGTTAAAACGTTTTTATGGAACTCGAGCGACGAACTACCTTTAAAAGGGTAGTCGAGAGAGAAGAAGAACGAGATGGATTTTGCGAAGATGGTCTGAGTAGATTGCGAGAAGGGATTTCGGAAAGACGATGCAGAGAGAGTCTCAGAGCTCTGAAGTGCGAAATAATTTGGCCTTCGTGAAAAAAATAGAATGGGAACAGAAAGGTTTTTCGCGAGGCTTATATACGCGATAAAAAATTTGGACCTCCTCCGTAGCAAATGAGCCCGAATTAATGGGCTGGCACACAGTGCTCTTTTTTAAAAGATTTTCGAGGCCCAAACCAGTAAAAAATATCTGTGAGCTCCCCCTCAAAAAATGCAGCGAACAATATGTACAAATGCAACGCACACACACTATTTTTGTTCTTTTTGATTTTTCACACACTCAACACATGCAACACACACACACTATTTTTTGTTATTTTTCTGGTTTTCTCCCCCTCAACACATGCAACGCACACACACTATTTACAAAACACACGCACACACACTTTTTACAAGTCCCACACACACACACTTTGCAGATCAGTGGAGACAAAAATTAAGCAGGCTCGAGGTTCAACATGCCCAACTTGGAGACCAGGAACTGGAATCTTTTTTCATCCAATGCCTTAGTGAACAAGTCAGCCAGTTGAAGCTCTGAGCTTACAAAATACATATCTATATATCCTTTTTCCACGTGATCCTTGATAAAATGATAGCGCAGATCAATGTGTTTGGTGCGGGAGTGGTGAATTGGATTGCTTGTGATGGCGATGGCGCTCTGAGAGTCACTGTAGATCGGGATGTGGCGGAATGTGTAACCGTAGTCCTGTAGCTGAGTCTTCATCCATAATATTTGTGAACAACAACTAGCAGCCGCGACGTATTCGGCCTCAGCTGTAGATGTTGACACACAGTTTTGCTTTTTGGAAGACCAGCAAACTAGCTTCTCGCCCAAGAATTGGACGGCTCCCGATGTACTTTTGCGCTCCATCCGGCAACCAGCAAAGTCAGCATCCGAGTATTCGACTAGATCGAAGCCTGAATGCTTGGGATACCAAAGGCCTAGATTCACCGTGCCTTTGAGGTATCTTAAAATTCGTCGTACAGCTGTCAGATGGGATTCCTTTGGATTTGCTTGAAAGCGAGCACATAAGCATGTGGAGAAGACAATGTCAGGCCTGCTTGACGTGAGATATAGCAAAGATCCAATGATGGCCCTGTAGTTTGTAGCATCAACTGGCTTCCCGGAGGGGTCTGAGTCCAGTTTGTTGTTTGGGGACATGGGGGTCGTCATGGAAGATTTGCCGTCTATGTTGAATCTCTTTAGCATATCTAGAATGTATTTGGACTGATTTATGAAAATGCCATCAGAGAGTTGTCTTACTTGCAGGCCTAAGAAGAAGTTAAGTTCGCCCATCATGCTCATCTCAAATTTGGTTTTCATCAGTTTCTCAAAGTGTTGGCACATGCGCGGATTTGAAGAAGCAAAGATGATGTCATCAACATAGATCTGAATCAGAATGATGTCAGACTTCTGTCGCTTGATAAACAGAGTAGTATCAATCTTTCCTTTTGAGAAACCTGAATCGATCAAAAAATCAGTCAAGGCATCGTACCAAGCTCTGGGTGCCTGTTTCAACCCATAGAGAGGTTTCTTGAGCTTGTAGACATGATCTGGGAATTTTGGATCTACAAATCCTTCAGGTTGAGCTACATAGACTTCTTCTTCTAAAGTCCCATTCAGAAAAGCTATTTTCATGTCCATCTGAAAGACGGTGAAGTTTTTGTGCGTCGCGTATGCAAGAAAGAGGCGGATTGCTTCAATTCTAGCTACGAGCGCAAACGTTTCATCGTAGTCTATGCCCTCATGTTGATTATATCCCTTTGCGACCATCCTTGCCTTGTTTCTTACGACTGTGCCTTCTTCATCTCTTTTATTTTTGAATACCCACTTCGTGCCAATGATTGTCTTTCTCTGAGGCCTGGGTACCAGTGACCATACATCCAGTCTGTCAAACTGATTGAGTTCATCTTGCATTGCAATCACCCAATCTGGATCAAGTAGAGCATCGGAGACTTTTGATGGTTCTGACTGGCTTAAGAAGCATGCGAAGTGGCATTCATTCATCGTTGCTGATCTTGTTCGCACACCTTGACTCGGATCACCTATTATCTGTTCAACAGGATGTGCTCTCGTCCACTTCCTCTCATGAGCTAGAGGAGTTGGAGTAATTATTGGTTGATCTGAGTCCTGATATGAGGTTGAAGGCTCTGGGGCAGCTGTGGTGTGTAGTGGAGATGATTCTGGACTTGTAGCAAAGCCGTGATCATCCACACCTCTGGGATTGGTTTGAGGGGTTGAGGGTGTGGATGGTACATCGTCTGGTCCTGTGAGGAGCGGAATCTCTGCTGTAGGAGTTGATGTTGACTCTGGAGTGCATGTAGGAGGTGGAGGTTGTGAGTTCTCATAGAAGTTTCTGAAGAGAGAGTCGAGAATCACATCGTCGTGTTCGGTGTTTGGTTCAGCTTTATCAGAAGCTACTGGTACAGCAGTTGATGGATCAGTCTGGAGATGTTCGATCGCAAAGTCTGCCATTTCATAGAATGTAACATTTACACTCTCGATGACAGTGCGCTTGTCTCTGAGATAGACTCTGTAAGCTTTGGATTGCAGTGAGTAGCCAATGAACACGCCTTCTCTGGCTTTGGGATCCAGCTTACTTCTCTCTGTCCGATCATTGAGTATGAAGCACTTGCAGCCAAAAATCTTGAAGAAAGAGATGTCAGGAGTTTTGTTGAATAGGATTTCATATGGAGTCATGTCGAAGCGTTTATGGATGGATGTTCTGTTCTGAGTGAAACACGCAGTATTGATTGCCTCTGCCCACATGAAGTGAGGCAGTCTGGATTGGATTAACATGGTGCGTGCTGCTTCAACAAGGGTTCTGTTCTTTCTCTCAACAACTCCGTTCTGTTGGTGAGTTTTAGCTGCTGCAAATTGCTGAGTGATACCGAGTGATTCATAGAACTCAGTTAGAGTTTGATTTTTGAACTCGGTATCATTGTCAGTTCTAACGATTCGAACACTGTGCTGTAGCAGTTTCTGGATTGTTCTGATAAAGGTCATAATGTTTTCTGCAGCCTCGTCTTTTGAATGAAGAAATTTTGTCCATGTATACCTAGAGAAATCATCAACGATCACCAGAGTGTATTTGCGACCGTTGATGCTTTGGACTCTCATAGGTCCACACAGATCCATGTGAATTAGCTGCAACTGTTGTGTAGATGATGGTTCGGTTTTTGACTTGTGGGAGCTTCACGTCATTTTGCCCATTTTGCAGGCACTACAATGATTTTCAGCGGAAGACTTTAGCAGAGGAAGCCCCTTGACAAGTTTCTTGGAGGACAAAGTTGATAGATGTTTGAAGTTCAGATGGGAGAGACGTCTGTGCCATAGGTTGTTCTGTTCAGTTGAAGCTTTGGACAACAGACAGATGGAAGTGGTGGATTGGACGCTTTTCAGATCAATAGTGTACAGATTTGATGTTCTGTTACACGTTAATAATGTATTACCTGTGCTGTCAAGAACACAGCATTGTTTTGCAAAGAACCTCACTTCCATCCCGCTGTCACAGAATTGTCCAATGCTCAGTAAGTTGTGTTTGAGCCCTTTGACAAATGAAACATCTTTTATTGTGACACTGGCACAGACGACGTCCCCATACCCAAGGATAGGAGATGAGACGTCATTCCCGAATCTGACATTGCCTCCGTAGCAGTTGGTGTAGTTCCTCAAAAGGTGCTTTATTGCGGTCATGTGGGTTGAGCATCCTGAGTCTAAGTGCCACACATGACCGTCCTGCAAAACAATCAAACAGGTTTAGGTACCCAACTTGGAGTGGGTCCTTCCTTATTATCAAGAAACACCTTTTTAAATCTTGCTTTGAGCTGTGATCCAAGGTCAGCAGCTCTTTCAACAAAAGATCTATCTTTTGTGGGCTTTCCAATAGCCAGATCTGCTTTTGCAGTGGGTCTGATTTTTGGAGCCCACTTAGCAGTTTCCATTTTAGTTATGGTGGGTCTGAATTTGGGGACCCACCTTTCAGTTTCAGTTTTGGTAGGTCTCATCTTGGGGACCCACCTTTCAGTTTCAGTTTTGGTAGGTCTCATCTTGGGGACCCACCTTTCAGTTTCAGTTTTGGTAGGTCTCATCTTGGGGACCCACCTTTCAGTTTCAGTTTTGGTAGGTCTCATCTTGGGGACCCACCTTTCCATTTTAGGTTTAGGAGAGTAGACAGGTGCTTTGTGATTCAACGGTTGTTTCTTAAGTTTGGTTTTGAAAATATCCTCCTTAGAAAGCCGATTAAGATGTTTCCTAGAATGAACTCTAAGGGCATATTTCATATCAGGAATACAAAACGTTCCCTTAGAAGTTCCTTTCTTGGTTTCTTTTTCAGGTTTGAGCTTTTTGAGAGGCTTTGATTTAACAACATTCACATCACATTCATAATTATGGGGATCTGGAACAGAATAACCATAAGCAACACTTGTATTATAAATAGAACGTTGTCTAGAAGATGTCTCAGAAATATTCAGCTTGGGACTCAAGACTGAACTACTAGAAGTTTGTTTTGTAGAGACAGAATTACAATTAATTTTGGAGTAAAAAATAGAACTAGATCTAGGACTGGCATTATTCTCAAAAACTTTCTTTTTTCCATCTGCGATTTCCTTCCTCTTTTTCCTCCACTCATTCTTCTCTTCTCCTTCCTTCTTCACTTCATTTCCTGTAAACAAAGGAGAAGAGAGATGAGTGGACGAACCTTTTAAAGCATTGTTTTTCTCATGTGAGGTGTGTGAGCTGTCAGGCTTAGTCGTAGAAGGGTCTGTTTTAGCATGATACTGCTCACTCAAATCATTAAATTTTTGAAGAAGTTCCTGCCAGTTGCGCTCAAAACCTTTCTTTTCAGTTTCAAATCTCTCTCTCTCGTTATCAAGAGTTTTCTGTAGGTTTTTGAGCTTTTGAGCCATGGGAAATATACACGGTTCCTCACCAGTTTTAGCAATACCTACTCTTGGGGGAGGGTCTAGAGGGTGTCCTATGTGTGGAATATCTTTAGCATAAGGGTCAAGGCATTCACTAAAGCAGGAAGTAGGTTTTTCTTGTGAAAGTTGTTTTTCATTTACAGAGGGATAATCACAAGAAATCGCAGATTTTGGATTCTTTCTCTTTTCTTCTTCTGCTTTAGCGTTTTCTTCATCACTTCGAAAATACATTTTCTCGCCAAACCCTAGTCCCATGTAATCTTTGTTATAGATTTGAAGACAGTTAACTTTCTTTAGATTACGTGGGTTGGTTATGCCCAGTCCTGTTTTAGCATTGTAAAATCGGTCATCCTTTTGTTTGCTGTTAAGCAGAAAAACTGTTTGTTCTGATTGACCTCTTCTAGCAGCTAGATCCTCTAGTTCTTTTACTCTATTTAAAAGTGTTCTTCTCTTGTAATGCAAAAAATCGCATTCAGCCTTTGCTGTGCTTTTTTCCCGTTCACTATCCTCAAATTTCCTAGTTAATTCAGCTATCTTAAGTTCAAAGCTTTCAAAATCTGAGGACACCTTTTTTACCTGATCTTTTGCAATTTCAAGTTGAACACTTAAGGAAGACTTTTGGTCTAGATTCTGTTTCAGTACTCTATGATTATTGTCTAGTCTCTCCTTTAGTTCTTTGATTAGATTGTCCTTCTCAAGTAAGGACTGCATTTGATTATTTAAAGGAGTATGTGAGATACTTACAGAGCTTGTTGAGCACTCGCTTTCGGGGATCGCAGCATCACCCTTTCTTTCATCTTCCTCCACGCGTGCCATAAGGGCATAGTTGTCTTCCTCCTCCTCCTCAGAAGAATCTTCTGCCCAGTTCTCATTCTCAGCAATCATAGCAGAAGTTTCTTCTTCTTTCTGCACCATCAGCATTTTCTGCTTATTCCACAGCATCTTCTGCTTGTAGAAGTTAGCATCTTTCTTCTTTGGGAGGCGGCAGTCTTTGATAACATGTCCAGGCTTACCGCAATTGTACCATTTGGGAGCTTCTTCTGCTGATGATGCCTTCCTAGAAGATCCTTGATCATGGTTCTTCTGCTTGTAGTTTGAGGAGGAAGTTCTCAGCTTGTTGGAGGAGCTGTTCTTCTTAGCAAATCTTTTGGCAAGCAGTGCCATCTTCTTCTGTAAGTCTGCTAGCTCAGCCTCTAGATCAGATTTTTCATTATCACTATCATCATCGTCTGATTCAACCACTACCTTCTTCTTTTTCTTCTTTAGTGAAGTGGTTGTCCTTCTTGGCTGAGCCTCCATTACAAGAACTAAAGGGTTTGTGGTGTGATGATCCTCAGCACAGGCAACCTCGTTGACGAATTGCTTCAGATGTTCATAGAATGTGCAGAGGTCAATTTCGTCCAAATCTATCCGAGATCTGACATCCTTCACTGTCTTTTCCCATGCAGGATGCAGGCTGGATAAAAATCTAATATTCAGTTCCAGATTGGACCTGAATACTTTGATTTTTCTGAGTTCATTTACCAGTTGAACGAGTCTGTTGTAAGTCTCATTCAATGGTTCTTCTGGACCTGCTTTGAAGGAGTCATAAGCGATAAGAATCGTAGTCTTCTTGGTTTTGAGGCTGATGTTTGTGCTTTGTAGCAGCTTTTCTATCTCATCCCACATTTCCTTAGCTATTTGCATGCTGTCTATGAGAACATATACTTCATTTGGGATTGCTTGAAGAAGGTATGTTTTGGCCATGAGGTCACCACGAAGTCTGAGCTTGTCAGCTTCTGTGTATTCAGATGGCACTTTCCTCCTTATTTCTGAAAAAATAGGAGGATTATTTTCTGGATCTCCACCAACTGAAATCAAGAGTTCAGCTGGTCCTTCAAGCAATGATTCAAGCATAGCAGCGGAGTTCTCTTTGTGCTCGAAGAAATTAAGGAATCTGTTCCTCCACATTTGATATTCTCCCTTCCTGAGACTAGGAGGGGTACTGCTGTTCCCTTGAGCATTGTATTCTGAGGCCATTGCTGTACTAAACTGACCGTTCGAGAAAATTGATCAAAAGATTTTCAGAGGCAGAAAGTCGAAAAATCAGATGTCGAGATCTGAATATCAAAATCTCAGATTTCGATAAAGGAGGCCCGATATCGAGATTTGAGCTCGAGATTAAAGATCTCGAGATTAGGGATCTCGAGATTTCAAATTTCGAGAAGCTGATCTCGAGATTTGAAATGTCGAGAAGTTAAACTCGAAACCTTAATTCTGAGAAGTCAAATGTCGAGACCAGATGTCGAAACCTTAACTCGAAATCAAGTTCTCGAAATCCTAGATTTCGAAATCCTCAATGTCGAAATCCTGCAAACTGTAAAAATCAGATAAACAAAATCTGAAGCTAGTTTCCTGTAGAGTAGAATGTCGAGATCCTCGGGTAAAGTTTTCAGCTCGAAAAACGTAGCAGAACCTGTAGAAAATCAAGATGTCGACAACCCCTACTCGAGATATCTAGAAATCAGAATATGCGAAAAACACAATCTGAAGTATACCCCTTGATCGCTTTGAAAAGGCGAATCTAAAGGTGTAACTTTTACAATTTTTGAACAAGAAACAAAATTACAGAGCGAAATATCGACAGTAAGAACAATCGTAAAGAAAACAGAGTATTCTGCAGGCGTTCTTCTGATCGGTTCTCGATCGGCTCTGATACCAATTGTTAGTCCCTGTTTCTGTAACAGCAATGAATAACGATCTAACAACGAAGATTAAACGTAAGGATGAACACAGAATGAATCAACGTAAAACCTTCTTTGATAAACCGTGAACTCGTACAACACAAAAGTATGCGCGTAAGGCTATGAAGAATAAGTACGACATTAACCTATTCCTAAACCTTCGGCTCCCTTTTTATAGGCGAGGTATAGGTTGGTGTACAAGGCTTTTAGCCTGTTTATATGGGCCTAACACTTGGCCCGATTTCTATCTAATTCATGCACTAATTAAATACAAGGATTAAATATAAAGCTAATCTATGACAAACTTGATTCACAATTAAATATCTCCAACAAATAATAACTAGGCAATTATGCCATGATATTTTGAAACCAGCGCCTGAAGACAAGTTTTAGAACTCGGTAAGATCTTTCCAACGAGATACTAAACGCTTTCAACGGCAAAAAATAGAGCAAGATATGATCACATCAAATTCTACACGAGTTCAGAGTGAAATCAGAAACATTTGTGAATATATGGTTAATCTATAAATTTTAATTAATGCATTGTAAATGAAGTTGGAACAATAGTTTTAGAGCTCCGATCTATCTTTCCAACGTGATATATTACGCTCCAAACGGATAAACACATAACAAGATATGAGTGTCACAAATACTTAGTCTTATCTCTATGAGTTAGCGTTTTCAGCGAAAATAGAGCACTTTTAGCGTAAATAAATTGTATTTTAATAATTAGGCAATCATCCCTTGATAGTTTGAAACCGGAGCCTGAAGACAAGTTTTCGAACTCGGTAAGATCTTTCCAATGAGATATTAAACGCTTTCAACGGCACAAAATAGAGCAAGATACGATCGCATCAAATTCTACACGAGTTCGGAGTGAAATCAGAAACATTTGTGAATATATGGTAAATCTGTTACTTTTAATTAATGCATTGTAAATGAAGTTGGAACAATAGCTTTAGAGCTCAAATCTATCTTTCCAATAAGATATAATACGCTCTAAACAGATAAACACACAGCAAGATATGAGTGTCACAAATAATTAGCCTTTTCTCTATGATTTAGCGTTTTCAGCGAAAATAGAGCACTTTTAGCGTAAATACAGTGTATTCTAGTAATTTGGCAATCATTCCTTGATATTTTGAAACCACTGCCTGAAGACAAGTTTTAGAAATCGGTAAGATGTTTCCAACGAGATATTAAATGCTTTCAACGGCACAAAATAGAGCAAGTTATGATCGCATCAAATTCTACACGAGTTCGGAGTGAAATCAGAAATATTTGTGAATATATGGTTAATCTGTAACTTTTAATTAATGCATTGTAAATGAAGTTGGAACAATAGCTTTAGAGCTCCGATCTATCTTTCAAACGAGATATAATACGCTCCAAACGGATAAACACACAGCAAGATATGAGTGTCACAAATACTTAGCCTTATCTCTATGATTTAGCGTTTTCAGCGAAAATAGAGCACTTTTAGCGTAAATAGAGTGTATTTTAGTAATTAGGCAATCATCCCTTGATATTTTGAAACCAGCGCCTGAAGACATATTTTAGAACTCGATAATATTTTTCCAACGAGATTTAAAACGCTTTCAACGGCACAAAATAGAGCAAGATATGATCGCATCAAATTCTACACGAGTTCGGAGTGAAATCAAAAACATTTGTGAATATATGGTTAATCTGTAATTTTTAATTAATTTATTGTAAATTAAGTTGGAACATTAGCTTTAGAGCTCCGATCTATCTTTCCAACGAGATATAATACGCTCCAAACGAATAAACACACAGCAAGATATGAGTGTCACAAATACTTAGCCTTCTCTATGATTTAGCGTTTTCAGCGAAAATAGAGCTTTTTAGCGTAAATACAGTGTATTTTAGTAATTAGGCAATCATCCCTTGATATTTTGAAACCAGCGCCTGAAGACAAGTTTTAGAACTCGGTAAGAGCTTTCCAACTAGATATTAAACGCTTTCAACGGCACAACGTAGAGCGAGATATGATCGCATCAAATTCTTACCGAGTTCGGAGTGAAATCAGAATCATTTGTGAATATATGGTTAATCTGTAACTTTTAGTTAATGCATTGTAAATTAAGTTGGAACAATAGCTTTAGAGAACCGATCTCTCTTTCCAACGAGATATAATACGCTCGAAACGGATAAACACACAGAAAGATATGAGTGTCACAAATACTTAGCCTTATCTCTATGATTTAGCGTTTTCAGCGAAAATAGAGCACTTTTAGCGTAAATACAGTGTATTTTAGTAATTAGGCAATCATCCCTTGATATGTTGAAACTAGCGCCTGAAGACAAGTTTTAGAACTCGGTAAGAGCTTTCCATCGAGATATTAAACGCTTTCAACGGCACAAAATAGAGCAAGATATGATCGCATCAAATTCTACACGAGTTCGGAGTGAAATCAGAAACATTTGTGAATATATGGTTATTCTGTAACTTTAAAATAATTAATTGTAAATTAAGTTGGAACAATAGCTTTAGAGTTCCGATCTATCTTTCCAACGAGATATAATACGCTCCAAACGGATAAACACACAGCAAGATATGAGTGTCACAAATACTTAGCCCTATCTCTATGATTTAGCGTTTTCAGCGAAAATAGAGCACTTTTAGCGTAAATTCAGTGTATTTTAGTAATTATGAAATCATCCCTTGATATTTTGAAACCAGCGCCAGAAGACAAGTTTTAGAACTAGGTAAGATCGTTTCCAACGAGATATTAAACGCTTTCAACGGCACATAATAGAGGAAGATATGATCGCATCAAATTCTACACGAGTTCGGAATGAAATCAGAAACATTTGTGAATATATGATTAATCTGTAACTTTTAATTAATGCATTGTAAATGAAGTTGGAAAAATAGCGTTAGAGCTCCGTTCTATCTTTCCCACGAGATATAATACGCTCCAAACGGATAAACACACAGCAAGATATGAGTGTCACAAATAATTAGCCTTATCTCTATGATTTAGCGTTTTCAGCAAAAATAGAGCACTTTTAGCGTAAATACAGTGTATTTTAGTAATTTGGCAATCATCCCTTGATATTTTAAAACCAGCGCCTGAAGACCAGTTTTAGAACTCGGTAAGAGCTTTCCAACGAGATATTAAACACTTTCAACGGTACAAAATAGAGCAAGATATGATCGCATCAAATTCTACACGAGTTCAAAGTGAAATCAGAAACATTTGTGAATATATAGTTAGTCTGTAACTTTTATTTAATGCATTGTAAATGAAGTTGGAACAATAGCTTTAGAGCTCCGATCTATCTTTCCAACGAGATATAATACGCTCCAAACGGATAAGCACACGGCAAGATATGAGTGTCACAAATACTTAGCCTTATCTCTATGATTTAGCGTTTTCAGCGAAAATAGAGCCCTTTTAGCGTAAATACAGTGTATTTTAGTAATTAGAAAATTATCCCTTGATATTTTGAAGCCAGCACCTGAAGACATGTTTTAGAACCTGATAACATCTTTCCAACGAGATATTACACGCTTTCAACGACACAAAATAGAGGAAGATATGATCGCATCAAATTCTACACGAGTTCGGAGTGAAATCAGAAACATTTGTGAATATATGGTTAATCTGTTACTTTTAATTAATGCATTGTAAATGAAGTTGGAAAAATAGCATTAAAGCTCCGATCTATCTTTCCAACGAGATATAATACGCTCCAAACGGATAAACACACAGCAAGATATGAGTGTCACAAATACTTTGCCTTATCTCTATCATTTAGTGTTTTCAGCGAAAATAGAGCACTTTTAGCGTAAATACAGTGTATTTTAGCAATTAGGAAATCCTCCCTTGATATTTTGAAACCAGCGCCTGAAGACAAGTTTTAGAACTCGTTAAGATCTTTCCAACGAGATATTAAACGCTTTTAACGGCATACAATAGAGCAAGATATGATCGCATCAAATTCTACACGAGTTCGGAGTGAAATCAGAAACATTTGTGACTATATGGTTAATCTGTAACTTCGAATTAATGCATTGTAAATGAAGTTGGAACAATAGCTTTAGATCTCCGATCTCTCTTTCCAACGAGATATAATACGCTCCAAACGGATAAACACACAGCAAGATACGAGTGTCACAAATACTTAGCCTTATCTCTATGATTTAGCGTTTTCAGCGAAAATAGAGCACTTTTAACGTAAATGCAGTGTATTTTCTTAATTAGGCAATCATCCGTTGATATATTGAAACCAGTTCCTGAATAAACTTTTTAGAACTCGGTAAGATCTTTCCAACGAGATATTAAACGCTTTCAACGGCACAAAATAGAGAAAGATATGATCGCATCAAATTCAACACGAGTTTGAAGTGAAATCAGAAACACTTGTTAATATATGGTTAATCTGTAACTTTTAAATAATGCATTGTAAATGAAGTTGGAACAATAGCTTTAGAGCTCCGATACATCTTTCCAACGAGATATAATACGCTCCAAACGGATAAACACACAGCAAGATATGAGTGTCACAAATACTTAGCCTAATCTCTATGATTTAGCGTTTTCAGCGAAAATAAATCACTTTTAGGGTGAATACAGTGTATTTTAGTAATTAGGCAATCATACCTTGATATTTTGAAACCAGCTCCTGAAGACAAGTATTAGAACTCGGTAAGATGTTTCCAACGAGATATTAAACGCTTTCAACGGCACAAAACAGAGCAAGATATGAGCGCATCAAATTCTACACGAGTTCGGAGTGAACTCAAAAACATTTGTGAATATATGCTTCATCTGTAACTTTTAATTAATGCATTGTAAATGAAGTTGGAACAATAGCTTTAGAGCTCCGATCTATATTTCCAACGAGATATAATACGCTCCAAACGGATAAACACACAGCTATATATGAGTGTCACAAATACATAGCCTTATCTCTATGATTTAGCGTTTTCTGCGAAAATAGAGCACTTTTAGCGTAAATACAGTGTATTTTAGTATTTAGGCAATCATCCCTTGATATTTTGAAACCGGAGCCTAAAGACAAATTTTAGAACTCGGTATGATCTTTCCAACGAGATATTAAAAGCTTTCAACGGCACAAAATAGAGCAAGATATGATCGCATCAAATTCTACACGAGTTCGGAGTGAAATCAGAAACATTTGTGA
This sequence comes from Cuscuta europaea, assembly GCA_945859875.1. NCBI lineage: Eukaryota > Viridiplantae > Streptophyta > Magnoliopsida > Solanales > Convolvulaceae > Cuscuta > Cuscuta europaea. Next base: position 16,543,465 of record CAMAPE010000017.1, on the reverse strand, counting down.
ATATATGGTTAATCTGTAACTTTTAATTAATGCATTGTAAATGAAGTTGGAACAATATCTTAGGAGCTCCGATCTATCTTTCCAAAGTGATATAATACGCTCCAAACGGATAAACACACAGCAAGATACGAGTGTCACAAATACTTAGCCTTATCTCTATGATTTATCGTTTTCAGCGAAAATAGAGCACTTTTAGCGTAAATACAGTGTATTTTAGTAATTAGGCAATCATCTCTTTATATATTGAAACCAGATCCTGAGGACAAGTTTTAGAACTCATTAAGATCTTTCCAACGAGATATTAAACGCTTTCAACGGCACAAAATAGAGCTAGATATGATCGCATCAAATTCTACACGAGTTCAGAGTGAAATCAGAAACATTTGTGAATACATGGTTAATCTGTAACTTTTAATGAATGCATTGTAAATGAAGTTGGAACAATATCTTTAGAGCTCCGATCTATCTTTCCAACGAGATATAATACGCTCCAAACGGATAAACACACAGCAAGATATGAGTGTCACAAATACATAGCCTTATCTCTATGATTTAGCGTTTTCAGCGAAAATAGAGCAGCTTTAGAGAAAATACAGTTTATTTTAGTAATTAGGCAATCATCCCTTGATATTTTGAAACCAGCGCCTGAAGACAAATACCTAGCCTTATCTCTATGATTTAGCGTTTTCAGCGAAAATAGAGCACTTTTAGCGTAAATACAGTGTATTTTAGTAATTAGGCAATCATCCCTTGATATTTTGAAACCAGCGCCTGAATACAGGTTTTAGAACTCGTGAAGATCTTTCCAACGAGATATTAAACGGTTTTGACGGCACAAAATAGAGCAAGATATGATCGCATCAAATTCTACACGAGTTCGGAGTGAACTCAGAAACACTTGTGAATATATGGTTCATCTGTAACTTTTAATTAATGCATTGTAAATGAAGTTGGAACAATAGCTTTAGAGCTCCGATCTATCTTTCCAACGAGATATAATACGCTCCAAACGGATAAACACAGAGCAAGATATGAGTGTCACAAGTACATAGCCTTATCTCTATGATATAGGGTTTTCAGCGAAAATAGAGCAGCTTTAGCGAAAATACAGTGTATTTTAGTAATTAGGCAATCATCTCTTGATATTTTGAAACCAGCGCCTGAAGACAAGTTTTAGAACTCGTTAATATCTTTCCAACGAGATATTAAACAATTTCAACGACACAAAATAGAGCAAGATATGGTCGCATCAAATTCGACACCAGTTCAAAGTGAAATCAGAAATATTTGTGAATATATGGTTAATATGTAACTTTTAATTAATGCATTGTAAATGAAGGTTGAACAATATCTTTAGAGCTCCGATCTATCTTTCCAACGAGATATAATACGCTCCAAACGGATAAACACTGAGCAAGATATGAGTGTCATAAATACTTAGCCTTATCTCTACGATTAGGCATTTTCAGCGAAAATAGAACACCTTTAGCGTAAATACAGTGTTTTTTTTGGAATTTTTTTAAAGAACGATTTTATTCATAAAAATAAAAGGTGCAGTGCAAGAAGAGAAATAAAATTAAAGATACAGAGAGTAAAAGAGAATATAAAAAACTAAAACTAGACCCAACTTAAGCTTTACAGGAAACCTTAGCGTAAATACAAAGTATTTTAGTAATTACGCAATCATCCCTTGATATTTTGAAACCAGCGCCTGAAGACAAGTTTTAGAACTCGGTAAGATCTTTCCAACGAGATATTAAACGCTTTCAACGGCAAGAAAATAGAGCAAGATATGATCGCATCTAATTCTACACGAGTTCAGAGTGAAATCAGAATCATTTGTGAATATATGGTTAATCTGTAACTTTTAATTACGTCATTGTAAATGAAGTTGGAACAATAGCTTTAGAGCTCAGATCTATCTTTCCAACGAGATATAATACGCTCCAAACGGATAAACACACAGCAAGATAAGAGTGTCACAAATGCTTAGCCTTATCTCTATGATTTAGCGTTTTCAGCTAAAATAGAGCACGTTTAGCGTAAACACAGTGTATTTTAGTAATAAAGAAATAATCCCTTGATATTTTGAAACCAGCGCCTGAAGACAAGTTTTAGAACTAGTTAAGAACTTTCCAACGACATATTAAACGCTTTCAACGGCACAAAATAGAGCAAGATATGATAGCATCAAATTCTACACGAGTTCGGAGTGAAATCAGAATCATTTGTGAATATATGGTTAATCTGTTACTTCTGATTAATGCATTGTAAATGAAGGTGGAACAATAGCTTTAGAGCTCCGATCTATATTTCCAAAGAGATATAATACGCTCCAAACGGTTAACCACACAGCAAAATATGAGTGTAATTTAGCGGAATAGAGCACTTTTAGCATAAATACAGTGTAATTTAGTAATAAGACAATCATCCCTTGAAATTTGAAACCAGCTCCTGAAGACAAGTTTTAGAACTCGGTAAGATCTTTCCAACAAGGTAATAAACGCTTTCAACGGCACAAAACAGAGCAAGATATGATCGCATCAAATTCTACACGAGTTCGGAGTGAAATCAGAAACATTTGTGAATATATGGTTAATCTGTAACTTTTAATTAATGCATTGTAAATTAAGTTGGAACAATAGCTTTAGAGCTCTGATCTATCTTTCCAACAAGATATAATACGCTCCAAACGGATAAACACACAGCAAGATATTAGTGTCACAAATACTTAGCCTTATCTCTATCATTTAGTGTTTTCAGCGAAAATAGAGCACTTTTAGCGTAAATACAGTGTCTTTTAGTAATTAGGCAATCATCCCTTGATATTTTGAAACCAGCGCCTGAAGACAAGTTTTAGAACTTGTTAAGATCTTTCCAACGAGATATTAAACGCTTTTAACGGCATACAATAGAGCAAGATATGATCGCATCAAATTCTACACGAGTTCGGAGTGAAATCAGAAACATTTGTGACTATATGGTTAATCTGTAACTTCGACTTAATGCATTGTAAATGAAGTTGGAACAATAGCTTTAGATCTCCGATCTATCTTTTCAACGAGATATAATACGCTCCAAACGGATAAACACACAGCCAGATATGAGTGTCACCAATACATAGCCTTGTCTCTATGATTTAGCGTTTTCAGCGAAAATAGAGCAGCTTTAGCGAAAATACAGTTTATTTTAGTAATTAGGCAATAATCCCTTGATATTTTGAAACCAGCGCCTGAAGACAAATACCTAGCCTTATCTCTATGATTTAGCGTTTTCAGCGAAAATAGAGCACTTTTAGGGTAAATACAGTGTATTTTAGTAATTACGCAATCATCCCTTGATATTTTGAAACCAGCGCCTGAAGACAAGTTTTAGAACTCGTTACGATCTTTCCAACGAGATATTAAACGGTTTTGACGGCACAAAATAGAGCAAGATATGATCGCATCAAATTCTACACGAGTTCGGAGTGAACTCAGAAACATTTGTGAATATATGCTTCATCTGTAACTTTTAATTAATGCATTGTAAATGAAGTTGGAACAATAGCTTTAGAGATCCGATCTATCTTTCCAACGAGATATAATACGCTCCAAACGGTTAACCACACAGCAAAATATGAGTGTCACAAATACTTAGCCTTATCTCTATGATTTAGCGTTTTCAGCGAAAATAGAGCACTTTTAGCGTAAATACAGTGTAATTTAGTAATTAGACAATCATCCCTTGAAATTTGAAACCAGCTCCTGAAGACAAGTTTTAGAACTCGGTAAGATCTTTCCAACGAGGTAATAAACGCTTTCAACGGCACAAAACAGAGCAAGATATGATCGCATCAAATTCTACACGAGTTCGGAGTGAAATCAGAAACATTTGTGAATATATGGTTAATCTGTAACTTTTAATTAATGCATTGTAAATTAAGTTGGAACAATAGCTTTAGAGCTCTGATCTATCTTTCCAACAAGATATAATACGCTCCAAACGGATAAACACACAGCAAGATATTAGTGTCATAAATACTTAGCCTTATCTCTATCATTTAGTGTTTTCAGCGAAAATAGAGCACTTTTAGCGTAAATACAGTGTCTTTTAGTAATTAGGCAATCATCCCTTGATATTTTTAAACCAGCGCCTGAAGACAAGTTTTAGAACTTGTTAAGATCTTTCCAACGAGATATTAAACGCTTTTACGGCATACAATAGAGCAAGATATGATCGCATCAAATTCTACACGAGTTCGGAGTGAAATCAGAAACATTTGTGACTATATGGTTAATATGTAACTTCGACTTAATGCATTGTAAATGAAGTTGGAACAATAGCTTTAGATCTCCGATCTATCTTTTCAACGAGATATAATACGCTCCAAACGGATAAACACACAGCCAGATATGAGTGTCACCAATACATAGCCTTGTCTCTATGATTTAGCGTTTTCAGCGAAAATAGAGCAGCTTTAGCAAAAATACAGTTTATTTTAGTAATTAGGCAATAATCCCTTGATATTTTGAAACCAGCGCCTGAAGACAAATACCTAGCCTTATCTCTATGATTTAGCGTTTTCAGCGAAAATAGAGCACTTTTAGCGTAAATACAGTGTATTTTAGTAATTACACAATCATCCCTTGATATTTTGAAACCAGCGCCTGAAGACAAGTTTTAGAACTCGTTACGATCTTTCCAACGAGATATTAAACGGTTTTGATGGCACAAAATAGAGCAAGATATGATCGCATCAAATTCTACACGAGTTCGGAGTGAACTCAGAAACATTTGTGAATATATGCTTCATCTGTAACTTTTAATTAATGCATTGTAAATGAAGTTGGAACAATAGCTTTAGAGCTCCGATCTATCTTTCCAACGAGATATAATACGCTCCAAACGGATAAACACACAGCAAGATATGAGTGTCACAAATACATAGCCTTATCTCTATGATTTAGCGTTTTCAGCGAAAATAGAGCAGCTTTAGCGAAAATACAGTGTATTTTAGTAATTAGGCAATCATCCATTGATATTTTGAAACCAGCGCCTGAAGACAAGTTTTAGAAATCGTTAATATCTTTCCAACGATATATTAAACAATTTCAACGACACAAAATAGAGCAAGATATGGTCGCATCAAATTCGACACCAGTTCAAAGTGAAATCAGAAACATTTGTGAATATATGGTTAATATGTAACTTTTAATTAATGCATTGTAAATGAAGGTTGAACAATAGCTTTAGAGCTCCGATCTATCTTTCCAACGAGATATAATACGCTCCAAACGGATAAACACTGAGCAAGATATGAGTGTCACAAATACTTAGCCTTATCTCTACGATTAGGCATTTTCAGCGAAAATAGAGCACTTTTAGCGTAAATACAGTGTTGTTTTTGGATTTTTTTTAAAGAACGATTTTATTCATAAAAATAAAAGGTGCAGTGCAAGAAGAGAAATAAAATTAAAGATACAGAGAGTAAAAGAGAATATAAAAAACTAAAACTAGACCCAACTTAAGCTTTATAGGAAACCTTAGCATAAATACAGTGTATTTTAGTAATTAGGCAATCATCCCTTGATATTTTTAAACCAGCGCCTGAAGACAAGTTTTATAACTCGGTAAGATATTTCCAACGAGATATTAAACGCTTTCAACGGCAAAAATTAGAGCAAGATATGATCGCATCAAATTCTACACGAGTTCGGAGTGAAATCAGAAACATTTGTGAATATATGGTTAATCTGTAACTTTTAATTAATGCATTGTAAATGAATTTGGAACAATACCTTTAGATCTCCGATCTATCTTTCTAACGAGATATAATACGCTCCAAACGGATAAACACACAGAAAGATATGAGTGTCACAAATACTTAGCCTTATCTCTATGATTTAGCGTTCTCAGCGAAAATAGAGCACTTTTAGCGTAAATACAGTGTATTTTAGTAATTAGGAAATCATCCCTTGATATT
>CAMAPE010000017.1:16452500-16527500 GCA_945859875.1 Cuscuta europaea | reverse complement strand
GATTGTATAAAATTCTACACGACTTCGGAGTGAAATCATAAACATTTGTGAATATATGGTTATTATGTCACTTTTCATTAATGCATTGTAAATGAAATTGGAACAATAGCTTTAGAGCTCCGATCTATCTTTCCAACGAGATATAATAAGCTCCAAACGGATAAACACACAGAAAGATACGAGTGTCACAAATACTTAGCCTTATCTCTATGATTTACCGTTTTCAGAGAAAATAGAGCACTTTTAGCGCAAATACAGTGTATTTTAGTAATTAGGCAGTCATCCCTTGATATTTTGAAATCAGCGCCTGAATACAAGTTTTAGAACTCGTGAAGATCTTTCCAACGAGTAATTAAACGCTTTCAACAGCACAAAACAGAGCAAGATATGATCTCATCAACTTCTACACGAGTTCAGAGTGAAATCAGAAACATTTGTGAGGATATGGTTAATCTGTAACTTTTAATGAATGCATTGTAAATGAAGTTGGAACAATAGCTTTAGATCTCCGATATATCTTTCCAACGAGATATAATACGCTCCAAACGGATAAACACACCGCAAGATATGAGTGTCACAAATACTTAGCCTTATCTCTAAGATTTAGCATTTTCAGCGAAAATAGAGCACTTTTAGCGTAAATACAGTGTATTTTAGTAATTAGGCAATCATCCCTTGATATTTTGAAACCATCGCCTGAAGACAAGTTTTAGAATTCGTACAGATCTTTCCAACGATATATTAAACGCTTTTAACGTTACAAAATAGAGCAAGATATGATCGCATCAAATTCTACACGAGTTCGGAGTGAAATCAGAAACATTTGTGAATATATGGTTAATCTGTATCTTTGAATTAATGCATTGTAAATGAAGTTGGAACAATAGCTTTAGAGCTCCGATCTATCTTTCCAACAAGATATAATACGCTCCAAACGGATAAACACACAGCAAGATATGAGTGTCACAAATACTTAGCCTTATCTCTATGATTTAGCGTTTTCACAGAAAATAGAGCACTTTTAGCGGAAATACAGTGTATTTTAGTAATTAGGCAATCATCCCTTGATATTTTGAAATCAGCGCCTAAATACAAGTTTTAGAACTCGTGAAGATCTTTCCAACGAGTAATTAAACGCTTTCAACAGCACAAAACAGAGCAAGATATGATCTCATCAACTTCTACACGAGTTCAGAGTGAAATCAGAAACATTTGTGAGTATATGGTTAATCTGTAACTTTTAATGAATGCATTGTAAATGAAGTTGGAACAATAGCTTTAGATCTCCGATATATCTTTCCAACGAGATATAATACGCTCCAAACGGATAAACACACCCCAAGATATGAGTGTCACAAATACTTAGCCTTATCTCTAAGATTTAGCATTTTCAGCGAAAATAGAGCACTTTTAGCGTAAATAGAGTGTATTTTATTAATTAGGCAATCATCCCTTGATATACTGAAACCAGTGCCTAAATAAACGTTTTAGAACTCGGTATGATCTTTCCAACGAGATATTAAACGCTTTCAAAGGCAGAAAATAGAGCATGATATGATCGCATCAAATTCTACACGAGTTCGAAGTAAAATCAGAAACATTTGTTAATATATGGTTAATCTGTAACTTTTAATTAATGCATTATAAATGAAGTTGGAACAATAGCTTTAGAGATCCGATCTATCTTTCCAACGAGATATATTACGCTCCAAACAGATAAACACACAGCAAGATATGAGTGTCACAAATACTTAGCCTTATCTCTATGATTTAGCGTTTTCAGCGATAATAGATCACTTTTAGCGTAAATACAGTGTATTTTAGTAATTAGGCAATTATCCCTTGATATTTTGAAACCAGCGCCTGAAGACAAGTTATAGAACTAGGTAAGAATTTCCAACGACATATTAAACGCTTTCAACGGCACAAAATAGAGCAAGATATGATCGCATCAAATTCTACACGAGTTCGGAGTGAAATCAGAATCATTTGTGAATATATGGTTAATCTGTTACTTTTAATTAATGCATTGTAAATGAAGTTGGAACAATAGCTTTAGAGCTCCGATCTATCTTTCCAACGAGATATATTACGCTCAAAACGGATAAGATCATACAAAGTGCTCCGATCCATCCGGCACATATTAAATATATGGTGTACAAAGTGCTCTACTCATTATATCCGTATCATATGATACCTTTTTGAAGCATGAACTAGTTTTTGAAGATACTATTACGAACTAGCCTTTTTTTGTCATGAGGTGATAGCTATTTTTGCTAGATGTTAAGCTTAGATAGCTTTTGAGGTTATAGGGTATCCTTACTAGGATATGCCTCCAATTTTGCCCATTCTGATGTACATATACTCTGGTTACTATCTATATATTTACCTTTTCCCAAAAAACAAATTGAAACCAGCGCCTGAAGACAAGTTTTAGAACTCGGTAAGAACTTTCCAACGACATATTAAACGCTTTCAACGGCACAAAATAGAGCAAGATATGATCGCATCAAATTCTACACGAGTTCGGAGTGAAATCAGAATCATTTGTGAATATATGGTTAATCTGTTACTTTTAATTAATGTACTGTAAATGAAGCTGGAACAATAGATTTAGAGCTCCGATCTATCTTTCCAAAGAGATATAATACGCTCCAAACGGTTAAACACATAGCAAGATATGAGTGTCACAAATACTTAGCCTTATCTCTATGATTTAGCGTTTTCAGCGAAAATAGAGCACTTTTAGCGTAAATACAGTGTGTTTTTGTAATTAGGCAATCATCCCTTGATATTTTGAAACCAGCGGCTGAAGACAAGTTTTAGAACTCGGTAAGATCTTTCCAACGAGATATTAAACGCTTTCAACGGCACAAAATAGAGCAAGATATGATCGCATCAATTTCTACACGAGTTCGGAGTGAAATCAGAAACATATGTGAATATATGGTTAATCTGTAACTTTTAATTAATGCATTGTAAATAAAGTGTGAACAATAGCTTTAGAGCTCCGATCTATCTTTCCAACGAGATATACTACGCTCTAAACGGATAAACACACAGCAAGATATGAGTGTCACAAATACTTAGCCTTATCTCTATGATTTAGCGTTTTCAGCGAAAATAGAGAACTTTTAACGTAAATGCAGTGTATTTTATTAATTAGGCAATCATCCCTTGATATATTTAAACCAGTGCCTGAATAAACGTTTTAGAACTCGTTAAGATCTTTCCAACGATATATTAAACGCTTTTAACAGCACAAAATAGAGCAAGATATGATCGCATCAAATTCTACACGAGTTCGGAGTGAAATCAGAAACATTTGTGAATATATGGTTATTCTGTAACTTTTAATTAATGCATTGTAAATGAAGGTTGAACAATATCCTTAGAGCTACGATCTATCTTTCCAACGAGATATAATACGCTCCAAATGGATAAACACACAGCAAGATATAAGTGTCACAAATACTTGGCCTTATCTCTATGATTTAGCGTTTTCAGCGAAAATAGAGCACTTTAAGCGTAAATACAGTGTATTTTAGTAATTAGGCAATCATCCCTTGATATTTTGAAACCAGGGCCTGATGACATGTTTAAGAAATTGGTAAGAACTTTCCAACGAGGTATTGAAGGCTTTCAACGGCACAAATTAGAGCTAGATATGATTGTATAAAATTCTACACGACTTCGGAGTGAAATCAGAAACATTTGTGAATATATGGTTATTATGTCACTTTTCATTAATGCATTGTAAATGAATTTGGAACAATAGCTTTAGAGCTCCGATCTATCTTTCCAACGAGATATAATAAGCTCCAAACGGATAAACACACAGAAAGATACGAGTGTCACAAATACTTAGCCTTATCTCTATGATTTACCGTTTTCAGAGAAAATAGAGCACTTTTAGCGCAAATACAGTGTATTTTAGTAATTAGGCAGTCATCCCTTGATATTTTGAAATCAGCGCCTGAATACAAGTTTTAGAACTCGTGAAGATCTTTCCAACGAGTAATTAAACGCTTTCAACAGCACAAAACAGTGCAAGATATGATCTCATCAACTTCTACACGAGTTCAGAGTGAAATCAGAAACATTTGTGAGTATATGGTTAATCTGTAACTTTTAATGAATGCATTGTAAATGAAGTTGGAACAATAGCTTTAGATCTCCGATATATCTTTCCAACGAGATATAATACGCTCCAAACGGATAAACACACCGCAAGATATGAGTGTCACAAATACTTAGCCTTATCTCTAAGATTTAGCATTTTCAGCGAAAATAGAGCACTTTTAGCGTAAATACAGTGTATTTTAGTAATTAGGCAATCATCCCTTGATATTTTGAAACCATCGCCTGAAGACAAGTTTTAGAATTCGTACAGATCTTTCCAACGATATATTAAACGCTTTTAACGTTACAAAATAGAGCAAGATATGATCGCATCAAATTCTACACGAGTTCGGAGTGAAATCAGAAACATTTGTGAATATATGGTTAATCTGTAACTTTGAATTAATGCATTGTAAATGAAGTTGGAACAATAGCTTTAGAGCTCCGATCTATCTTTCCAACAAGATATAATACGCTCCAAACGGATAAACACACAGCAAGATATGAGTGTCACAATTACTTAGCCTTATCTCTATGATTTAGCGTTTTCACAGAAAATAGAGCACTTTTAGCGCAAATACAGTGTATTTTTGTAATTAGGCAATCATCCCTTGATATTTTGATATCAGCGCCTGAATACAAGTTTTAGAACTCGTGAAGATCTTTCCAACGAGTAATTAAACGCTTTCAACAGCACAAAACAGAGCAAGATATGATCTCATCAACTTCTACACGAGTTCAGAGTGAAATCAGAAACATTTGTGAGTATATGGTTAATCTGTAACTTTTAATGAATGCATTGTAAATGAAGTTGGAACAATAGCTTTAGATCTCCGATATATCTTTCCAACGAGATATAATACGCTCCAAACGGATAAACACACCGCAAGATATGAGTGTCACAAATACTTAGCCTTATCTCTAAGATTTAGCATTTTCAGCGAAAATAGAGCACTTTTAGCGTAAATACAGTGTATTTTATTAATTAGGCAATCATCCCTTGATATATTGAAACCAGTGCCTAAATAAACGTTTTAGAACTCGGTATGATCTTTCCAACGAGATATTAAACGCTTTCAAAGGCAGAAAATAGAGCAAGATATGATCGCATCAAATTCTACACGAGTTCGAAGTGAAATCAGAAACATTTGTTAATATATGGTTAATCTGTAACTTTTAATTAATGCATTATAAATGAAGTTGGAACAATAGCTTTAGAGATCCGATCTATCTTTCCAACGAGATATATTACGCTCCAAACAGATAAACACACAGCAAGATATGAGTGTCACAAATACTTAGCCTTATCTCTATGATTTAGCGTTTTCAGCGATAATAGATCACTTTTAGCGTAAATACAGTGTATTTTAGTAATTAGGCAATTATCCCTTGATATTTTGAAACCAGCGCCTGAAGACAAGTTATAGAACTAGGTAAGAATTTCCAACGACATATTAAACGCTTTCAACGGCACAAAATAGAGCAAGATATGATCGCATCAAATTCTACACGAGTTCGGAGTGAAATCAGAATCATTTGTGAATATATGGTTAATCTGTTACTTTTAATTAATGCATTGTAAATGAAGTTGGAACAATAGCTTTAGAGCTCCGATCTATCTTTCCAACGAGATATATTACGCTCAAAACGGATAAGATCATACAAAGTGCTCCGATCCATCCGGCACATATTAAATATATGGTGTACAAAGTGCTCTACTCATTATATCCGTATCATATGATACCTTTTTGAAGCATGAACTAGTTTTTGAAGATACTATTACGAACTAGCCTTTTTTTGTCATGAGGTGATAGCTATTTTTGCTAGATGTTAAGCTTAGATAGCTTTTGAGGTTATAGGGTATCCTTACTAGGATATGCCTCCAATTTTGCCCATTCTGATGTACATATACTCTGGTTACTATCTATATATTTACCTTTTCCCAAAAAACAAATTGAAACCAGCGCCTGAAGACAAGTTTTAGAACTCGGTAAGATCTTTCCAACGAGATATTAAACGCTTTCAACGGCACAAAATAGAGCAAGATATGATCGCATCTAATTCTACAAGAGTTCGGAGTGAAATCAGAATCATTTTCTGAAAATATGGTTAATCTGTAACTTTTAATTAAGGCATTGTAAATGAATTTGGAACAATAGCTTTAGAGCTCAGATCTATCTTTCAAACGAGATATAATACGCTCCAAACGGATAAACACACAGCAAGATAAGAGTGTCACAAATGCTTAGCCTTATCTCTGTGATTTAGCGTTTTCAGCGAAAATAGAGCACTTTTGGCGTAAACACAGTGTATTTTAGTAATAAGAAAATAATCCCTTGATATTTTGAAACCAGCGCCTGAAGACAAGTTATAGAACTAGGTAAGAACTTTCCAACGACATATTAAACGCTTTCAACGGCACAAAATAGAGCAAGATATGATCGCATCAAATTCTACATGAGTTCGGAGTGAAATCAGAATCATTTGTGAATATATGGTTAATCTGTTACTTTTAATTAATGCATTGTAAATGAAGTTGGAACAATAGCTTTAGAGCTCCGATCTATCTTTCCAAAGAGATATAATACGCTCCAAACGGTTAAACACACAGCAAGATATGAGTGTCACAAATACTTAGCTTTATCTCTATGATTTAGCGTTTTCAGCGAAAATAGAGCACTTTTAGCGTAAATACAGTGTAATTTAGTAATTAGACAATCATCCCTTGAAATTTTGAAACCAGCTCCTGAAGACAAGTTTTAGAACTCGGTAAGATCTTTCCAACGAGGTAATAAACGCTTTCAACGGCACCAAAAAGAGCAAGATATGATCGCATCAAATTCTACACGAGTTCGAAGTGAAATCAGAAACATTTGTGAATATATGGTTAATCTGTAACTTTTAATTAATGCATTGTAAATTAAGTTGGAACAATAGCTTTAGAGCTCTGATCTATCTTTCCAACAAGATATAATACGCTCCAAACGGATAAACACACAGCAAGATATTAGTGTCACAAATACTTAGCCTTATCTCTATCATTTAGTGTTTTCAGCGAAAATAGAGCAGTTTTAGCGTAAATACAGTGTATTTTAGTAATTAGGCAATCATCCCTTGATATTTTGAAACCAGTGCCTGAAGACAAGTTTTAGAACTTGTTAAGATCTTTCCAACGAGATATTAAACGCTTTTAACGGCATACAATAGAGCAAGATATGATCGCATCAAATTCTACACGAGTTCGGAGTGAAATCAGAAACATTTGTGACTATATGGTTAATCTGTAACTTCGACTTAATGCATTGTAAATGAAGTTGGAACAATAGCTTTAGATCTCCGATCTATCTTTCCAACGAGATATAATACGCTCCAAACGGATAAACACACAGCAAGATATGAGTGTCACAAATACTTAGCCTTATCTCTATGATTTAGCGTTTTCAGCGAAAATAGAGCACTTTTAACGTAAATGCAGTGTATTTTATTAATAAGGCAATCATCGCTTGATATATTGAAACCAGTGCCTGAATAAAATTTTTAGAACTCGGTAAGATCTTTCCAACGAGATATTAAACGCTTTCAACAGCACAAAATAGAGAAAGATATGATCGCATCAAATTCTACACGAGTTCGAAGTGAAATCAGAAACATTTGTTAATATATGGTTAATCTGTAACTTTTAAATAACGCATTGTAAATGAAGTTGGAACAATAGCTTTAGAGATCCGATACATCTTTCCAACGAGATATAATACGCTCCAAACGGATAAACACACAGCAAGATATGAGTGTCACAAATACTTAGCCTTATCTCTATGATTTAGCGTTTTCAGCGAAAATAAATCACTTTTAGGGTGAATACAGTGTATTTTAGTAATTAGGCAATCATACCTTGATATTTTGAAACCAGCGCCTGTTGGAGATATTTTAATTGTGAATCAAGTTTGTCATAGATTAGCTTTATTATTAATCCTTGTATTTAATTAGTGCATGAATTAGATAGCACTTGGGCCATGTGTTAGGCCCATATAACCAGGCTAAAAGCCTTGTACGCCTAACCTAAACCTCGCCTATAAAAAGGGAGCCGAGGGTTTAGGATTAGGTTAACGTCGTACTTATTCTTCATAGCCTTACGCGCATATCTTTGTGTTGTACGAGTTCACGGTCTATCAAAGAGGGTTTTACATTGATTCCATCTGTGTTCATCCTTAGGTTTAATCTTCGTTGTTAGATCGTTATTCATTGTTGTTACAGAAACAGGGACTATCAATTGGTATCAGAGCCGATCGAGAGCCGATCAGAAGAACGCCTGTAGAAGACTCTGTTTTTCTTTACGTTGTTCTTACTGTCGATATTTCACTCTGTATTTTTGTTTCTTGTTCAAAAGTTGTAAAAGTTACACCCTTAGAATCGTCTTTTCAAAGCGATCAAGGGGTATACTTCAGATTTCATTTTACGCATATTCTGTACTTGAGATATCTCGAGTAGGCCTTGTCGACATCTAGGTTTTTCACAGGTTCTGCTACGTTTTTCGAGCTGAAAACTTTACCTGAGGATCTCGACATCCTACTCTACAGGAAAATACCTTCAGATTTTGCTTATCTGATTTTTACAGTTTGCAGGATTTCGACATTGAGGATTTTGACATCTAGGATTTCGAGATCAAGATTTCGAGTTAAGGTTTCGACATCTGGTCTCGACATTTGACTTCTCAGAATTAAGATTTCGAGTTTTAACTTCTCGACATTTCAAATCTCGAGATCCTCTTCTCGAAATTTGAAATCTCGAGATCCTTAATCTCGAGATCTCTAATCTCGAGCTCAAATCTTGATACCGGGCCTCCTTTATCGAAATCTGAGATTTCGATATTCAGATCTCGACATCTGATTTTTCGACTTTCTGCCTCTGAAAATCTTTTGATCAATTATCTCGAACGGTCAGTTTAATACAGCAATGGCCTCAGAATTCAATGCGCAAGGGAACAGCAGTACCCCTCCTAGTCTCAGGAAGGGAGAATACCAAATGTGGAGGAACAGATTCCTTAATTTCCTTGAGCACAAAGAGAACTCCGCTGCGATGCTTGAATCGTTGCTTGAAGGACCAGCTGAACTCTTGATTTCAGTTGGCGGTGATCCAGAAAACAACCCTCCTATTATTCCAGAAATAAGCAGGAAAGTGGCATCTGAATACACGGAAGCTGACAGGCTCAGGCTTCGTGGTGATCTCATGGCCAAAACATACCTTCTTCAAGCAATCCCCAATGAAGTATACGTTCTCATAGACAGCATGCGAACAGCTAAGGAAATGTGGGATGAAATAGAGAAACTTCTTCAAGGCACAAGCATTAGCCTTAAGACAAAGAAGACGACAATTCTTATTGCTTATGACTCCTTCAAAGCAGGTCCAGGAGAACCATTGAATGAGACTTACAACAGACTCGTTCAACTGGTAAATGAACTCAGAAAAATCAAAGTATTCAGGTCCAACTTGGAACTGAATATTAGATTCCTATCCAGCCTGCATCCTGCATGGGAAAAGACAGTGAAGGATGTTAGATCTCGGATTGACTTAGACGAAATTGACCTCTGCACTCTCTATGAACATCTGAAGCAATTTGTCAATGAGGTTGCTTGTGCCGAGGATCACCACACCACAAATCCCTTAGCTCTTGTAATGGAGGCTCAGCCCAGAAGGACAACCACATCACTAAAGAAGAAAAAGAAGAAGGTGGTGGTTGAATCAGATGATGATGACAAATTTGACCTAGAGGCTGAGCTTGCAGACTTACAGAAGAAAATGGCAATGCTGACAAAGAGATTCGCTAAGAAGAACAGCTCCTCCAACAAGCTAAGAACCTCCTCCTCAAACTACAAACAGAAGAACCATGATCAAGGATCTTCTAGGAAGGCACCATCAGCAGAAGACACTCCCAAATGCTACAATTGTGGTAAGGCTGGACATGTCATCAAA
Source organism: Cuscuta europaea (assembly GCA_945859875.1). Lineage (NCBI taxonomy): Eukaryota > Viridiplantae > Streptophyta > Magnoliopsida > Solanales > Convolvulaceae > Cuscuta > Cuscuta europaea. The sequence continues at coordinate 16,517,408 of CAMAPE010000017.1, read as the reverse complement.
GACTGCCGCCTCCCAAAGAAGAAAGATGCTAATTTCTACAAGCATAAGATGCTGTGGAATAAGCAGAAAATGCTGATGGTGCAGAAAGAAGAAGAAACTTCTGCAATGATTGCTGAGAATGAGAACTGGGCAGAAGATTCTTCTGAGGAGGAGGAGGAGGAAGACAAATATGCCCTGATGGCACAAGTGGAGGAAGATGAAAGAAAGGGTGATGCTGCGATCCCCGAAACCGAATGCTCAACAAGTTCTGTAAGTACCTCTCATACTCCTTTAAATAACCAAATGCAGTCCTTACTTGAGAAGGACAATCTAATTAAAGAACTAAAGGAGAGACTAGACAATAATCACAGGGTACTGAAACAGAATCTAGACCAAAAGTCTTCCTTAAGTGTTCAACTTGAAATTGCAAAAGATCAGGTCAAAAAGGTGTCCTCAGATTTTGAAAGCTTTGAACTTAAGATAGCTGAATTAACTAGGAAATTTGAGGATAGTGAACGAGAAAAAAGCACAGCAAAGGCTGAATGCGATTTTTTGCATAACAAGAGAAGAACACTTTTAAATAAAATAAAAGAACTAGAGGATCTAGCTGCTAGAAGAGGTCAGTCTGAACAGACAATTTTTCTCAATAAGATTAAGGATGACCGATTTTACAATCCTAGAATAGGACTGGGCATAACCAACCCACGTAATCTAAAGAAAGTCAACTGTCTTCAAATCTATAACAAAGATTACATGGGACTAGGGTTTGGCGAGAAAATGTATTTTCGAAGTGATGAAGAAAACGCTGAAGCAGAAGAAGAAAAGAGAAAGAATCCAAAATCTGCGATTTCTTGTGATTATCCCTCTGTTAATGAAAAACAACTTTCACAAGAAAAATCTACTTCCTGCTTTAGTGAATGCCTTGACCCTTATGCTAAAGATATTCCTCATATAGGACATCCTCTAGACCCTCCCCCAAGAGTAGGTATTGCTAAAACTGGAGAGGAACCTTGTATTTTTCCTATGGCTCAAAAGCTTAAAAACCTTCAGAAAACTCTTGATAACGAGAGAGAGAAATTTGAAACTGAAAAGAAAGGGTTTGAGCGCAACTGGCAGGAACTTCTTCAAAAGTTCAATGATTTGAGTGAGCAGTATCATGCTAAAACAAACCCTTCTACGACTAAGCCTGACAGCTCACACACCTCACATGAGAAAAACAATGCTTTAAAAGGTTCGTCCACTCATCTCTCTTCTCCTTTGTTTACAGGAAATGAAGTGAAGAAGGAAGGAGAAGAGAAGAATGAGTGGAGGAAAATGAGGAAGGAAATCGCAGAAGGCAAAAAGAAAGTTTTTGAGAATAATGCCAGTCCTAGATCTAGTTCTATTTTTTACTCTAAAGTTAATTGTAATTCTGTCTCTACAAAACAAACTTCTAGTAGTTCAGTCTTGAGTCCCAAGCTGAATATTTCTGAGACTTCTTCTAGACATCGTTCTATTCATAATACAAGTATTGCTTATGGTTATTCTGTTCCAGACCCCCAGAATTATGAATGTGATGTGAACGTTGTTAAAGAAAAGCCTCACAGAAAGATCAAACCTGAAAGAGAAACCAAGAAAAGAACTTCTAAGGGAACGTTTTGTATTCCTGATATGAAATATGCTCTTCGAGTTCATTCAAGGAAACATCTTAATCGGCTTTCTATAGAAGAAATTTTCAAAACAAAACTTAAAAAACAACCATTCAATCACAAAGCTCATGTCTACTCTCCTCCCAAAGCTAAAACGGAAAGGTGGGTCCCCAAGATAAGACCCACCAAAACTGAAATGAAAAGGTGGGTCCCCTAGATGAGACCTACCAAACCTGAAACTGATAGGTGGGTCCCCAATCGAAGACCCATCAAAACTGAAACAGAAAGGTGGGTCCCCAAATACAGACCCACCAAAACTGAAACAGAAAGGTGGGTCCCCAAATTCAGACCCACCAGAACTAAAATGGATAGGTGGGTTCACAACATCAGACCCACCCAAAATGGAAACTGCTAAGTGGGCTCCAAAAACCAGACCCATTGCAAAAGCAGATCTGGCTATTGGAGAGCCCACAAGAGAAAGATCTTTTGTTGAAAGAGCTGCTGACCTTGGATCACAGCTCAATGCAAGACTTAGAAAGGTGTTTCTTGATAATAAGGAAGTACCCACTCCAAGTTGGGTACCTAAACCTGTTTGATTGTTTTGCAGGACGGTCATGTGTGGCACTTAGACTCAGGATGCTCAACCCACATGACCGGAATAAAGAACCTTTTGAGCAACTACACCAACTGCTACGGAGGTAATGTCAGATTCGGGAATGACGCCTCATCTCCTATTCTTGGGTATGGGGACGTCGTCTGTGCCAGTGTCACTATAAAAGACGTTTCATTTGTCAAAGGGCTCAAACACAACTTACTGAGCATTGGGCAATTCTGTGACAGCGGGATGGAAGTGAGGTTCTTTGCAAAACAATGTTGTGTTCTTGACAGCACAGGGAATACATTATTAACGTGTTACAGAACATCAAATCTGTACACTATTGATCTGAAAAGTGTCCAATCCACCACTTCCATATGTCTGCTGTCCAAAGCTTCAACTGAACAGAACAACCTATGGCACAGACGTCTCTCCCATCTGAACATCAAACATCTATCAACCTTGTCCTTCAAGAAACTTGTCAAGGGGCTTCCTCTGCTAAAGTCTTCCGCTTAAAATCATTGTAGTGCCTGCAAAATGGGCAAAAGACGCGAAGCTCCCACAAGTCAAAAACTGAACCATCATCTACACATCAGTTGCAGCTAATTCACATGGATCTGTGTGGACCTATGAGAGTCCAAAGAATCAACGGTCGCAAATACACTCTGGTGATCGTTGATGACTTCTCTAGGTATACATGGACAAAATTTCTCTGTTCAAAAGACGAGGCTGCTGAAAACATTATGACCTTTATCAGAACCATCCAGAAACTGCTACAACACAGTGTTTGAATTGTTAGAACTGACAATGGTACCGTGTTCAAAAATCAAACTCTCACTGAGTTCTATGAATCACTCGGTATCACTCAGCAATTTGCAGTAGCTAAAACTCCCCAACAGAACGGAGTTGTTGAGAGAAAGAACAGAACCCTTGTTGAAGCAGCACACACTATGTTAATCCAATCCAGACTGCCTCACTTCATGTGGGCAGAGGCAATCAATACTGCGTGCTTCACTCAGAACAGAACATCCATCCATAAACGCTTCGACAAGACTCCATATGAAATCCTATTCAACAGAACTCCCGACATCTCTTTCTTCAAGGTTTTTGGCTGCAAGTGCTTCATACTAAATGATCGGACAGAGAGAAGTAAGCTGGATCCCAAAGCCAGAGAAGGCGTGTTTATTGGCTACTCACTGCAATCCAAAGCTTATAGAGTCTACCTCAGAGACAAGCGCACTGTCATCGAGAGTGTAAATGTTACATTCTATGAAATGGCAGACTTTGCGATCGAACATCTACAGACCGATCCATCAAATGCTGTACCAGTAGCTTCTGATAAAGCTGAACCAAACACCGAACACGAAGATGTGATTCTCGACTCTCTCTTCAGAAACTTCTACGAGAACTCACAACCTCCACCACCTGCATGCACTCTAGCTTCAACATCAACTCCAACAGCAGAGATTCCGCTCCTCACAGGACCAGACGATGTACCATCTACACCATCAACCCCTCAATCCAATCTCAGAGGTGTGGATGATCACGGCTTTGCTACAAGTCAAGAATCATCTCCATTACACACCATAGCTGCTCCAGATCCTTCAACCTCTTATCAGGACTCCGATCAACCAATAATTACTCCAACTCCTCTAGCTCATGAGAGGAAGTGGACGAGAGCACATCCCGTGGAACAGATAATAGGTGATCCGAGTCAAGGTGTGCGCACAAGATCCGCAATGATGAATGAATGCCACTTCGCATGCTTCCTAAGCCAGTCAGAACCATCAAAAGTCTCCGATGCGCTACTTGATCCAGATTGGGTGATTGCTATGCAAGATGAACTCAATCAGTTTGACAGACTGGATGTATGGTCACTGGTACCCAGGCCTCAGAGAAAGACAATCATTGGCACGAAGTGGGTATTCAAAAATAAAAGAGATGAAGAAGGAACAGTTGTAAGGAACAAGGCAAGGCTGGTCGCAAAGGGATATAATAAACAGGAAGGCATAGACTACGATGAAACGTTTGCGCCCGTAGCTAGAATTGAAGCAATCCGCCTCTTTCTTGCATACGCGGCGCACAAAAACTTCACCGTCTTTCAGATGGACGTGAAAACAGCTTTTCTAAATGGGACTTTAGAAGAAGAAGTCTATGTCACTCAACTAGAAGGATTTGTAGATCCAAAATTCCCATACCATGTATACAAGCTCAAGAAAGCTCTCTATGGGTTGAAACAGGCACCCAGAGCTTGGTACGATGCCTTGACCGAATTTTTGATCGATTCAGGTTTCTCAAAAGGAAAGATTGATACTACTCTGTTTATCAAGCGACAGAAGTCTGACATCATTCTGATACAGATCTATGTTGATGACATCATCTTTGCCTCTTCAAATCCGTGCCTGTGCCAACACTTTGAGAAACTGATTAAAACAAAGTTCGAGATGAGCATGATGGGCGAACTTAACTTCTTCTTAGGCCTTCAAGTAAGACAACTCTCTGATGGCATTTTCATCAATCAGTCCAAATACATTCTGGATATGCTAAAGAGATTCAACATTGAAGGAAAATCTTCCATGACGACCCCCATGTCCCCAAACAACAAACTGGACTCAGACCCCTCCGGGAAGCCAGTTGATGCTACAAATTACAGGGCCATCATTGGATATTTGCTATATCTCACGTCAAGCAGGCCTGACATTGTCTTCTCCACATGCTTATGTGCTCACTTTCAAGCCAATCCGGAGGAATCTCATCTGACCATTGTACGACGAATTTTAAGATACCTCAAAGGCACGGTGAATCTAGGCCTTTGGTATCCCAAGCATTCAGGCTTTGATCTAGTCGGATACTCGGACGCTGACTTTGCTGGATGCCGGATGGACCGCAAAAGTACATCGGGAGCCGTCCAATTCTTGGGCGAGAAGCTAGTCTGATGGTCTTCCAAAAAGCAGAACTGTGTGTCAACATCTACAGCTGAGGCCGAATACGTCGCGGCTGCTAGTTGTTGTTCACAAATATTATGGATGAAGACACAGCTGCAGGACTACGGTTACACATTCCGCCACATCCCGATCTACAGTGACTCTCAAAGCGCCATCGCCATCACAAGCAATCCTGTTCACCACTCCCGCACCAAACACATTGATCTGCGCTATCATTTCATCAAGGATCACGTGGAGAAAGGAGACATAGATATGTACTTTGTAAGCTCAGAGCTTCAACTGGCTGACTTGTTCACTAAGGCATTGGATGAAAAAAGATTCCAGTTCCTGGTCTCCATGTTGGGCATGTTGAACCTTGAGCCTGTTTAATTTTTGTCTCCACTGGTCTGAAAAGTGTGTGTGTGTGGGACTTGTAAATAGTGTGTGTGAGTGTGATCTGTAAATAGTGTGTGTGCGTTGCATGTGTTGAGGGGGAGAAAACCAGAAAAATAACAAAAAATAGTGTGTGTGTTGCATGTGTTGAGGGGGAGAAAACCAGAAAAATAACAAAAAATAGTGTGCGTGTGTTGCATGTGCTTAGTGGGTGAAAAATAAAAAAGAACAAAAAATAGTGTGTGTGCGTTGCATTTGTACATATTGTTTGTTGCATTTTTTTGGGGGGGAGAAAATTTTCACTGATTGAGGGGGAGATCTCTATTTTTACTGGTCTGGGCCTCGAAAATCTTTTAAAAGGGCACTGTGTGCCAGCCCAATAATTCGGGCTCAATTGTTACGGAGGAGGTCCAAAATTTTCTCGCGTATAAAACCTTCGCGAAAAACCCTTCTCTCCATTCTGATTTTTCTCAAAGGCCAGAAACTCTCGCACTTCAGAGCTCTCAAACCTTTCTTCTTCTTCCCAACCTTATGATTTCGCAATCTCCTTCTCTCTTTTCTTCTTCTCGACATTCTTAAGAAGGTAGTTTCTCTTTGTTTGTGTTCAAAACCCAAAAACGATCGATCTCGAAAACCTGTTTAAATTCGTTCGTGTTCGACATCCAAAAACGAACGATTGATTTCGCAAAAAACCCTTGAAATTTCTCAAAATCAAAATCAAATTAGAGTTTTCTTCGTTTGAATGTATGTCGTAATCTCGCTTGTTATCAATTTGGTATATCATATCTTTGTTTTTGCAGGTGGTTTAATCTCTTCGAAATCGTCGATTCATCTTCTCGAAATCAAGATCTCGAGATGGGCATCTCGACATCTTGATCTCGAGATTTGAATCTCGAAATCAAGATCTCGAGATCTGCATCTCGACATCTTGATCTCGAGATTCAAATCTCGAGATCTGCATCTCGACATCTTGATCTCGAGATTTGAATCTCGAAATCAAGATCTCGAGATTTGAATCTTGAAATCATGATCTCGAGATTCAGATCTCGAGATTTGGACTTTGCAACTTTTTCAAAATTCCACCTGCATAAACTTATCTGAAACCTTCAAATCAAACTCTTTCCATCTAATCAAACAGTTGAATTTCATATGCTGACCCCCTGCTTCTACAGTTTAAAATGGCAGGAACCACTCAAACGCAGATCGATGATGCCATCTACCCCAAAGGGAAATGGATCAAGGTGCTGGACAACAATTTCCAGCTAGACCTTGCGGTGTTCAAGTGCCAGAACCCCATAGTTCCAGCAATCATGAAAGGTCACTATCTCTGGCCTGCACTTCACAACTCAAAACCGGTGCCAGAGATATACCTACAACAGTTCTGGGGTCATATGCATACGGATTCACTGAAGGATCGCTCAAAGATAAAGATCAATCTGAACGGCATGCGGGTGATTCTTACACCATCCACTCTACGGGCTACTCTATCGCTGCCAATCCATGACGAGTACGATGCGCTGCCATCCATCCCAGATCTACTGAAAGATGTGGCATCCCTTGGCTACACCTCATTACTGCCACAGCTCTCCAACTTCAACGGAGCATATCTTCACCATCCGTGGAAGAATCTCTTCGGGCTGGTGAACAAGTGCCTGTCACCTAAGCATGCCGGCTTCGACAAGTGCAACAAGTAGATCCTGCTAGTCTTTCATGGCATCGCTTTCAACAAGAATTACGACCTGGCACAGCTCTTCTTCTCAGAGCTAATGGACCTGGTCAAAGCCAAAGAAAAGAACATGCCAGGTACCATCCCGTACGCAAGGTGGCTCGGGCTAATCATTGACAACTGCATGGCAGAGCACTCCTCAATACCAAAACGGAGCTCAGATCCACACTTCACTGCACCGAAGCTGCAATATTTCAAAGCAGACAAGAATCCTGTCTTCGGTCTAAGGATCCCTGGATTTCTGCTCAAGCTTGTCAAATCTTCAAATCCAGCGGTCTAGCAGTACAAGGAAGCCACTGAGAGAACTGTCCCTATGGTTCAGCAAAACCCAACTGGACCTACCCCGGGGACAAAGCCGAGTGATGGTAAGGGTCCAAAGAGAGCCCAAAAGCCACAGAAACCAGTGGCCGGTTCGCCCAATGAAGGAAAGTCTGACGACTCTCTAGAGACGAGTCAGGCGGCTGAGGGCACCGAAACAGACGCTGAGGAAACAGCCAATGAATCGTCAAGTGAAGCCCAAACAAACACTGACGACGAGGCATCCGAGAGCGTGGGCACAGATAGCGAGGAATCTGGCTTGGATGATGACAATGACGACAACGACAGTGAAGATGTTGAGCACACATATGCCCTGACCAGAAAAGGGAAGCTGCCAGTCGAATCTCCACAGAAGAAAAGAATCACTGCTGAAGATGCAGCACCGCTAATAGCTGGCAGACCCCAAGTCTTCACTATCAAGGAGAAAGCTAAACCGAGAGTTGATCCCAGCGAGACAAACTGCTCAAAGGACGACTATGACGAGGCAGCTCATCAAATTAAGAATTCTAAAGAAGTCGTCATCCGGGAGAAAAGGGCCAAGGTTAAGAATGACAAGGCTGCTAAGGCAAAGCCCCAGCCCCGAGTCAGAAAAAGCCCGATTGATAAGGCAGACGAGCACATCTTCGCTGGCTGCGATACCTTTATCCAGATAAGCCGAGCTGAATCCTTAAGCACAGGAGCCGATCTTTTCGGTTCCCGGGAAGAAGTCGCAGCATCTGGCTCAACTGCGCAAGCACAGCCCTCTCCCAGCCACTCGATAGCCTCTGAACAGGCTATTGTTTCAAAAGAACGGGACTCCACCCCCTCATTGGTTCCTTCTGAATCAGTTGATCATACAATTGACCTATCGCCCGAGGTCAAAACCCCTTCTTCTCACACATCGAGTCTAGGTGTCACATTCCCAACATTTTCTTCATTTTCTAGGACACCTACACTATTCACTGCACATACAGGTGCACACACCCTGAACGTAACAACCAGAGCGCAAGCTATGACGGTTGGAAGCCCTGCTACGCCCACAATGATCCCATCATTGCACGCATGCCACACATCAGCAATCTTCGCTGATGCTGTGTCAACAGTTACAACCCCTGTAACTGGACACCCAACCTTTATAGACGTAAACGTTCTACTAAATCGCTTCCTAGATTCCACCATTAAACCATGGGTGCAAGATGCAATGACCGCTCTAGCACAGGAATTTAGGACCACCCAAGCGGTTCGGTCTGAACAAACACCACCCCAACCCTCACTTGAACCTTTCATTTCCCATACACAACCCGTATCCTCCACCCCTCTATCTCACCAATCCATCAACCTAATTCCCATTCCTTCACTTTCTCGGGGAACCCAGGATACAGAACCAGTATTCTCCCCACACCCGACCACACCCTCCATCGATCTCTCCTCACTATCCTTCGACACTCTTGCATCGGCTTTGCTGAACAACCTCCTAAACACCCCTGAAGACAAACTTACCCTTCATCAGCAAGCCATACTCGAAGCCCTCCTTTCTTCACCGGAAACCAAGAGCAAGTGCAAGGAGAGTCCTCGTGGTCGCAAACGTTCCCATGAGGACCCCGATGATTCGGATCCTCATGAGGGGGAGAACAAGCGACCTCGATCACTTGAGCAAACTGCTTTACCAAGCCAAAATCCACAGCCAATACAACCCGAAACTCCTCTACAAACCAACAGCCACCACCCACAGCCAAAATATCTAGCATGGTCGAGCTAGACGTAACATCCCAGAGATACCAACCGAGGAGGGGATGGAAGTCCTGATGATGTTACCACTGGTACATCTTTTACATCAGGCCATCAGTTGGAACCTAGTTCTAAACTGATGTCAACGGGCAATCCAAGTGAACCCGGTTGTGCTACCCAGGAACAATCACCGCCTCAAAAGCAGCAAAGAGTTCCATACATTTCCCTAGGCAAGGACATCCACGATGCACTGGAGGAGGCGGTGATATATGATAAATGGACAAGACAATGGACAGAATGGGATGATCTCCGCAATGAGGCTGAAGTAGAGGACATGCAGAGAAATTGGTGGCTACGAGAGCTAATCAACAAATGCTCTGAAGATATCATTATGCTCGAGGACGATGAACGCAAGGAAGGGGAGAACTACAAGGAATCCCAGAAAACTCTTGAATCCGTCGTAAGACAGTCAGCGGGAAGACTTCCCAAGACAGAGAAACCCTGGGACAACGTTCGAATCAAAGCCCCCTTCCAAGAGGAAATCGGAGAGCATATCTGGTGTAGACCGAAAAAAGTCAAACCGCTGAATGAATTGAAGCTAAGAGGCCTTACTCATCTAAAAGGAAAGCAGGCTGGAGGTCATCTGCATATGCTATTACAAAGGTCAACCGGTACTCAGAGAGAGCTGATGGAACAAGACTTGAAGTCCAACATTCTCCCGATTCATCAAATTCTAAAAGTGAAGGCTGAAGATTATCACGGAGTGACGTTCTATACTTACAGACTTCAACGCACTGACGAGAGTGAATTTACTTGTCAAGAGAATGACTTCATCATGCTTAAACCCGACGACATCTATCAAATGTTCATGGCCTATAGATACCTTCCAGTCAGGCAGAGCAACACATACAGCGAAGGTCTTGCAGCAATCAAGAGATTCATGCTCAGACAGATCAGAGTACATTCTTCACATGACCTACAGATGGCTATTGAGTGCAACCTGAAAAAGACAAATCTGACAAAGCCAAGATTGTATGGTCCAGAACTCGAAGACTTCCCAGCTTACCACATCTTCTTCACACCGCCAGCAGTCACTTATCTGAACCACAAGAACGAAAAACGTCTGATGGTAGTTAATGAAATTGAGAAATACTGTGACGGAACGCTGAAGATAATCAAAGAACAGCTTCTAAAGATGAAGGCAGAGCTAGAGGAAAATCTTCAAGAGGCATCGTCTTATGTTCAAAAGGAACACTCTACAGTAGAGACAATTTTAAAGGCCATTGACGATCGCCTAGAAAAGAGAAATATGCTGAGGCAATATGAACATGCACTAAATATGAGGAAACACTACTTCAAGTCGCAGAAGCAATAACAGAGTGGCACTTGATCACAAAGGGAGAGATTGTTGGAGATATTTTAATTGTGAATCAAGTTTGTCATAGATTAGCTTTATTATTAATCCTTGTATTTAATTAGTGCATGAATTAGATAGCACTTGGGCCAAGTGTTAGGCCCATATAACCAGGCTAAAAGCCTTGTACGCCTAACCTAAACCTCGCCTATAAAAAGGGAGCCGAGGGTTTAGGATTAGGTTAACGTCGTACTTATTCTTCATAGCCTTACGCGCATATCTTTGTGTTGTACGAGTTCACGGTCTATCAAAGAGGGTTTTACATTGATTCCATCTGTGTTCATCCTTACGTTTAATCTTCGTTGTTAGATCGTTATTCATTGCTGTTACAGAAACAGGGACTATCAGCGCCTGAAGACAAGTTTTAGAACTCGGTAAGATGTTTGCAACGAGATATTAAACGCTTTCAACAGCACAAAACAGAGCAAGATATGATCGCATCAAATTCTACACAAGTTCGGAGTGAACTCAGAAACATTTGTGAATATATGCTTCATCTGTAACTTTTAATTAATGAATTGTAAATGAAGTTGGAACAATAGCTTTAGAGCTCCGATCTATCTTTCCAACGAGATATAATACGCTCCAAATGGATAAACACACAGCTAGATATGAGTGTCACAAATACATAGCCTTATCTCTATGATTTAGCGTTTTCTGCGAAAATAGAGCACTTTTAGCGTAAATACAGTGTATTTTAGTATTTAGGCAATCATCCCTTGATATTTTGAAACCGGAGCCTGAAGACAAATTTTAGAACTCGGTAATATCTTTACAACGAGATATTAAAAGCTTTCAACGGCACAAAATAGAGCAAGATATGATCGCATCAAATTCTACACCAGTTCGGAGTGAAATCAGAAACATTTTTGAATATATGGTTAATCTGTAACTTTTAATTAATGCATTTTAATTGAAGTTGGAACAATATATTAGGAGCTCCGATCTATCTTTCCAAAGAGATATAATACGCTCCAAACGGATAAACACACAGCAAGATAAGAGTGTCACAAATACTTAGCCTTATCTCTATGATTTATCGTTTTCAGTGACAATAGAGCACTTTTAGTGTAAATACAGTGCATTTTAGTAATTAGGCAATCATCCCTTGATATATTGAAACCAGATCCTGATTGGAAATCAAGAGAGTCTCTCTCCTGGGTTCATCGGCGACCCAGCTTTTCTTCTCACGCGCAGGTCTTCCATGGAATTTCCGATGGTTTTGGATAGGTATCTGCTAATTTCCGGTTCATTTTAACAGGTTACGTTCTGATTCTGTGCTTGGATTTTAGTATAGAAGACCTAGAACGGCTGAAATAGACGATAGACGAAAAATTACTGTTCCTGTTCGCGAAATGATTTCCTTCGATTGTCTGCGAATCTGAGCGCAGTGTTCTTTGGAATCGGTTCGCGTTTTGGAATCTGGGATATACTTTGGATTTCTGAATTGTTGGGCGATAATTTGTTCATGTTTTATATTGTTGATTTTTCTGCTCTCTGCGACCGTTTTGGGAATTGGCGTACTACGACGCAGCTACTGTTCACCTGCGGGTATGGGAAGAACGAAACAGGATGTTGTGGAGTCCTCCTCTGCGAGAGTCACTAGGTCCCGACATGCAGTTTTAGAGGATTTGGATGAAAACTTCCCTGCACTGAAAACGAAATTGGTTAAACCGAGTGAGAAAAATGGGAAAACATCAGGGCACACCTTACCTGGTGCATCTGCAGCTACTGAGATTGGAGGAACACACCCTGCCGTTGAAAAAATCCCAGGTACTCCTAAGACTGTGAATATCACTGCTGCTGGGAATGTGAAGACCTCTGCGTCTGGGACTTTGAAGACCTCTTCTTCTGGGAAGATTGTCTCAATCCAGAAGGAACCTGTTGCAACTGCACCTACTGGGATGCACTCTGCCGCTGCAAAAATCCAAGGGACTCCTGGGATAGTGAAGGCCGCTGCCTCTGGGAAGACAGCCCCAAGCCAGGAGAATGCTGGTTCCTTGGTGCCGATTAAGGTAATTGCTGACAACTCTTCTGTTCTCAATCATGCCCAAGTACTCCCTAAAAAAGCTGAAATGGATAATAAACCATGGAATGCTCTCTTTAAGGATAACCGTGCACCCTCCCATGGGATTAAACTAAGGTTTATCCCTCCTAAAGGTAATGTTTTGGACCTCGCTGATATGGTTATGCCTTCCATGGTTGAGATGTGGGGATACTGTTTAGTTGGATTCTTTACAGGTCGTTTCCCTGGACTTAAAGCAGTTCATGAACTAAGGGAAAAATGGGGAGTGAAATGTTTGTTTAGATCCCACGATAAGGGCTGGATTATCTTTAAATTTTAAAATGAGGAGGACAGATTGAAAGTGCTAAAGGAGGGACCGTACTCAATCTTTGGGAAATCATTGATGTTGAAGATGCTGTCCGAGGACTTCTCTTTTGAGGATGAGGAATTCCTCAAAGTGCCAATTTGGGTTAAATTCCCAAACCTGCCAATGAATTTATGGAATGAAAGGGCTATGAGCGAGGTAGCATCTATGGTTGGGGTTCCGTTGTCTACGGACAAGGTCACCCAAGAGAGAACCAACCACAATTACGCTAGAGTACTCATTGAAGTTGATATTTTGAAGCCACCCCCGCTGTCCTTTCCTATTCGGTTGCCCTCAAACAAGGTAATCGAACAATGGGTGCGATATGAGACTTTTCCTAACTACTGCTTTCACTGCAAAGAATATGGACATCATCCATTTATTTGTAAAAAGCTAGCTGAAAAAGAATTAAAGGAAAAGAATGATAAGGAAAAGATCGGGTTGGATAAGGAGGATGAACTGAAATCTTTACAAGGTGAGGAAGTGGGGGTGAAAGAAAGTGAGGCCCATGTGGAGAGCATTGGTAATATGCCTACTGATACGCTTGGGGTGAAGTTGGTTATGCCAGAGGCTACTGTGCTGGAAGAGACCGATAGTGAGAGCTCAGGATATGGTTCGTTTGAGACTGACACTGGATCAGGGGAAGAGGATCTAGGCCTGACAGATAATTTTGATGAAGTTTACATGGAAGGTAAGGTTTATATGATTAAAAAAGATACTAAGGAGAGCAAAAATATGATAAGGAGAATCCCAGGTTTAAGCTGGGAGGAAACTTTTGCTAAAAAGAAGATTGCTCTTCCTGATCTTTTTAAGGGAAGTTCAAATGGGAAGAATAAGAAAAAGACCAGAAGAAATCGGCACTAGGAGTATTTGCTACTGTTGCTTGCGATCAAAGGATGCTGGTTTGTTTTTATTCAAGAATCGGTGCATGTTATTTACAGGGAGTTATATTGTTTTTGTTAGTGCGCTATTGCTAGTGGGTGGTGCTTTTGGATTATTGTGATGCTATGATTATTATGGGCTGATACAGGGATATGCTTTTAATTAATGAAGTCATTGGATAAGCGTGCCAGACTGATTGTGCTTTGTGGCTGCGACATAGAAGACTTCTTGAGGCGGTGGCCTATTGCTTTTTAGTTCGATGCAGGGTGGCTTCTATTTAGTTCGCTGCAGCTGCTTTTAAAAGCTGGGATCATGCGCCTGGTTCTGTCCACGTAGTATTGAATTTTTGTTTTGACTGGGAGCTAGTGCTATATTACCACGTAGTATTGATGGTTTAGTTGGTGATGCTATTTTTGTGCTGGTTTGGAGCTGGGCCATGAGGTGTTGTTTTTACTTTTTGATGACTTTATTTAGGTTAGATTAGTCTAACATAGATAGCTATTTTGATCTGTACTTGATACATTCTAAAATGTTATTTTTGGATGATTTATATATATACTTACATTTCATCAAAAAAAAATTGAAACCAGATCCTGAAGACAAGTTTTAGAACTCATTAAGATCTTTCCAACGAGATATTAAACGCTTTCAACGGCACAAAATAGAGCTAGATATGATCGCATCAAATTCTACACGAGTTCAGAGTGAAATCAGAAACATTTGTGAATATATGGTTAATCTGTAACTTTTAATGATTGCATTGTAAATGAAGTTGGAACAATATCTTTAGAGCTCTGATTTATCTTTCCAACGAGATATAATACGCTCCAAACGGATAAACACAGCGCCAGATTTGAGTGTCACAAATACATAGTCTTATCTCTATAATTTAGCGTTTTCAGCGAAAATAGAGCAGCTTTAGCGAAAATACAGTTTATTTTAGTAATTAGGCAATAATCCCTTGATATTTTGAAACCAGCGCCTGAAGACAAATACCTAGCCTTATCTCTATGATTTAGCGTTTTCAGCGAAAATAGAGCACTTTTAGCGTAAATACAGTGTATTTTAGTAATTACGCAATCATCCCTTGATATTTTGAAACCAGCGCCTGAAGACAAGTTTTAGAACTCGTTAAGATCTTTCCAACGAGATATTAAACGGTTTTGACGGCACAAAATAGAGCAAGATATGATCGCATCAAATTCTACACGAGTTCAGAGTGAACTCAGAAACATTTGTGAATATATGCTTCATATTTAACTTTTAATTAATGCATTGTAAATGAAGTTGGAACAATAGCTTTAGAGCTCCGATCTATCTTTCCAACGAGATATAATACGCTCCAAACGGATAAACACACAGCAAGATATGAGTGTCACAAATACATAGCCTTATCTCTATGATTTAGCGTTTTCAGCGAAAATAGAGCAGCTTTAGCGAAAATACAGTGTATTTTAGTAATTAGGCAATCATCCCTTGATATTTTGAAACCGCAATTGATGAAAAGATTTGTCTTGATTAGAGACCAAATATGTTCAAAATTTTCATCTTTAGAAGAAACTATCAATTTTCTTGAAAAATGTACCTTAAATGGAAAGCTTTCTTCTTCTAAGGTGTATGACTTACTAAGAGTCAAGGCCACTCCTAGGGCGTGGATGCCTTTCATTTGGAAATCTTACATACCACCAAAATTTTCATTCATTGCATGGCTGGCTTTTAGAAATAGATTAGCTACTTACGATAATTTACCTTACCTTGATGTGGCGAATATATGCCCTTTTTGTGAGGGTGGTCCGGAAACGGTACCACACCTATTTTTTGAATGTTGTTTTACAGGTCAAGTGTGGGAAAATGTCAAGCAATGGCTAGGACTAACAAGGAGCATGCATACTCTTAGGAGCTCGGTCAAATGGATCAAAAAAGAGCAAAGTGGAGCTAATCTAAAAGCAAAGGCCGTGAGGATAGCATTTTGTTACTCGATATATTGGATTTGGAGATCAAGGAACTCCATTCGGTTTGATGGTGCAAAAGCAAACATTCAAGGAGTTGTAGCCCAAATCAAGTTTATGGTCTATAAATTGTTATACTCCTTATATCTGGTCGATATGATTAACTTTTGAAACTGATGGGGTGCTTTGTCTCCCACTTTTTCTCATGCCTTATGGCTAGTTTTGGAGTGGATAGCTAGCTCTCTTTGAGATGGTTATCACGCAGATGGATGGGGAATCCAAATCTTTGGATTGCCTATAGTTTTGGTTTTTGTTTATAGGTTGTACATATACTATTTTGATGATATATATATTTACAGTTCATCAAAAAAAATTGAAACCAGCGCCTGAAGACAAGTTTTAGAACTCATTAATATCTTTCCAACGAGATATTAAACAATTTCAACGACACAAAATAGAGCAAGATATGGTCGCATCAAATTCGACACCAGTTCAAAGTGAAATCAGAAACATTTGTGAATATATGGTTAATATGTAACTTTTAATTAATGCATTGTAAATGAAGGCTGAACAATAGCTTTAGAGCTCCGATCTATCTTTCCAACGAGATATAATACGCTCCAAATGGATAAACACTGAGCAAGATATGAGTGTCACAAACACTTAGCCTTATCTCTACGACTTGGCATTTTCAGCGAAAATAGAGCACTTTTAGCGTAAATACAGTGTTTTTTTCTAAATTTTTTTAAAGAACGATTTTATTCATAAAAATAAAAGGTGCAGTGCAAGAACAGAAATAAAATTAAAGATACAGAGAGTAAAAGAGAATATAAAAAACTAAAACTAGACCCAACTTAAGCTTTATAGGAAACCTTAGCGTAAATACAGTGTATTTTAGTAATTGGGCAATCATCCCTTGATATTTTTGAAACCAGCGCCTGAAGACAAGTTTTAGAACTCGGTAAGATATTTCCAACGAGATATTAAACGCTTTCAACGGCAAAAATTAGAGCAAGATATGATCGCATCAAATTCTACACGAGTTAGGAGTGAAATCAGAAACATTTGTGAATATATGTTTAATCTGTAACTTTTAATTAATGCATTGTAAATGAATTTGGAACAATAGCTTTAGATATCCGATCTATCTTTCTAACGAGATATAATACGCTCCAAACGGATAAACACACAGCAAGATATGAGTGTCACAAATACTTAGCCTTATCTCTATGATTTAGCGTTTTCAGCGAAAATAGAGCACTTTTAGCGTAAATACAGTGTATTTTAGTAATTAGGCAATCATCCCTTGATATTTTGAAACCAGCGCCTGAAGACAAGTTTTAGAACTCGGTAAGATCTTTCCAACAAGATATTAAACGCTTTCAACGGCACAAAATAGAGCAAGATATGATTGTATCAAATTCTACACGAGTTCGGAGTGAAATCAGAAACATTTGTGAATATACTGTTAATCTGTAACTTTAAATTAATGCATTGTAAATGAATTTTGAACAATAGCTTTAGAGCTCAGATCTATCTTTCCAACGATATATAATACGCTCCAAACGGATAAACACACAGCAAGATATGAGGGTCACAAATACCTAGCCTTATCTCTATGATTTAGCGTTTTCAGTAAAAATAGAGCACTTTTAGCGTAAATACAGTGTATTTTAGTAATTAGGCAATCATCCCTTCATATTTTGAAACCAGCGCCTGAAGCGCCCAACCCGCGCCTGAGAGGAGAGGAGAGACGCGAGAGCTTGAGAACGTACCAGACGAACGTCTGCGTTCGATTTCCATCGCAGGGTGGACTTTGGGTTCGATTTGCGCATCTTCCTTAGTCGAAATCTGCTCGCGAATCCAATTCCGAGCTCAGATTCGCGATTCGAGGGAGGTTTCTGGTCTAAAATCGACAAGCTTGAACTGCAGTAGGGTTTTCTCTTCTGGACGCAGGGGATTCGATTTGTGCTCGTCCTTCTTTTACCGAGCAGTGTTTCGAGATTCAGGGGAGGAGGTTGGGCCTCTGTTTGCAGGGGAATCCTTTTTTTGCCCCTAATTTCTGGGCTCGTCTGGGTTGCATCCCCCAGCGAAAGTCTTCAGCGAGGCGAACGACGTACAGGTATCAGGTATGCCGAAGAAGAAGCAGGGGTATGCGGAAACCCCTACAATTCGCACCAGATCCAGTTTTGCAATCCTTTCAAACATGGAAGAGGAATTCCCTCCCCTGCTGACCGGGAAGTAGCCAGGAGCTGCAGGTGCTAATGGAGGTACAGGGAGTTTGATTACAGGTCCTACTGATGCGCAGAAGGTGACCGCAGGTTCTACTGGAGCTGCTGGGTACGATTTTGGTGCTGCTGGAGGGGTTGCGGATGCTACGAAGTCCTCCTCACTGGGGCAGAATGGGTTACCGCTGGGGGACTTAGGTGCAGGTCTGAAGAATGCTGCGCAGGGAACTTCTACTGATGCGCAGAAGGTGACTGCAGGTGCTGCTGCCTTGAAACCAGGGGCTGCTTTGAAACTTCTAGCGCAGGCAGAATGTATTCCTGTCCAGGGAATTACTGCTGATGTTGCACAAAATCCTGCTGCCTTGAAAGTTCCCACCGCCAAGCCTTGGAATGCACTGTTCAAAGACAACCGGGACCCCTCAAATGGCCTCAAATTGAGGTATATCCCGCCAAAAGGTAACTCTCTTGACTTTGCTGATAGGACATTTCCTTCAATGGTTGAGATGTGGGGTTTTTGCCTAGTTGGACTGTTTACCGGAAAACCACCCGGGCTTAAGGCTATATATGACTTGAAGAACACATGGGGGGTGAGTTGCATTGTTAAACCCCATCAAAGGGGATGGGTAATTTTTAAATTTCAAAATGAAGAAGATAGGGAAAAAGAGCTGAAAGGGGGGCCTTATACCATTTTTGGCATACAACTCATGCTAAAATCACTCTCCGAAGACTTTTCATTTGATGATGATGAATTTCTTAAGGTTCCGATTTGGGTTAAATTTCCTAATCTACATATGAAACTTTGGAATGAGGATGCAATGAGTGAGGTTGCTTCTATGGTTGGGGTCCCATTATCTACGGATAAAGTAACCCAGGATAGGAGCAATCATTTCTATGCTAGGGTGTTGATTGAGGTTGATGTCTCCAAACCACCGCCGCTATCATTTCCCATTCGACTACCTTCCCGCAAAGTAGTCAATCAATATGTGGTTTATGAGACCTTTCCGAACTACTGTTTCCATTGCAAAGAATATGGGCATCACCCATTTATTTGCAAGAAATTGGCAACCAAAGAACGAGAAACGATTAGAGAACAGAAGGAGGAGAAGACTGTGATTGAGGGCATGGAGACAGGACTAATTGATGAGGAAACAGCAAAGGTACAGTTAGAGATAAGTCAGGCACACACGAGAATAATAGCGGAAGAGTTAAGAGTCGAGGATGGGGAGACACCACGGGATGATATTGTGGGTGCCACTGAGCTGAAAGTGGTGCCAATGGGGCCGACCGGCACACCAGAACAGGAGAACTCTACACCGGACGACACGGACGATACGGATGACGCGGAACCTGAGCCAACCTCTGGGGAAGAGGACCCGCTTAGCTGGCTACGGTTACCGCCAAGCTGCTCAGACGTAATAATTTGAGCGTGTTTGTGCGTGGGATATTGATGGCAGGAGGAGTTCTTTTTGTTTAGAGACGATGTTGTGATTTGCAGGGACTTTTTCTTTTTCCCTGACTTGTGATTTTTGATTTTGATATCCAGGGGACTGTCCTGGTATTTACTGATTTAGTTGGTTGGGTTGATTATATCTAGGTTAGTTAACCCTAGCTTAGGTAGTGTTTTCTGAGTACTTTGATACATCGTTTGATGTTATTTTTTGGGTGTTAATATAATTACCTTTCATCCAAAAAAATTGAAACCAGCGCCTGAAGAGCAAGATATGATCGCATCAAATTCTACATGAGCTCGGAGTGAAATAAAAAACATTTGTGAATATATGGTTAATCTGTAACTTTTAATTAATGCATTGTAAATGAAGTTGGAACAATAGCTTTAGAGCCCCGATCTATCTTTCCAACGAGATATAATACGCTCCAAATGGATAAACACACAGCAAGATATGAGTGTCACAAATACTTAGCCTTATCTCTATGATTTAGCGTTTTCAGCGAAAATACAGCACTTTTAGCGTAAATACAGTGTATTTTAGTAATTAGGCAATCATCCCTTGATATTTTCAAACCAGCGCCTGAAGACAAGTTTTAGAACTCGGTAAGATATTTCCAACGAGATATTAAACGCTTTCAACGGCAAAAATTAAAGCAAGATATGATCGCATCAAATTCTACACGAGTTCGGAGTGAAATCAGAAACATTTGTGAATATATGGTTAATCTGTAACTTTTAATTAATGCATTGTAAATGAATTTGGAACAATAGCTTTAGATCTCCGATCTCCGATCTATGATTTAGCGTTTTCAGCGAAAATACAGCACTTTTAGCGTAAATACAGTGTATTTTAGTAATTAGGCAATCATCCATTGATATTTTGAAACCAACGTCTGAAGACAAGTTTTAGAAATCCGTATGATATTTCCAACGAGATATTAAATGCTTTGAACGACACAAAATAGAGCAAGATGTGATTGCATCAAATTCTACACGAGTTCGGAGTGAAATCAGAAACATATGTGAATATATCGTTAATCTGTAACTTTTAATTAATGCATTGTATATGAAGTTGGAACAATAACTTTAGACCTCCGATCTATCTTTCCAACGAGATATAATACGCTCCAAACGGGTAAACACACAGCAAGATATGAGTGTCACAAATACTTAGCCTTATCCCTATGATTTAGCGTTTTCAGCGAAAATAGAGCACTTTTAGCGTAAATACAGTGTAGTTTAGTAATTAGGCAATCATCCTTGATATTTTGAAACCAGCGCCTGAAAACAAGTTTTAGAACTCGGTAAGATCTTTCCAACGAGATATTAAACAATTTCAACGACACAAAATAGAGCAAGATATGCTCGCATCAAATTCTACACGAGTTCGGAGTGAAATCAGAAACATTTGTGAATATATCGTTAATATGTAACTTTTAATTAATGCATTGTAAATGAATTTGGAACAATAAATTTAGAGCTCTGATCAATCTTTCCAACGAGATATAATACGATCCAAACGGATAAACACAGAGCAAGATATGAGTATCACAAATACTTAGCCTTATCTCTATGATTTAGCGTTTTCAGCGAAAATAGAGCACTTTTAGCGTAAATACAGTGTATTTTAGTAATTAGGCAATCCTCCCTTGATATTTTGAAACCAGCGCCTAAAGAAAAGTTTTAGAATTCGTTAGGATCTTTTCATCGAGATATTAAACGCTTTCAATGGCACAAAATAGAGCAAGATATGATCGCATTAAATTCTACACGAGTTCGGAGTGAAATCAGAAACATTTGTGAATATATCGTTAATCTGTAACTTTTAATTAATGTAATGTAAATGAAGTTGGAACAATAGCTTTAGAGCTCCGATCTATCTTTCCAACGAGATATAATACGCCCCAAACGGATAAACACACAGCAGGATATGAGTGTCACAAATACTTAGCCTTATCTCTATGATTTAGCGTTTTCAGCGAAAATAGAGCACTTTTAGCGTAAATACAGGGTATTTTAGTAATTAGGCAATCTTCCCTTGATATTTTGAAACCAGCGCCTGAAGAAAAGTTTTAGAACTAGGTATGATCTTTCCAAAGAGATATTAAACGCTTTCAACGGCACAAAATAGAGCAAGATATGATCGCATCAAATTCTACACGAGTTCGGAGTGAAATCAGAAACATTTGTGAATATATGGTTAATCTGTAACTTTTAATTAATGCATTGTAAATGATGTTGGAACAATAGCTTTATAGCTCCGATCTATCTTTCTAAAGAGATAAAATACGTTCCAAATGGATAAACACACAGCAGGATATGAGTGTCACAAATACTTAGCCTTATCTCTATGATTTAGCGTTTTCAGCTAAAATAGAGCACTTTTAGCGTAAATACAGTGTATTTTAGTAATTAGGAAATCAACCATTGATATTTTGAAACCAGCGCCTGAAGACACGTTTTAGAAATCGGTATGATATTTCCAACGTGATATTAAACGCTTTCAACGGCAAAAAATAGATCAAGATATGATCGCATCAAATTCTACACGAGTTCGGAGTGAAATCAGAAACATTTGTGAATATATCGTTAATATGTAACTTTTAATTAATGCATTGTAAATGAATTTGGAACAATAAATTTAGAGCTCTGATCAATCTTTCCAACGAGATATAATACG
This sequence comes from Cuscuta europaea, assembly GCA_945859875.1. Taxonomy (NCBI): domain Eukaryota; kingdom Viridiplantae; phylum Streptophyta; class Magnoliopsida; order Solanales; family Convolvulaceae; genus Cuscuta; species Cuscuta europaea. The sequence continues at coordinate 16,495,166 of CAMAPE010000017.1, read as the reverse complement.
ATCCAAACGGATAAACACAGAGCAAGATATGAGTGTGACAAATACTTAGCCTTATCTCTATGATTTAGCGTTTTCAGCGAAAATAGAGCACTTTTAGCGTAAATACAGTGTATTTTAGTAATTAGGGAATCCTCCCTTGATATTTTGAAACCAGCGCCTAAAGAAAAGTTTTAGAATTCGTTAGGATCTTTTCATCGAGATATTAAACGCTTTCAATGGCACAAAATAGAGCAAGATATGATCGCATTAAATTCTACACGAGTTCGGAGTGAAATCAGAAACATTTGTGAATATATCGTTAATCTGTAACTTTTAATTAATGTAATGTAAATGAAGTTGGAACAATAGCTTTAGAGCTCCGATCTATCTTTCCAACTAGATATAATACGCCCCAAACGGATAAACACACAGCAGGATATGAGTGTCACAAATACTTAGCCTTATCTCTATGATTTAGCGTTTTCAGCGAAAATAGAGAACTTTTAGCGTAAATACAGGGTATTTTAGTAATTAGGCAATCTTCCCTTGATATTTTGAAACCAGCGCCTGAAGAAAAGTTTTAGAACTAGGTAAGATCTTTCCAAAGAGATATTAAACGCTTTCAGCGGCACAAAATAGAGCAAGATATGATCGCATCAAATTCTACACGAGTTCGGAGTGAAATCAGAAACATTTGTGAATATATGGTTAATTTGTAACTTTTAATTAATGCATTGTAAATGAAGTTGGAACAATAGCTTTATAGCTCCGATCTATCTTTCTAAAGAGATAAAATACGTTCCAAATGGATAAACACACAGCAGGATATGAGTGTCACAAATACTTAGCCTTATCTCTATGATTTAGCGTTTTCAGCTAAAATAGAGCACTTTTAGCGTAAATACAGTGTATTTTAGTAATTAGGCAATCAACCATTGATATTTTGAAACCAGCGCCTGAAGACACGTTTTAGAAATCGGTATGATATTTCCAACGTGATATTAAACGCTTTCAACGGCAAAAAATAGATCAAGATATGATCGCATCAAATTCTACACGAGTTCGGAGTGAAATCAGAAACATTTGTGAATATATCGTTAATATGTAACTTTTAATTAATGCATTGTAAATGAATTTGGAACAATAAATTTAGAGCTCTGATCAATCTTTCCAACGAGATATTATACGATCCAAACGGATAAACACAGAGCAAGATATTAGTGTCACAAATACTTAGCCTTATCTCTATGATTTAGCGTTTTCAGCGAAAATAGAGCACTTTTAGCGTAAATACAGTGTATTTTAGTAATAAGGCAATCCTCCCTTGATATTCTGAATCCATCGCCTAAAGAAAAGTTTTAGAACTCGATAAGATCTTTCCAACGAGATATTAAACGCTTTCAACGGCACAAAATAGAGCATGATATGATCGCATCACATTCTACACGAGTTCGGAGTGAAATCAGAAACATTTGTGAATATATGGTTAATCTGTAACTTTTAATTAATGCATTGTGAATGAAGTTGGAACAATAGCTTTAGAGCCCCTATCTATCTTTCCAACGAGATATAATACGCTCCAAATGGATAAACACACAGCAAGATATGAGTGTCACAAATACTTAGGCTTATCTCTATGATTTAGCGTTTTCAGCGAAAATAGAGCACTTTTAGCGTAAATACAGTGTATTTTAGTAATTAGGAAATCATCCCTTTATATTTTGAAACCAGCGCCTGAATCCCTTGATATTTTGAAACCAGCGCCTTTGAAGACGAAAATCGTTTGAGAGAGTCTCTCTACTGGGTCTCCGACCTAGCTCGATTTCCGGTCAATCTATGGCCTGCGTTTCCCGTCTTCTGTGATTTCCGTTTGCATCCGTGCTTCTTCTTGCTGATTGATAGTCGGATTCACCTGAATCTCAGTTTGGAAGGCGACAGTTAGTGAAAATACGAAGAATGCAAACCTAATCGGCGAACTACGAACGACCCTGTTCTCGGTTTGGTTCGCTCTGCTATTCCGATTCTTACTGTTAATTAGTTTTGTGCTGCTGAGTTGAGGGTCATACTTTTTCTGAGGTTCAATCTGATGTATTGTGGTAGTTCTTGGCTAGAATCTAATCCGTCTGGCTTCGATTTGGTCGTCCTTCTGTGATTTCGTTGGGTTCAACTGATATAAGCTTGTATGTGATGTTTATTTCGACCGATGAATTTGATTCCGTGCTTTATCACCTGCGGTTTTACTTTCTGTTAGTCAAAGGTAGCTCTGTAACCTCGTTACGCAGCTGTGATTTTGGGGATTTACTTTCTACGCATTGACTTATGCGTGTACTTTCAGTTGCCTCTTTGTGTGTTTGTCTTGCTATTACTTTTGAGATTGGTTTGAGAATCCACGTAACTGGGTAAAGCTCTCCAACCTTCGCGCTATGGCGAGAAAGAACCAGGTTTCAGGGGAGGCTACTGTTGGCCGAGCTACTAGATCCTCATCTAGATTTTCTGTGTTGGAAGGTACGGAGGCTGAGTTCCCTACTCTGGATTCTGATAACTATGTGAAGATACCAGTGAGTAAAGCTGGTCCTATGGCTATTAAAGGTGCAGATACACCAGCTACTTTGGGGGGATTGCTGCTGGGAAAATTGTTCCCGGAATTTCAGCAATTCCTGCAGCGAAGCCAACTGTTGCTGGGGAACCTCGTGCTGCAGGTTCTTCTCTAGCTGGGAGTGTGGTTCCACCTCCTGCACAAGAGCCTTTTGCTGTTGGGAAACCACATGGAACTGCTGCAACTTCTTTGAGTAAATTTGACTCACAACTGCCTGGAAGTAATGCGACTGGGCAAATTGTAGTAAACAATAAAACTGCCACTCCCGCGCCTTGGAGTGCTTTATTTAAAGACAACCGTGACCCGAGACATGGAATCAAATTGAGATATGTCCCCCCCAAAGGAGATACTTTAGACTTTGGGGATCGTATTTTGCCTTCTATGATTGAAATGTGGGGGTTTTGCCTAGTTGGACACTTCACCGGAAAATTCCCCGGACTCAAAGCGGTTCACGATCTGAAAGCTACATGGGGTGTCAAATGTCTTGTACGGTCACATAGTAAGGATTGGCCGATTTTTAAGTTTCAAGATGAGGATGATAGATCGAAAGTACTACATGGGGGACCTTACACCGTGTTTGGGAAGCTCCTAATGCTTAAAGAACTTTCGGGGGACTTCACTTTTGAGGATGAGGAATTTCTTAAAATTCCTATTTGGATCAAGTTCCCTAAACTACCAATGAGTCTATGGAACGATGAGGCTATGAGTGAGGTGGCATCTATGGTCGGGGTCCCTATAACCACCGACAAGATTACTCAAGAGAGGGTGAATAATGATTTTGCTAGAGTGCTAATCGAGGTTGATGTTTCAAAGCCTCCACCACTACATTTTCATATACGGCTACCTTCCCAAAAGGTAATCAAACAAAATGTAGTTTATGAAACTTTTCCTAGCTTTTGCTTTCATTGCAAAGAATTTGGGCACCACCCTTTTACTTGTAAGAAGCTTGCCGTACAGGAGGATGGGGAAACTGAAAATGAACGGAGTTTGGAGAATAAGGAACAAGCTGGGACCAAGATTTCTGGGCCGGATGCTACTGTCCAGGGGTCAAACCCGACCGGGTTTGCCCCTGGCCCGACCGGGTCCATAGATGCTGCTGTGCCCAACCCGACCGGGTGCGCCCCTGACCCGACCGGGGCTACTGCCCAGGGGCCTATTGGGGTTGTTCCCGAGCTTGCTGCTTTAACTTTGGCTACCGACCCGCCCGGGGGTACTGCCACTGCCCAGGGGTTAAAGGGTACGCGAGTGGAACATGAGACTTCTGAAGATGACGACGACGAGGTCTTTTTGGAAGACAACGAGAGAGTAGTAATGGATGAAACCGAGTTGCATCAAGACGATGTAGTAACCAAATGTGAGGTGACTAATGGAAAGAAGTTCAGGCTATTTGTTAAACCGTTTAAATGTGTGGAAGTCAGTGTGATTAGAGTGGACTCTTTTCTTCGACTCACGGATGATTTGGACAAAAAACGCCTAACTTTCACCACCGAATGTCTTGAGAGATTACCGGGAGTTAAAAAGAAAAAAGGGGAGGTTTGCTTTGCCTCAAAGTTTACTACTCCCTTCCGACTTTTCTTTGGATGTTGAGTTAGGGATACCTAGTTTGTGTTGTGCTAGGTTTGTTGGATTGTGTTGTTCCGTTTGTGATTTTCAAAATGTTGATTGTGTGAGTGTGAGTTCTTTTTGAATTTGTGGTATCTCTGGTCATGGGATATGCACCTTGATTGTACACGTGATGCATTGTACTATGCTATTTTTCTGGATATATATACTTACAGTTTATCCAAAAAAAAAAAAAAATTGAAACCAGCGCCTGAAGACAAGTTTGAGAACTCGGTAAGATCTCTCCAACGAGATATTAAACGCTTTCAGCGGCACAAAATAGAGCAAGATATGATCGCATCAAATTATACACGAGTTCGGAGTGAAATCAGAAACATTTGTGAATATATGGTTAATCTGTAACTTTTAATTAATGCATTGTAAATGAAGTTAAAAAATAGCTTTAGAGCTCCGATATATCTTTCCAAAGAGATATAATACGCTCCAAACGGAGAAACACACAACAAGATATGAGTGTCACAAATACTTAGGCTTATCTCTATGATTTAGCGTTTTCAGCGAAAATAGAGTACTTTTAGCTTAAATACAGTGTATTTTAGTTACTAGGCAATCATCCCTTGATACTTTGAAACCCGCGCCTGAAGACAAGTTTTAGAACTCGGTAAAATCTTTCCAACGAGATATTAAACGCTCTCAATGGCACAAAATATAGCAAGATATGATCGCATCAAATTCTACACGAGTTTGGAGTGAAATCAGAAACATTTGTGAATATATGGTTAATCTGTAACTTTTAATTAATGCATTGTAAATGAAGTTTGAACAATAGCTTTAGAGCTCCGATCTATCTTTCCAACGAGATATAATACGCTCCAAATGGATAAACACACAGCAAGATATGAGTGTCACAAATACTTAGCTTTATCTCTAAGATTTAGCGTTTTCAGCAAAAATAAAGCACTTTTAACGTAAATACAGTGTATTTTAGTAATTAGGCAATCCTCCCTTGATATTTTGAAACCAGAGCCTGAAAACCAGTGTTAGAACTAGGTAAGATCTTTCCAACGACATATTAAACGCTTTCAACGGCACAAAATAGAGCAAGATATGATCACATAAAATTCTACACGAGTTCGGAGTGAAATCAGAAACATTTGTGAATATATGGTTAATCTGTAACTTTGAATTAATGCATTGTAAATGAAGTTTGAACAATAGCTTTAGAGCTCAGATCTATCTTTCCAACTAGATATAATACGCTCCAAACGGATAACCACACAGCAAGATATGAGTGTCACAAATACTTAGCCTTATCTCTATGATTTAGCGTTTTCAGCGAAAATAGAGCACTTTAAGCGTAAATACAGTGTATTTTAGTAATTAGGCAATCATCCCTTGATATTTTGAAACCAGCGCCTGAAGATAAGTTTAAGAACTCGGTAAGATCTTTCCAACGAGATATTAAACGCTTTCAACGGCAAAACATAGAGCACGATATGATCGCATCAAATTCTACACGAGTTCGGAGTGAAAATAGAAACATTTGTGAATATATGGTTAATCTCTAACTTTTAATTAATGCATTGTGAATGAAGTTGGAAAAATAGCTTTAGAGCCCCGATCTATCTTTCCAACAAGATATAATACGCTCCAAATGGATAAACACACAGCAAGATATGAGTGTCACAAATACTTAGCCTTATCTCTATGATTTAGCGTTTTCAGCGAAAATAGAGCACTTTTAGCGTAAATACAGTGTATTGTAGTAATTACGCAATCATCCCTTGATATTCTGAATCCAGAGCCTGAAGAAAAGTTTTAGAACTCGGTAAGATCTTTCCAACGAGATATTAAACGCTTTCAACGGCACAAAATAGAGCATGATATGATCGCATCACATTCTACACGAGTTCAGAGTGAAATCAGAAACATTTGTGAATATATGGTTAATCTGTAACTTTTAATTAATGCATTGTGAATGAAGTTGGAAAAATAGCTTTAGAGCCCCGATCTATTTTTCCAACGAGATATAATACGCTCCAAATGGATAAACACACAGCAAGATATGAGTGTCACAAATACTTAGCCTTATCTCTATGATTTAGCGTTTTCAGCGAAAATAGAGCACTTTTAGCGTAAATACAGTGTATTTTAGTAATTAGGCAATCATCCCTTGATATTTTGAAACCAGCGCCTGAAGACACGTTTGAGAACTCGGTAAGATCTCTCCAACGAGATATTAAAAGCTTTCAACGGCACAAAATAAAGCAAGATATGATCGCATCAAAGTCTACACGAGTTCGGAGTGAAATCAGAAACATTTGTGAATATATGGTTAATAGCTTTAGAGCTCCGATATATCTTTCCAACGAGATATAATACGCTCCAAATGGAGAAACACACAACAAGATATGAGTGTCACAATTACTTAGGCTTATCTCTATGATTTAGCGTTTTCAGCGAAAATAGAGTACTTTTAGCTTAAATACAGTGTATTTTAGTAATTAGGCAATCATCCCTTGATACTTTGAAACCCGCGCCTGAAGACAAGTTTTAGAACTCGGTAAAATCTTTCCAACGAGATATTAAACGCTCTCAATGGCACAAAATATAGCAAGTTATGATCGCATCAAATTCTACACGAGTTTGGAGTGAAATCAGAAACATTTGTGAATATATGGTTAATCTGTAACTTTTAATTAATGCATTGTAAATGAAGTTGGAACAATAGCTTTAGAGCTCCGATCTATCTTTCCAACGAGATATAATAAGCTCCAAACGGATAAACACACAGTAAGATATGAGTGTCACAAATACTTAGCCTTATCTCTATGATTGAGCGTTTTCAGCGAAAATAGAGCACTTTTAGCGTAAATACAGTGTATTTTAGTAATTAGGCAATCCTCCCTTGATATTCTGAAACCAGAGCCTGAAGACAAGTGTTAGAAATCGGTAGGAGCTTTCTAACGAGATATTAAACGCTTTCAACGGCACAAAATAGAGCAAGATATGATCGCATCAAATTCTACACGAGTTCGGAGTGAAATCAGAAACATTTGTGAATATATGGTTAATCTGTAACTTTTAATTAATGCATTGTAAATGAAGTTGGAACAATAGATTTAGAGCTCCGATATATCTTTCCAACGAGATATAAAACGCTCCAAACGGATAAACACACAGTAAGATATGAGTGTCACAAATACTTAGCCTTATCTCTATGATTGAGCGTTTTCAGCGAAAATAGAGCACTTTTAGCGTAAATACAGTGTATTTTAGTAATTAGGCAATCATCCCTTGATATTCTGAAACCAGTGCCTGAAGACAAGTTTTAAAACTCGGTAGGATCTTTCCAACGAGATATTAAACGCTTTCAACGGCACAAAATAGAGAAAGATATGATCACCTCAAATTCTACACGAGTTCGGAGTGTAATCAGAAACATTTGTGAATATATGGTTAATCTGTAACTTTTAATTAATGCATTTTAAATAAAGTTGGAACAATAGCTTTAGATCTCCGATCTATATTTCCAACGAGATATAATACGGTCCAAAAGGATAAACACACAGCAAGATATGAGTGTCACAAATACTTAGCCTTATCTCTATGATTCAGCGTTTTCAGCGAAAATAGAGCACTTTTAGCGTAAATACAGTGTATTTTAGTAATTAGGCAATCATCCCTTGATATTATGAAACCAGAGCCTGAAGACATGTTTTCGAACTCGGTAAGATGTTTTCAACGAGATATTAAACGCTATCAACGGCACAATATAGAGCATGATATGATCGCATCACATTCTACACGAGTTCGGAGAGAAATCAGAAACATTTGTGAATATATGGTTAATCTGTAACTTTTAATTAATGCATTGTAAATGAAGTTGGAACAATAGCTTTAGAGCTCCGATCTATCTTTCCAACGAGATATAAAACGCTCCAAACGGATAAACACACAGCAAAATATGAGTGTCACAAATACTTAGCCTTATCTCTATGATTGAGCGTTTTCAGCGAAAATAGAGCACTTTTAGCGTAAATACAGTGTATTTTAGTAATTAGGCAATCATCCCTTGATATTCTGAAACCAGAGCCTGAATACAAGTTTTAGAACTCGGTAGGATCTTTCCAACGAGATATTAAACGCTTTCAACGGCACAAAATAGAGCAAGATATGATCGCATCAAATTCTACACGAGTTCGGAGTGAAATCAGAAACATTTGTGAATATATGGTTAATCTGTAACTTTTAATTAATGCATTGTAAATGAAGTTGAAACAATAGCTTTTGAGCTCCGATCTATCTTTCCAACGAGATATAATACGCTCCAAATGGATAAACACACAGTAGGATATGAGTGTCACAAATACTTAGCCTTATCTCTATGATTTAGCGTTTTCAGCTAAAATAGAGCACTTTTAGCGTAAATACAGTGTATTTTAGTAATTAGGCAATCAACCATTTATATTTTGAAACCAGCGCCTGAAGACACGTTTTAGAACTCGGTATGATATTTCCATCGTGATATTAAACGCTTTCAACGGCACAAAATAGATCAAGATATGATCGCATCAAATTCTACACGAGTTCAGAGTGAAATCAGAAACATTTGTGAATATATCGTTAATATGTAACTTTTAATTAATGCATTGTAATGAATTTGGAACAATAAATTTAGAGCTCTGATCAATCTTTCCAACGAGATATAATACGATCCAAACGGATAAACACAGAGCAAGATATGAGTGTCACAAATACTTAGCCTTATCTCTATGATTTAGCGTTTTCAGCGAAAATAGAGCACTTTTAGCGTAAATACAGTGTATTTTAGTAATTAGGCAGTCCTCCCTTGATATTTTGAAACCAGCGCCTAAAGAAAGGTTTTAGAACTCGTTAGGATCTTTCCATCGAGATATTAAACGCTTTCAATGGCACAAAATAGAGCAAGATATGATCGCATCAAATTCTACACGAGTTCGGAGTGAAATCAGAAACATTTGTGAATATATCGTTAATCTGTAACTTTTAATTAATGTAATGTAAATGAAGTTGGAACAATATCTTTAGAGCTCCGATCTATCTTTCCAACGAGATATAATACGCCCCAAACGGATAAACACACAGCAGGATATGAGTGTCACAAATACTTAGCCTTATCTCTATGATTTAGCGTTTTCAGCGAAAATAGAGCACTTTTAGCGTAAATACAGGGTATTTTAGTAATTAGGTAATCTTCCCATGATATTTTGAAACAAGCGCCTGAAGAAAAGTTTTAGAACTAGGTAAGATCTTTCCAAAGAGATATTAAACGCTTTCAACGGCACAAAATAGAGCAAGATATGATCGCATCAAATTCTACACGAGTTCGGAGTGAAATCAGAAACATTTGTGAATATATGGTTAATCTGTAACTTTTAATTAATGCATTGTAAATGAAGTTGGAAAAATAGCTTTATAGCTCCGATCTATCTTTCTAAAGAGATATAATACGCTCCAAATGGATAAACACACAGCAGGATATGAGTGTCACAAATACTTAGCCTTATCTCTATGATTTAGCGTTTTCAGCTAAAATAGAGCACTTTTAGCGTGAATACAGTGTATTTTAGTAATTAGGCAATCAACCATTGATATTTTAAAACCAGCGCCTGAAGACACGTTTTAGAAATCGGTATGATATTTCCAACGTGATATTAAACGCTTTCAACGGCACAAAATAGATCAAGATATGATCGCATCAAATTCTACACGAGTTCGGAGTGAAATCAGAAACATTTGTGAATATATCGTTAATATGTAACTTTTAATTAATGCATTGTAAATGAATTTGGAACAATAAATTTAGAGCTCTGATCAATCTTTCCAACGAGATATAATACGATCCAAACGGATAAACAGAGCAAGATATGAGTGTCACAAATACTTAGCCTTATCTCTATGATTTACCGTTTTCAGCGAAAATAGAGCACTTTTAGCGTAAATACAGTGTATTTTAGTAATTAGGCAATCCTCCCTTGATATTCTGAATCCAGCGCCTAAAGAAAAGTTTTAGAACTCGGTATGATCTTTCCAACGAGGTATTAAACGCTTTCAACGGCACAAAATAGAGCATGATATGATCGCATCACATTCTACACGAGTTCGGAGTGAAATCAGAAACATTTGTGAATATATGGTTAATCTGTAACTTTTAATTAATGCATTGTGAATGAAGTTGGAACAATAGCTTTAAAGCCCCTATCTATCTTTCCAACGAGATATAATACGCTCCAAATGGATAAACACAAAGCAAGATATGAGTGTCACAAATACTTAGCCTTATCTCTATGATTTAGCGTTTTCAGCGAAAATAGAGCACTTTTAGCGTAAATACAGTGTATTTTAGTAATTAGGCAATCATCCCTTGATACTTTGAAACCCGCGCCTGAAGACAAGTTTGAGAACTCGGTAAAATCTTTCCAACGAGATATTAAACGCTCTCAATGGCACAAAATATAGCAAGATATGATCGCATCAAATTCTACACGAGTTTGGAGTGAAATCAGAAACATTTGTGAATATATGGTTAATCTGTAACTTTTAATTAATGCATTGTAAATGAAGTTGGAACAATAGCTTTAAAGCTCCGATCTATCTTTCCAACTAGATATAATACGCTCCAAACGGATAAACACACAGCAAGATATGAGTGTCACAAATACTTAGCTTTATCTCTAAGATTTAGCGTTTTCAGCAAAAATAGAGCACTTTTAGCGTAAATGCAGTGTATTTTAGTAATTAGGCAATCATCCCTTGATATTTTGAAACCAGCGCCTGAAAACAAGTTTTAGAACTAGGTAAGATCTTTCCAACGACATATTAAACGCTTTCAACGGCACAAAATAGAGCAAGATATGATCACATAAAATTCTACACGAGTTCGGAGTGAAATCAGAAACATTTGTGAATATATGGTTAATCTGTAACTTTGAATTAATTCATTGTAAATGAAGTTTGAACAATAGCTTTAGAGCTCAGATCTATCTTTCCAACTAGATATAATACGCTCCAAACGGATAACCACACAGCAAGATATGAGTGTCACATATACTTAGCCTTATCTCTATGATTTAGCGTTTTCAGCAAAAATAGAGCACTTTTAGCGTAAATACAGTGTATTTTAGTAATTAGGCAATAATCCCTTGATATTTTGAAACCAGCGCCTGCTGGAGCACAAAGACTGCTGAGTAGTGGACGGGCCTTTGGTGGCCCAGAAGCTAGGAAGCTTGGATGATCTAATTGGTGATATTTTGCTTGACTTTCCCATTGATGGGCCTTCATTGGTTCGGACTTGGGCTTTGATTTATTTTTTTGATGAATGAGTCGGGGACTGTCCCGTTCATTTCTTGGATTATATTTTTGCGATGTTTTTTGGACTACAAAAAAATCCCCTCTCCCTCCCCCTGCCGCAAGGTGGGGGGGCGCGTAGACGATAGATTCGTGTTTAGGTTAGCTTGCTAGCTTAGATTGATCTTTTTGATACATGTATTGTTATTTTTCTTGATATATATATTTACATTTTATCCAAAAAAAAAATTTAAACCAGCGCCTGAAGACAAGTTTTAGAACTCGGTAAGATCTTTCCAACGAGATATTAAACGCTTTCAACGACACAAAATAGAGCAAGATATGATCGCATCAAATTCTACATGAGTTCGGAGTGAAAATAGAAACATTTGTGAATATATGGTTAATCTCTAACTTTTAATTAATGCATTGTGAATGAAGTTGGAAAAATAGCTTTAGAGCCCCGATCCACCTTTCCAACAAGATATAATACGCTCCCAATGGATAAACACACAGCAAGATATGAGTGTCACAAATACTTAGCCTTATCTCTATGATTTAGCGTTTTCATAGAAAATAGAGCACTTTTAGCGTAAATACAGTGTATTGTAGTAAATACGCAATCATCCCTTGATATTCTGAATCCAGAGCCTGAAGAAAAGTTTTAGAACTCGGTAAGATCTTTTTAACGAGATATTAAACGCTTTCAACGGCACAAAATAGAGCATGATATGATCGCGTCACATTCTACACGAGTTAAGAGTGAAATCAGAAACATTTGTGAATATATGGTTAATCTGTAACTTTTAATTAATGCATTGTGAATGAAGTTGGAACAATAGCTTTAGAGCCCCGATCTATCTTTCCAACGAGATATAATACGCTCCAAATGGATAAACACACAGCAAGATATGAGTGTCACAAATACTTAGCCTTATCTCTATGATTTAGCGTTTTCAGCGAAAATAGACCACTTTTAGCGTAAATACAGTGTATTTTAGTAATTAGGCAATCATCCCTTGATATTTTGAAACCAGCGCCTGAAGACAAGTTTGAGAACTCGGTAAGATCTCTCCAACGAGATATTAAACGCTTTCAACGGCACAAAATAAAGCAAGATATGATCGCATCAAATTCTATAAGAGTTCGGAGTGAAATCAGAAACATTTGTGAATATATGGTTAACCTGTAACTTTTAATTAATGCATTGTAAATGAAGTTTGAAAATAGCTTTAGAGCTCCGATATATCTTTCCAACGAGATATAATACGCTCCAAACGGAGAAACACACAACAAGAATTGAGTGTCACAAATACTTAGGCTTATCTCTATGATTTAGCGTTTTCAGCGAAAATAGAGAACTTTTAGCTTAAATACAGTGTATTTTAGTAATTAGGCAATCATCCCTTGATACTTTGAAACCCGCGCTTGAAGACAAGTTTTAGAACTCGGTAAAATCTTTCCAACGAGATATTAAACGCTCTCAATGGCACAAAATATAGCAAGTTATGATCGCATCAAATTCTACACGAGTTTGGAGTGAAATCAAAAACATTTGTGAATATATGGTTAATCTGTAACTTTTAATTAATGCATTGTAAATGAAGTTGGAACAATAGCTTTAGAGCTCCGATCTATCTTTCCAACGAGATATAATAAGCTCCAAACGGATAACCACACAGCAAGATATGAGTGTCACAAATACTTAGCCTTATCTCTATGATTTAGCGTTTTAAGCGAAAATAGAGCCCTTTTAGCGTAAATACAGTGTATTTTAGTGATTAGGCAATCATCCCTTGATATTTTGAAACCAGCGCCTGAAAACAAGTTTTATAACTAGGTAAGATCTTTCCAACGACATATTATACGCTTTCAATGGCACAAAATAGAGCAAGATATGATCACATAAAATTCTACACGAGTTCGGAGTGAAATCAGAAACATTTGTGAATATATGGTTAATCTGTAACTTTTAATTACTGCATTGTAAATGAAGTTTGAACAATAGCTTTAGAGCTCAGATCTATCTTTCCAACGAGATATAATACGCTCCAAACGGATAACCACACAGCAAGATATGAGTGTCACAAATACTTAGCCTTATCTCTATGATTTAGCGTTTTAAGCGAAAATAGAGCACTTTTAGCGTAAATACAGTGTAGTTTAGTAATTAGCAATCATCCCTTGATATTATGAAACCGGAGCCTGAAGACAAGTTTTAGAACTCGGTAAGATCTTTCCAACGACATATTAAACGCTTTCAACGGCACAAAATATAGCAAGATATGATCGCATCAAATTCTACACGAGTTCGGAGTGAAATCAGAAACATTTGTGAATATATGGTTAATTTGTAAATTTTAATTAATGCATTGTAAATGAAGTTTGAACAATAGGTTTAGAACTCCGATCAATCTTTCCAACGAGATATAAAACGATCCAAACGGATAAACACAGAGCAAGATATGAGTGTCACAAATACTTAGCCTTATCTCTATGATTTAGCTTTTTAGCGAAAATAGAGCACTTTTAGCGTAAATACAGTGTATTTTAGTAATTAGGCAATCATCCCTTGATATTTTGAAACCAGCGCCTGAATCCCTTGATATTTTGAAACCAGCGCCTGAAGCGCCTGAGAGATTTTTTCCGTTAAGAGAGTCTCTCTCTAGCGCTCCCCGCTACTCGGAAAAACTTCTTGCGTTTCTTGCGTTTTCTTCTTCGTCCGAGCTTCTTTTTCCTCTGATTCTCCTCCGTTTTAGCTTGGATGTTAGCTGGTTTACACTCCTATCTTCTTAGGTTTGTAAAGCTTCTAAGGTTTAAGCTTCTCCGCAAGAGTTTTGGAGCTTTTCTCCTGTTTTGAGCTCGGAAGTTTACTATTCACGAGAAGAGGTCAACGCCTCTATCTCCTTCTCCGGTGGGTGTTTTTACAATCGGACTTCACTTTTAGCTTCTCCTAGCTCAGTCCTTCAACTTTATCCAAGAAAATCCATCATCAAGGCTTTTTTTGGTTTCGTCCGTACTATCTTCCCCAACGAGTTTTTGAGGTGAATAGTTCCTTTTCCGCCATTGTTGTGCTCGGTGCTCATGACTTGAGGGGTGTTTCTTTCTGGCCTTCCCCAAGTGTCTCAAGATGCCAAAGGGAAAATCAAAGCCCAAGAAGAAGACTCCAAAAGCCCCAACCAAGTCTTCTACACGGCTTAAGAAGATAGCTCAAGCTAAAGAAGTTGAGGAGGAGGTCTCGGATTCGAATCAAAGTGAGGAAAACTCTACCAATGGTACTCCCTACTCTTCGGCTCACACCCCTATTGGGGAGGTAAATTCTTTCCCTCTTGATATTGTTAATCCTCGTGTGGAGGATGTGTGTGATGTCCCCCTTCTTGATGAGGTTAATATGGCTGCTGAATATGAGGTTGATGAAACCGTTATTGCTTTACTCCATGAAAAGTTACCTTCGGATAATGTTGATGTTTTGAATGATGATGCTAGTTGTGTTGTTGCTACTGATTCTATTGTTGTTGGAGATGATGTTTCTCCTGAAAATCTGGTTGGGAACACTCTAAGTATCATTGATGATACCAATTTGGTAAAAAAGCATACGGTGATTGGGGATACCAATGGCAAAATTGCTATTGAAAACACCCCTATTGATAAGGAGAATATTACTATTAATATTCCTCCTAACTCTACCAATCCTTTGCCCAAGGCTGCCTTGGCCCCTTTGGCCCAACCCGAGGGAAACAAGGGTGGTAAATCCACCCCTTCTCCTCCTTGGACCTCGCTATTTAAAGACAACAGAGAGCCCGAGAAGGGAATGAAACTAAAATACATTGAACCGGTGGGAGACTTTGTGGACTTGTCCAATAGGAAGATGGCAACCATGATTGAAATTTGGGGCTTTTGCCTTGTTGCTTACTTTGATGGGAAATTTCCCGGTTTCAAAGCTATTCATGATATGATGACCAAATGGCATGTTCCATGTCAAGTTAGATCCCATGACAAAGGTTGGGTCATTTTCAAGTTTAAGAATGATGAAGATAGGACTAAAGTCCTCACGGGTGGCCCCCATACTATCCTTGGAAAGTCTTTCCCCTTGAAACCTATTTCGGATGACTTTTCAATGGATAGTGATGAATTCTTAAAACTGCCCATTTGGGTCCAATTCCCTCACCTTCCTATGAGGTTATGGGAAGAGGATATCATTAGTGAAATTGCCTCAAGAGTGGGTGTGCCTATTGCTACGGATAGGGTTACTCAAGAGAAAGTGAGGTCTCACTTTGCTAGAGTCTTGATTGAAATTGATGCTTCTAAGGCACCCCCTCTTCATTTTAAGATAAAGCTTCCTAATGGCAGGCTTCACACCCAATATGTTAGGTATGAAACATATCCTAACTATTGTTTCCGTTGCAAGGCTTTCTGCCACCATGCCTTTACTTGTAAGGTGTTGGCTGAAATTGAAAGAAAGGAAAGGGAGGAACATGGGGTTAATGAGAACCCTAATGGTACTAAGAAAAGTGACAACAATGTTGACAATACTCTTCCTAACCATAGGGAAGGGAAAGAGCATGTTACCTCGGGAAAGCACCAAGAGGAGGCCAATTTGGCCAAAAAAGTTGATCACCCCCTTTTTTAGGGTGAATAGACTTAGAAAAGGATCTAAAAGGTACACGGTTGAAGATTAGGATAATGTTAATGATGATACTCCAACTGATGTTGGAGGTAGTGCTGCTGCCTCTACACACCAAACTGTCCGTGTGGTTAAAACCACTCTCCTACACACCTTCAATGATGAGGTTGTGATTGATATGTTACCCGAGGAACTCCCTTCCCCCATTATTAAGGTTAAGCTTCAAAGTGAGATTGATGAGCCTACTATAAAAATGAATGAGAACCTTCGTATGGTTGGGGAGGATACTCCCGGCCTATGCTTTACTAAAACTTGTTTGGAAGGGCTGCCGGGTGTCAAGCCTTTTAAGGATGACTATATTTACTCTTCTACCTTTATGAAAGGTGTGTATAGACACTATCTTAACCACTATTATGAAGAAGGATGCTTACAAGGAAACTCCTTTAAGCTAAAAGATCCTAGAAGACATTCTCCCAATACCATCCGGTTGGTCCATGACATCCGTGAGGCATACCTTGATGATGCTATTGTTAAAGTTGACCTTCACAAGGATGAAGACCCGGATATATACCTTAAACATCTTGGTGATGTTAAGGGAGATATTGTGAGACTTGATAACTACTTGGTGCCTACTACTAATAGCATGAACATGGGCATTACTTTCACATTGGAATGCCTTGAATCTTTACCCGGGTTGCATTGTTTGGAAGGGGAATACTTTGTATCCCCTCTTTTTATGGAGCGTGTCTATTTCCTATTTATGGAGGGATACAAGCCTAGGCCTAAACCTAGGCCGCTTCAAAAGAAGTTGTTGGTGAAAGGTACTAAAGAGGGGGAGAGAAGGAAAAACTAGCATTGTTTTTATGTTAGTGTCTTCTTGGAATATTAGAGGCCTTAACAAGGCCTCAAAACATAATACCGTTATTTCTTTTTTGCGTACTAATAATGTACAAGTCTGCTGCCTCTTAGAAACCAAACTTACTATCCCTAATTTCGATAAGTTCTTGTCCAATAGATTGCCTAATTGGCACTCTATTACGAACTTTGACAAAATTGATGGTGGTAGAATGGCCCTTATGTGGAATCCCAACTTTGTGGAGCTTACTACTTTGGAGATTGATAAGCAACATATTCATTGTAGTATCAAATGTTTGACTACTCACAATACTTGTTTTGTGACTTTTGTCTATGCCCTTTATACGGAGGTGGATAGAAGGAATCTTTTTGAACATATTGCTTCTTTTGAACCTAATATTTATGTTCCTTGGCTTGTGTTGGGTGACTTTAATTGCGTGGGCAGCCCTATTGAGAGGATTGGACCTACTCCACCCTCGGCCTACTATATCCAAGATCTTAATAATTTCAAGATCCAAGCTAATCTAGTGGACACCCCTTCCACCGGGGAATTCCTTACTTGGAATAGAGGCTCGCTTTGGGCCAAACTTGATAGAGTTCTTATGAACTCTCTTTGGTCTTCTAACAACATTGCTTGTAACACCCACTTCTTTGAAATGGAAGTTGATTGTGATCATTGTGCTTCCTTGGTTACAATTTGACATAATTTGCGTGTGGGCTCTAGACCTTTCAAGTTCTTCAATATGTGGCTTAAGCATGAAGCTTTTGCTAATATTTTAGCTAATCATTGGTTCCAAGACATGCATGGCACTCCTCAATTTAGGCTTGCCCGAAAGCTTAAAAGATTAAAGGTTCCTTTAAAAGAACTTAATTTTAATGCCTTTGGGCATATTTCTGAGAAGGCCAAGGCGGCCAAAACTGAATATAAAAGGGTTCATGCTCTTTTACTTCTTTCTCCTCTTGATGAAGAGATCAAAAATGAAGTTGATTTGGCTAAGAAGAATGCTCTTTACCTAAAGAAAGCCGAAGAGGATTTCTTTAGGCAAAAGGCTAAAGCTAACCATTTATTCCAAAGTGACCGTGGTACTAAATACTTCCACTCTATTGTTAGAAAGAATGTGGTTAATAACTCCATTACGTCTATTAAGTTAGCAAATGGCAATCACACCACTTCTTTAGACCAAGTTGCTTGTGAGTTTGTTAGATTTTATACGGATCTTTTTGGTTCTTCTGAACATAATGTGGAGATTGATCCTGATATTATCCTTTCTGGTAAATGTCTTGATAGCTCCAAAGCTACTGATATCATAGCTCCGATCACTGACATTGAGATCAAAAACGCCCTTTTTGATATTGGGGATAATAAATCTCCTGGCCCGGATGGCTATACTTCTGCTTTCTTTAAGCACAATTGGGACACTGTGGGCGATGATGTCATTTTGGCCGTGAGGGGTTTCTTTAATTCTGGTAAATTGTTGAAGCAAACCAACCACACGGTTGTTGCCCTTATTCCTAAGACCTCCCATGACCCAAGTGCGGCTGATTTCAGACCTATCTCGTGCACTAATGTCATCTATAAGGTTATTACTAAAATCATTGCTTCTAGGATGATTCCTTGTTTACCTGAGCTTATTGATCCCTCTCAAGGGGCCTTTATTGATGGGAGACTTATGCTTGATAATGTTTTCATTGCTCAAGAGCTTGTCAAAGGCTATACTAGGAAGCGTATGTCTCCTAGATCTATGATCAAGGTTGATCTTAGGAAAGCTTATGACACTATTTCTTGGGATTTCCTTAAGAATGTCTTGCTTACCATTGGCTTTCCTTCCAAATTTGTTATGTGGATTATGGAATGTGTTTCTACTTCTTCCTATTCTATTTCCATTAATGGGATACTTCATGGTCACATCAAAGGAAAAAGGGGGCTTCGGCAAGGTGACCCTATGTCACCCTCCTCTTTGTTGTTTGCCTTGAATATTTCTCTAGACTCCTTCATATGAGAACCAAAGTCTCTTCGTTTAAGTTCCACCCGAAATGTGGTAAACTTAATATTTCCCATGTTGCTTATGCTGATGATCTCATGCTCTTTTCTAGAGGGGATTACCCTTCTATTAAAGTTCTCATTGATGCACTTGAGGAGTTTGGGACTGTTTCTGGACTCAAAGTTAATTTTGATATGTCTAACATTTTCCTTGGAGGTCTTGCTGATCATGATCTTACTCATATCCTTGACTCAATTGATTTCAAAGAGGGGACTTTCCCTGTTAGATACTTGGGCATCCCCTTAGCGCCGCTTAAGATTGCGGTGGCGCAATATTCTCCACTTTTGGAGTCTATTACTAACTTTATTACTGCTTGGAACACCAAGTCTCTTTCCTATGCTGGGAGAGTTGAGCTCATTAAATCTGTAATTCAGGGTGTTCACTCGTTCTGGCTTCAAGCACTCCCTATCCCTAAGGCTATCTTGGACAGAATCACTTCTATTTGCCGTATTTTCCTTTGGGGTTGCAAATATGCTAGAGTGGCGTGGGCTGATATTTGCCTTCCTAAAGAGGAAGGTGGGCTTCGTATACATGACACCCATGTTTGGAACTCGGCTCTTTTAGCTAAGACCCTATGGGATATACATATTAAAAAAGATAACATGTGGGTTAGATGGATACATGGTGTTTATCTGAATGGAAGAGGTGTTTGGGAGTTTACACCTCATAAAAGAGACTCCCAACTGATCAAAAAGATTGCCCGGATTCGTGATCAGATTTTTAATCATTTTGCTAGTACTCATGATGCGGTTACTTATCTTAATGGTTGCCAAAATAATGGCAAGCTGTCCTCGGCTAAAGTCTATAATCTCCTTAGAATGAAGGGGGGTACTCATATGTGGATGTCTTTCATTTGGAAGAACTACATCCCCCCTAAGTTCTCGTTTACCGTGTGGTTGGATTTCCGTAACCGGCTTGCCACTTTTGACAACTTGCATAGGTTGGATGTGGTTAACATTTGCCCTTTGTGTAAGGGTGGTCCGGAAACGGTACCACACCTATTTTTTGCTTGTTCTTTTGCAGGTAATGTTTGGCATAAAGTGAGGACATGGCTGGATATCCCAAGGGAGATGGGGACCTTACATAGCGCCATGAAGTGGATCAAGAGGAAAAGGCAAGGAGCGGGAGTTAAAGCTAAAGCTGCTAGGATTGCTTTCTGTTTTTCCATCTATTGGATTTGGAGAACTAGGAATGCTACCTGTTTTGACGGTCTTGTTCCCAAAGAAGATGATGTTTTTGCAAAGATTCAGCATATTGTTTATAAATTGTTGTATAAGCTCTACCCTTATGAACTTGTCCACATTTGATGTTTTTTGACCATCACATTTTTTTGTGATTGGACCTTGTAAGCTGCAGGTTCTTTTGGTTGGTTTGGTGCCTCACCCTCCTATTTTGGGTGTTGGCCGTGGGGTTTTTTTGCTGCTTTGGAGAGGTTATCCTTGTTGGATAACCTTGCATTTTTGTCCCCTTTTTACTTGTACATTCTTCCACCCCCCTCTTCTCTTGCGTGTGTTATTAATATACTTACCGTTCACCCAAATTGAAACCAGCGCCTGAAGACAAGTTTTATAACTCGGTAAGATCTTTCCAACGAGATATTAGACGCTTTCAACAGCACAAAATAGAGCAATATATGATCGCATTTAATTTTACACGAGTTCGGAGTGAAATCAGAAACATTTGTGAATATATGGTTAATCTGTATCTTTTAATTAATGTATTCTAAATGAAGTTGGAACAATAGCTTTAGAGCTCCGATCTATCTTTCCAACGAGATATAATACGCCCAAAACGGATAAACACACAGCAGGATATGAGTGTTACAAATACTTAGCCTTATCTCTATGATTTAGCGTTTTCAGCGAAAATAGAGCACTTTTAGCGTAAATACAGTGTATTTTAGTAATTAGGCAATCATCCCTTGATATTTTGAAACCAGCGCCTGAAGACAAGTTTGAGAACTCGGCAAGGTCTTTCAAACGAGATATTAAGCGCTTTCAACGGCACAAAATAGAGCAAGATATGATCGCATCAAATTCTACACGAGTTCGGAGTGAAATCAGAAACATTTGTGAATATATGGTTAATCTGTAACTTTTAATTAATGCATTGTAAATGAAGTTGGAACAATAGCTTTAGAACTCCGATCTATCTTTCCAACTAGATATAATACGATCCAAACAGATAAACACAGAGCAAGATATGAGTGTCACAAATACATAGGCTTATCTCTATGATTTAGCGTTTTTATCGAAAATAGAGCACTTTTAGCGTAAATACAGTGTATTTTCGTAATTAGGCAATCATCCCTTGATATTTTTAAGCCAGCGCCTGAAGACAAGTTTTAGAACTCGGTAAGATCTTTCTATCGAGATATTAAACGCTTTCAATGGCACAAAATAGAGCAAGATATGATCACATCAAATTCTACACGAGTTCGGAGTGAAATCAGAAACATTTGTGAATATATGGTTAATCTGTAACTTTTAATTAATGCATTGTAAATGAAGTTGGAACAATAGCTTTATAGCTCCGATCTATCTTTCTAAAGAGATATAATACGCTCCAAATGGATAAACACACAGCAGGATATGAGTGTCACAAATACTTAGCCTTATCTCTATGATTTAGCGTTTTCAGCTAAAATAGAGCACTTTTAGCGTAAATACAGTGTATTTTAGTAATTAGGCAATCAACCATTGATATTTTGAAACCAGCGCCTGAAGACGTTTTAGAACTCGGTATGATATTTCCAACGTGATATTAAATGCTTTCAACGGCACAAAATAGATCAAGATATGATCGCATCAAATTCTACACGAGTTCGGAGTGAAATCAGAAACATTTGTGAATATATCGTTAATATGTAACTTCTAATTAATGCATTGTAAATGAATTTGGAACAATAAATTTAGAGCTCTGATCAATCTTTCCAACGAGATATAATACGATCCAAACGGATAAACACAGAACAAGATATGAGTGTCACAAATACTTAGCCTTATCTCTATGATTTAGCGTTTTCAGCGAAAATAGAGCACTTTTAGCGTAAATACAGTGTATTTTAGTAATTAGGCAATCCTCCCTTGATATTTTGAAACCAGCGCCTAATTCCCGGATTTTGAGATTCTTTTTGGGAGTTTTGAGCTAAGAACTAACTTTCTCTTCATCGCTAACACTGTTCACCGAAGAAGGTCAACGCCTCCACACGTCGCTCCTCTTGCTCAAACTTGGATTTGGAGGTGGTTCTAGCTTCGCCTAGGAGTGGGGATTAACTTTCTACAATCTTTTTCATCATCAAGAAAGTTTGATTTTTCGTCATCTTCCCCAACGGTCACAAACTCCATTGGTACGGATTCTAAGCTCATGTTTTCTTTTGAGGGGGTTGCTGCCTTCTAGCTTCCCCTTCTTCTAGCCATGGTCACCAAAAAGAAGAAAGAAACTCCCCTCCCCTCGAAGGCCTCTTCTCGGCTTAAGGCCAAGGCCCAAGGGAAGGAAATAGATGAAGCGGTTGAGGAATTCGCACAACAACAATCAACTACGGCAACTAGTTCCAAAGATGCTACAATATCTCCTACTTCGGATTCATTGCAAACCGAGGTAATTCCCAACACTTTTGATGGTATTGTTGATAATGCAAGTGTGACCGAGGTTATTGATGGAATAGGGGATAATATTCCAATTGATGGTTCAATTGATTCAATTGAAAGTATAAGTGTTGGAGAAGAACGAGAATACATTGTTGACCCTTCAGTAAATGATATCTTGGACAAAGAACACATTGATTCCTTGGTTGTGTATAATGCCGAACCTGACCTGGACATAGCAATTGTCACCACCATTGCCGCGGCATCTATTCCACCTATTGATGAGGCACCTACTTCTCATGCCGCGGCATCTACTCTAGCACCTACTACTCATGCCGCGGCATCTTCTCCGAATGCTAATGGGACATCAAAATGGGGTCAGCCCGGGACTAAGCCTTCCTTTGTCTCACTCTTTAAGGATAATAGGCAACCGGACAAAGGCATGAAACTACATTACATCGAGCCTAAAGGAGACATCATTGATCTTACTACCCGGAACCTATCTTCCATGGTCCAAATTTGGGGACATTGTCTTGTTGCCTACTTTGATGGGAGGTTCCCCGGGTTGAAAAACATTCATGCTATGACCCAAAAATGGGGTGTGCCGTGTATAGTGAGGTCTCATGACAAGGGTTGGGTTATCTTCAAGTTCCAAAATGATGAGGATCGATCAAAAGTTCTTATGGAAGGCCCCTACTCCTTGTTTGGGAAAACCTTCCATCTAAAACCTCTTTCCGAGGACTTCTCCATTGATGATGAAGAATTCTTGAAAGTTCCCATTTGGGTGCAATTTCCTCACCTACCAATGAGAATTTGGGAGGAGGAAATCATAAGTGAAGTTGCCTCTAGAGTTGGAGTTCCATTGACCACGGATAGGGTCACTCTAGAAAAAGCAAGGTCCTCTTTTGCACGAGTTCTAATAGAGGTGGATGCTTCCAAGGCCCCCCCTCTCTTGATCTCTATTCGGCTACCAAATGGGAGGCTACACAAACAAAGGGTGAGGTATGAAACCTTTCCAAATTATTGCTTTCATTGCAAGTGTTTCGGTCACCATGCTTTCACTTGCAAGGTTATTGCCCAAATTGAAAAAGAAGAAATGGAGATTGAAAGGAAGAAAAATAGGCTTGAGACCGAGGAGGAGGAAGTTGATGTGGGAATCAATACAACAATTGAAGAGCCCGTGACTAACATTGTTATTGAACATGATGAAGGAAAGGAGAAGCTAGTCAATGATTATGATGTCCCAAAAATTGATCATCCCTTCTTCAAGAAGATACGGTTCTCCAAGAATAGCAAAAAGAAACCAAGAAGAGGGGAGGTAACCACATCTTCACTCCAAGATGATCAAGCTGATTTGCAAACCTCTCGAGTGGTTAGGAACTTTCATGATGTATATCAAGATGAAGTGATCTTTGATATGGATCCGGATGAGTACCTTACACCTACTATTAAGGTGAAACAAATTGACGAAATGGACAAGGAAGCTGCCATAATCAAGATTGACCACAACCTTAAGGTGGTCAATAAGAATGAACCCGGTATGTTCTTTACTAATGATTGCTTGGAAGGTCTCCCCGAAATTACACACACCAAGGAGGGCTATGCTTATGGCTCGGTCTTCATGAGGAGTGTTTATAGACACTTCTTATGTAGATTCTTCGAAGATGGGTGCCCAAGAGGAAATGCTTGCAAAGTGAAGAACCCAAAGAAGATGGATCTTACAAAAAGTCGTGTGATCTATGATATTAGAGATGCATATCTTGATGACGTTATTACCAAACTTGGGGTGGACCAAGACAATCGGCCATGCATCCATGTCTCGCATGTTGATGAAGTCAAGGAGGGGATGACAAGATTGGACAACTACTTGAATGTAACACAAGATGGCCAAACAATGGGGCTGAACTTCACTACTCTTTGCCTTAAAAAGCTGCCCGAAGTCATTGCTAACGAGGAGGGGTATGATTTCACTTCTTTCTTTGTTCAATATATATATGATTTCCTTTTTCTTTCTAGGTACAAACCAAGGGGCAAAACTGTGGAGAATGAGGCCAAAAGGGCCAAAAAAGGGAGGTCTTCCTAATCCTTTTTATGTTTTTAGCAGCATGGAATGTACGAGGCCTTAATAAGGTCTCTAAACAAAATTCTGTAGTTAATTTTATGCTTTCTAATTGTGTTCGTGTTTGTTGTTTACTTGAAACAAAAATGACTTCTACTAATTTTGATAGATTTTCCAAAAATAGGCTGCCTTCATGGTTATCTTCTACAAACTTTGACCTTATTGAGGGTGGGCGCATGGCCATACTTTGGGACCCTAATTTTGTACATGTTAATATCCTTGAAATTGATAAACAACATGTCCATTGTGAATTGAAGTGCAAAACTACTCAAATACAATTTTTTGTTACATTTGTCTATGCCCTTTACACGGTTTTGGAGAGAAGATTACTTTGGAACCATGTGGCTATTTTGGAACCTAACATTACTAGCCCTTGGCTAGTAATGGGAGATTTCAATTGCGTTGGTAGCCCAAATGAGAGGGTGGGTCCCACCCCTCCCTCGGCTTATCTTATCCAAGATCTAAATGACTTTAAAATTCAAACTAATCTTGTTGACACTCCTTCCACGGGTGAGTTCCTTACTTGGAATAGAGGATCCCTTTGGGCTAAGCTTGATAGAGTGCTTATGAATCCTAGTTGGAGTACGAATGGTGTGTCTTGTAAAACTCATTTTTGTGATATGGAAGCAGACTTTGATCATGTTGCTTCTCTTGTTTCTATTGGTCAAAACCAGTTTAAAGGCACTAAACCTTTCAAGTTTTACAATATGTGGCTTAGACATGAGACTTTCAATACCATCCTTACCAATCATTGGGGTAAAGTGGTTCATGGAAGTTCTCAGTTCATCCTTGCCCAAAACTTGAGAACCTTCAAAAGACCTCTTAAAGAACTAAATAAATTGAATTTTGGTCATATCTCGGAGAAGGTTAAGGAAACAAAAAAGGAGTACAAACGGGTCCTTGGGTTGTCCATGCATGCTCCTCTTGATGTTACCATTAGGAATGAGGTTGAATCGATTAAAAAGAAACTCCTTAACCTTTAGTCGGCCGAGGAAGATTTTTATAGACAAAAAGCCAAAGCTACCCATCTCATCCAAGGTGATAAGTGTACTAAGTATTTCCATTCAATTGTCAAGAAGAATCTGGCTAGAAACACCATTACGGCCCTTAAGCTTCCTAATGGTGATTCTACCACTTCAATTGACCATGTTGTTATGGAATTTGTGGAGTTTTACACTAAGTTATTTGGCACACACTATCCTACCACGGGTTTAGATCCTAGCATTGTTACTTCGGGTAACATTCTGCCATTGGATGCTGTTGAGGGTTTAGTTACTCCAATAACTGATTTGGAGATTAAAGAGGCCCTCTTTGATATTGGCGATAACAAAGCACCTGGCCCTGATGGATATACCTCGGCCTTTTTCAAGCACAATTGGCAACTAGTTGGTCATGATTTTATACTAGCCGTCAAGGGCTTTTTTGGATCTGGTAAGCTACTTAAACAACTCAACCATACTCTCATTGCTTTGATCCCTAAGACCACACACTCACCCACAGCTTCAGATTTTAGACCTATTTCATGCACCAATGTTATCTATAAGGTTATTACCAAGATCCTAGCTAAGAGATTGATTCCTTGCCTACCTAATTTGATTGACCCTGCCCAAGGGGCCTTTGTTGATGGTAGGTTCATGATTGATAATGTGTTTATTGCTCAAGAACTGGTTAGAGGATATGCTAGGAAACATGTTTCACCACGTTGTATGATCAAAGTTGACCTTCGGAAAGCCTATGATACTATTTCATGGGACTTCCTCTATAACATGCTTTTACATATGGGATTTCCTTGCAAGTTTATTCATTGGATCATGGAGTGTGTTACCACACCTTCTTATTCTATTTCTATAAATGGGGTTCTTCATGGGCATTTTATTGGTAAGAGGGGCCTTAGACAAGGTGATCCTATGTCCCCCCCTTTTGTTTGCTCTTTGTTAGGAATATTTGTCTAGATTATTGAATGTGAAAACCCGTGAAGCTCCCTTCAAATTCCATCCTAAGTGTGGCAGTTTGAAAATCTCACATATTGCTTATGCTGATGACTTGATGCTTTTTTCGAGAGGTGACTATCCATCTATTAAAATCCTCATTGACTCCTTAGAAGAGTTTGGTAACATATCTGGCCTTCGGGTCAATTATGATAAATCCAACATCTTCTTAGGGGGAATGGCTATATATGAGCTTGATAACATATTGAGTTTGGTGGATTTTAAAGCAGGATCTTTTCCTGTTAAATATCTTGGGGTTCCTCTTGCTCCCCTTAAGATATCTGTGACACACTTTGCCCCACTATTAGAGTCCATTTCCACCTATATTAGCGCATGGAATCTCAAGACCCTCTCCTATGCTGGTAGAGTTGAACTCATTAAAGCCGTTATACAGGGTGTGCACTCTTTTTGGTTACAAATGTTTCCTATCCCGAAGGTTATACTTGATAGAATAACAGCTATGTGCCGTATCTTCCTATGGGGTTGTAAATACTCTAGAGTATCTTGGGTTGATGTATGTCTCCCTAAACATGAGGGTGGCCTTGGAATACATGATACCAAAATCTGGAATTCAGCTTTGCTTGCTAAAAGTTTTTGGGACATTCATCTTTAAAAGGATACTCTATGGGTTAAGTGGGTTCATAGTGTGTATCTTAATGGCTGAAGTGTGTGGGATTTTGTCCCACACCATAGAGATTCACAACTAATGAAGAAATTTTCCATGGTACGTGATGAGATTGTCTCCAAATTCGAAGATGTGGCTGACACTATTCGTTGTTTGAACTCCTTTCAAGCTAACGGTAAACTTGTATCCTCAAAAGTCTATGATTTACTTAGAATTAAGGCCTCTACCCATAGGTGGATGTCCTTTATTTGGAAAGACTATATTCCCTGTTAGTCCCTGTTTCTTTAACAGCAATGAATAATCGATCTAACAAGGAAGATTAAACGTAAAGATGAACACAGAATGAATCACCGTAAAACCTTCTTTGATAAACCGTGGAACGTACAACAGAATGATAAGCGTAAGGCTATGAATAATAAGTACGACGTTCAACCTTTTCCTAAACCTCGGCTCCCTTTTTATAGGCGAGGTTTAGGTTAGGCGTACCAGGCTTTTGGCCTGTTTAAATGGGCCTAACACTTGGCCTTATTTCTATCTAATTTATGCACTATTTAAATACAATATAAAGCTAATCTATGACCAACTTGATTCACAATAAAATATCTCCAACAATCTCCCCCTTTGTGATCAAGTGCCATTCTCTTATTGCTTCTGTGATTTGAAGTAGTGCTTCCTCAAACCAAGTGCATGTTCATACTGCCTCAGCATATTTCTCTTTTCGAGGCGATCGTCAATGGCCTTTAAAATTTTCTCTACAGTAGAGTGTTCCTTTTGAACATAAGACGATGCCTCTTGAAGATTTTCTTCCAGCTTTGCCTTCATCTGTAGAATCTGCTCTCTGATTATCTTCAGTGTTCCGTCGCAGTACTTCTCGATTTCACTGACTACCATCAGACGCTTTTCGTTCTTGTGGTTTAGATAGGTGACTGCTGGCGGTGTGAAGAAGATGTGGTAGGCTGGGAAATCTTCAAGTTCTGGACCATACAGTTTTGGCTTTGTCAGATTTTCTTCAGATTGCATTCAATAGCCATCTGTAGGTCATGTGAAGAATGTACTCGGATTTGTCTGAGCATGAATCTCTTGATAGCTGCGAGGCCTTCGTTGTATACTATGCTCTGCCTGACTGGAAGGTATCTGTAGGCCATGAGCATTTGGTAGATGTCATCCGGTTTCAGCATGATGAAGTCGTTCTCTTGACAAGTGAATTCGCTCCCATCGGTGCGTTGAAGTCTGTAGATGTAGAATGTTACTCCATGGTAGTCTTCAGCCTTCACTTGCAGAATTTGATGAATCGGGAGAATATTCGACTTCAGATCTTGTTCCATCAGTTCTCTCTGTGTACCGGTTGACCTTTGAAGCAGCATATGCAGATGACCTCCAGCCTGCTTTCCTTTCAAGTGAGTAAGGCCTCTTAGCTTCAGTTCGTTCAGTGGCTTGACTTTGTCTGGTCTGCGCCAGATATGCTCTCTGATTTCTTCTTGGAAGGGGGCTTTGATGCGAACGTTGTCCCAGGGTTTCTCTGTCTTGGGAAGTCTTCCCGCTGATTGTCTTATGACCGATTCAAGAGCTTTCTGGGATTCCTTGTAGTTCTCCCCTTCCTTGCGTTCATCGTCCTCGAGTCTAATGATATCTTCAGAGCATTTGTTAATAAGCTCTCGTAGCCACCAGTTTCTTTGCATATCCTCTTGCTCGGCTTCAACCCGGAGATCATCCCATTCTGTCCATTTTCTTGGCCATTTGTCGTATATCACCGCCTCTTCCACTGCATCATGAATGTCTTTGCCTGGGGAAATATATGGAGTTCTTTGTTCAGGCGGTGATTGTTCCTGTGTAGCACTACCGGGTTCACTAGGATTGCCCGTTGACATCAGCTTAGAACTGGGTTCCAACTGATGGCCTGATGGAGAAGATGTACCAGTGGTAACATCATCAGGACTTCCATCCCCTCCTCGGTTGGTATCTCTAGGAGATACGCCTCGGGATGTTATTTCTAGCTCGACCATGCTAGATAGTTTGGCTGTGGATGGTGGCTGTTGGTTTGTTGAGGTTTCAGGTTGAATTGGCTGTGGAGTTTGGCTTGGGAGAGTATTTTGCTCAAGTGATCGAGGTCGCTTGTTCTCCCCCTCATGATGATCCGAATCATCGGGGTCCTCATGGGAACGTTTGCGACCACGAAGACTCTCCTTGCAAGTACTCTTGGTTTCGGGTGAGGAAAGAAGAGCTTCTAGTATGGCTTGCTGATGAAGAGTGAGGTTGTCTTCTGGGGTATTTAAGAGATTGTTCAGCAAAGCCGAAGCTAGTGTCTCAAAGGATAGGGAGGAGAGATCGATGGAGGGTGTGGTCGGGTGTGGGGAGAATACTGGTTCTGTATTCTGGGTTCCCCGAGAAATAGAAGGGATGGGAATTTGGTTTATGGATTGGTGGGATAGAGGGGTTGAGGATATAGGTTGTGTATGAGAGATGAATGGTTCAGGGGAAGGTTGGGGTGGTGTCTGTTCAGACCGAACCGCTTGGGTGGTCCTAAATTCCTGTGCTAGAGCGGTCATTGCATCTTGCACCCATGGCTTAATGGTGGAATCCAGGAAGCGATTCAGTAGAACGTTTACGTCTTCAAAGGTAGGGTGACCAGTTACGGGGGTTGTAACTGTTGACACAGCATCAGTGAAGATTGCTGATGTGTGGCCTGCATTTAATGATGGAATCATTATGGGCGTAGCAGGGCTTCTAACCGTCATAGCTTGCGCTCTGGTTGTTGCGTTCAGGGTGAGTGCACCTGTATGTGCAGTGAATAGTGTAGGTGTCCTAGAAAAGGAAGAAAATGTGGGAAATGTGACACCTAGACTCGATGTGAGAGAAGAAGGGGTTTTGACCTCGGGAGATAGGTCAATTGTATGCTCAACTGATTCAGAAGGAACCAGTGAGGGGGTTGAGTCCCGTTCTTTTGAAACAATGGCCTTTTGAGAGGCAATTGAGTGGCTGGGAGAGGGCTGTGCATGCGCAGTTGAGCCAGATGCTGCGAATTCTACCCGGGAACCGAAAAGATCGGCTCCTGTGCTTAGGGATTCGGCTCGGCTTATCTGGATAAATGAGTCGCAGCCCGCAAAGATGTGCTCGTCTGCCTTATCAAACAGACTCTTTTTGGCTCGGGGCTGGGGCTTGGCCTTAGCATCCTTGTCATTTTTGACCTTAGCCCTGGTCTCTCGGATGACAACTTCTTCCTGGTTGATTGATGTCTTGATGGAGTGAGCTGCCTCGTCGTAATCATCCTTGGAGCAATCAGTCTCGCTCGGATCAGCTCTTGGTTTAGATTTTTCTTTTATGGTGAAGACTTGAGGTCTGCGAGCTATGATTGGTGCTGCGTCTTCAGCAGTGATTTTTCTCTTCTTCGGAGATTCGACGGGCAGCTTCCCTTTTCTGATCAGTGCATATGTGAGCTCCACATCATCACTATCGTTGTCATCATCGTCATCATCTGAGTCAGATTTTTCACTCTCCGTGCCCACGCTCTCGGAAGCCTCGTCGTCAGTATTCGTTTGGGCTTCACTCGACGATTCATTGGCCGTATCCTCAGCGTCTTTTTCGGTGCCCTCAGCCGCCTGACTCGTCTCTAGAGAGTCGTCAGACTTCCCTTCATTGGGAAAACCGGCCACTGGTTTCTGTGGCTTTTGGGCTCTCTTAGGACCCTTACCAACACTCGGCTTTGTCCCTTGGGTAGGTCCAGCTGGGTTTTGCTGAACCATAGGGACGGTCTTCTCGATTGCTTCCTTGTATTGCTGAATAGCTGGGTTTGAAGATCTCACAAGGTTGAGCAGAAACCCAGGAATCCTCAGACCGTAGGTCAGGTTTTTGTCCGCTTTGAAGTATTGCAGCTTTGGGGCTTTGAAATGTGGATCGGAGCTGCGTTTTGGGATTGTTGAATGCTCTGCCATGAGGTCATTGATGATCAACCCAAGCCACCTAGCGTACGGAATGGTACCTGGCCTATTCTTTTCTTTGGCCTTGACCAGGTCCATTAGCTCTGAGTAGAATAGTTGAGCCAGATCGTAGTTCTTGTTGAACGCGATGCCATGAAAGACCAGCAATATTTGCTTGTTGCACTTGTCGAAGCCGGCATGCTTAGGCGACATGCACTTGTTCACCAGCCCAAATAGATTTTTCCACGGATGGTGAAGATATGCTCCGTTAAAGTTGGAGAGCTGTGGCAGTAATGAGGTGTAGCCTAGGGACGCCACGTCTTTCAATAAATCTGGGATGGACGGCAGTGCATCGTATTCGTCATGTATCGGCAGCGATAGAGTAGTCCGTAGAGTGGATGGTGTCAGAATCACCCGCATGCCGTTCAACTTGGTCTTGATCTTGGAGCGATCCTTCAATGAATCCGTGTGCATGTGACCCCAAAATTGTTGTAGGTATATCTCTGGCACTGGTTTGGCGTTGTGAAGTGCAGGTCAGAGATAGTGACCTTTCATTATGGCCGGAATGATCGGGTTCTGGCACTTGAAGACGGTGAGGTCTAGCTGGAAGTTGTTGTCCAGCACCTTGATCCACTTGCCCTTAGGGTAGATGGCGTCGTCAATCTGTGTTTGAGTGTTTCCTGCCATTTTAAAACTGTAGAAGCAGGGGGTCAGCACATGAAGTTCAACTGTTTGATTTGATTGAAAGAGTTTGATTTGCAGTTGTCAGATAAGTCTAAATCTCGAAATCTGAATCTCGAGATCAAGATGTCGAGATACAGATCTCGAGATCTTGATTTCGAGATCCAAATCTCGAGATCAAGATGTCGAGATGCAGATCTCGAGATCTTGATTTCGAGATTCAAATCTCGAGATCAAGATGTCGAGATACAGATCTCGAGATCTTGATTTCGAGATCCAAATCTCGAGATCAAGATGTCGAGATGCAGATCTCGAGATCTTGATTTCGAGATTCAAATCTCGAGATCAAGATGTCGAGATGAAGATCTCGAGATCTTGATTTCGAGATTCAAATCTCGAGATCAAGATGTCGAGATGCCCATCTCGAGATCTTGATTTCGAGAAGATGAACCGACGATTTCGAAGAGATTTAAACCACCTGCAAAAGCATAAACAGATATAGTAAACATGAAAACAATAAGATTGCGACATACATTCAAACAAAAACAATCTAAGTTGATTATGATTTTGAGAAATTTCAATGGTTTTTCGTGAAATCAAACATTCGTTTTCGGGTTGTCGAGATCGATTGTTCGTTTTTGGGTTTTGAACGCAAGCAAAGAGAAACTACCTTCTTAGGAATGACGAGAAGAAGAAAAGAGAGAAGGGGATTGAGAGATCGTAAGGTAGGGAAGAATAAGAAAGGTCTGAGAGCTCTGCCTGCGAAAAAGTTTTTTGGCCTTCGAGAAAAAAGAGAATGGAGCGAAGGGTTTTCAATTTGGACTTATATACGCGAGAAAAATTTTGTGGGCCTCCTCCGTAACAATTGAGCCCGAATGATTGGGCTGGCACACAGTGCCCTTTTAAAAGATTTTCGAGGCCCAAACAGTAAAAAATAGAGAGCTCCCCCTTTATCAGTGAAAATTAGCTCCCCCTCAAACAGTGAAAATTTTCTCCCCCTCAAAAAAATGCGACGAACAATATGTACAGATGCAACGCACACACACTATTTTTGTTCTTTTTGATTTTTCACCCACTCAACACATGCAACGCACACACACTATTTTTTGTTATTTTTCTGGTTTTCTCCCCCTCAACACATGCAACGCACACACACTATTTACAAATCCCACACACACACACTCTTTTTAGATCAGTGGAGACATAATTAAACGGGCTCGAGGTTCAACATGCCCAACTTGGAGACTAGGAACTGGAATCGTTTTTCATCCAATGCCTTAGTGAACAAGTCAGCCAGTTGAAGCTCTGAACTTACAAAATACATGTCAATGTCTCCTTTTTCCACATGATCCTTGATGAAATGATAGCGTAGGTCAATGTGTTTGGTGCGGGAGTGATGAACCGGGTTGCTGGTGATGGCTATGGCGCTTTGTGAGTCACTGTAGATCGGGATATGGCGAAGAGTGTAACCGTAGTCCTTTAGCTGGGTCTTCATCCATAATATTTGTGAACAACAGCTAGCAGCTGCGACGTATTCTGCCTCGGCCGTAGATGTTGACACACAGTTCTGTTTCTTGGAAGACCAGCAGACTAACTTATCGCCCAAGAATTGGACTGCTCCCGATGTGCTTTTGCGGTCCATCCGGCAACCAGCAAAGTCAGCATCCGAATATCCGACTAGGTCAAAACCTGAGTGCTTGGGATACCAAAGGCCTAGATTCACAGTGCCTTTGAGATATCTCAGAATTCTTCGAACAGCGGTCAGATGGGATTCCTTCGGATTTGCCTGAAAGCGTGCACATAAGCATGTGGAGAAAACAATGTCAGGCCTGCTTGATGTGAGATATAGCAAAGATCCAATGATGGCCCTGTAGTTTGTAGCATCAACTGGCTTCCCGGAGGGGTCTGAGTCCAGTTTGTTGTTTGGAGACATGGGGGTCGTCATGGAGAATTTGCCATCAATGTTGAATCTCTTAAGCATTTCCAGAATATACTTTGACTGATTGATGAAAATGCCGTCAGAGAGTTGTCTTACTTGCAGGTCTAGGAAGAAATTCAGTTCTCCCATCATGCTCATCTCGAACTTGGTTTTCATCAGTTTCTCAAAGTGTTTGCACAGACGTGGATTTGAGGAGGCGAAGATAATGTCATCAACATAGATCTGAATCAGGATGATGTCAGACTGCTGTCGCTTGATGAAAAGTGTGGTATCAATCTTCCCTTTTGAGAAACCTGAGTCAACCAGAAATTTGGTTAATGCATCATACCAAGCTCTTGGTGCCTGTTTCAACCCATACAGAGCTTTCTTTAGCTTGTACACATGGTCGGGATATCTGGGATCTACGAATCCTTCAGGCTGAGCGACATAGACTTCTTCTTCCAAGACTCCATTCAGAAAGGCAGTCTTGACGTCCATTTGAAAGACAGTAAAGTTCTTGTGGGCCGCGTACGCAAGAAAAAGGCGGATTGCTTCAATTCTTGCTACGGGTGCAAATGTTTCATCATAGTCTATGCCCTCTTGCTGATTATATCCTTTAGCGACCAGTCGTGCCTTGTTCCGTATCACTATGCCTTCTTCGTCCTTCTTGTTCTTGAACACCCATTTAGTGCCAATGATGGTTTTCTGAGGGGGTTTAGGCACGAGTGTCCACACATCTAGTCTGTCAAACTGATTGAGCTCATCTTGCATGGCAATCACCCAATCTGGATCAGCGAGTGCCTCTGAGACTTTGGACGGTTCATTCTTGCTTAGAAAGCATGCATAGTGACATTCATTTGTTGTTGCTGATCTTGTTCGCACACCCTGACTTGGATCACCTATTATCTGTTCAACTGGATGTGCTCTCGTCCACTTCCTCTCATGAGCTAGAGGAGTTGGAGTAATTATTGGTTGATCTGAGTCCTGATATGAGTTTGAAGGCTCTGGGGCAACTGTGGTGTGTAGTGGAGATGTTTCCGGACTTATGGCAAAGCCGTGATCATCCACACCTCTGGGATTGGTTTGAGGGGTTGAGGGTGTGGATGGTACGTCATCTGGTCCTGTGAGGAGCGGAATTTCTGCTGTTGGAGTTGATGTTGACTCTGGAGTGTATGCAGGAGGTTGAGATTGTGAGTTCTCGTAAAAGTTCCTGAAGAGAGAGTCGAGAATCACATCGTCGTGTTCGGTGTTTGGTTCAGCTTTATCAGAAGCTACTGGTACAGCAGTGGATGGATCGGTCTGGAGATGTTCAATAGCAAAGTCTGCCATTTCATAGAATGTAACGTTTACACTCTCGATGACATTCCGCTTGTCTCTGAGATAGACTCGGTAAGCTTTGGATTGCAGTGAGTAGCCAATGAACACGCCTTCTCTGGCTTTGGGATCCAGCTTACTTCTCTCTGTCCGATCATTGAGTATGAAGCACTTGCAGCCAAAAACCTTGAGGAAAGAAATATCAGGAGTTTTGTTGAATAGGATCTCATATGGAGTCTTGTCGAAGCGCTTGTGGATGAAGGTTCTGTTCTGAGTGAAACACGCAGTATTGATTGCCTCTGCCCACATGAAGTGAGGCAGTCTTGATTGAATTAACATGGTGCGTGCTGCTTCAACAAGGGTTCTGTTCTTTCTCTCAACAACTCCGTTCTGCTGGGGAGTTTTAGCTGCTGCAAATTGCTGAGTGATACCGAGTGATTCATAGAACTCAGTGAGAGTCTGGTTTTTGAACTCGGTACCATTGTCAGTTCTAACAATTCAAACACTGTGATGTAGCAGTTTCTGGATCGTTCTGATAAAGGTCATAATGTTTTCCGCAGCTTCGTCTTTTGAACGGAGAAATTTTGTCCATGTATACCTAGAGAAGTCATCAACGATCACCAGAGTGTATTTGCGACCATTGATGCTTTGTACTCTCATAGGTCCACATAGATCCATGTGTATTAGCTGCAACTGATGAGTAGATGAAGGTTCAGATTTTGACTTGTGGGAGCTTCGCGTCATTTTGCCCATTTTGCAGGCACTACAATGATTTTCAGCGGAAGACTTTAGCAGAGGAAGCCCCTTTACAAGTTTCTTGGAGGACAAGGTTGATAGATGTTTGAAGTTCAGATGGGAGAGACGTCTGTGCCATAAGTTGTTCTGTTCAGTTGAAGCTTTGGACAGCAGACAGATGGAAGTGGTGGATTGGACGCTTTTCAGATCAATAGTGTACAGATTTGATGTTCTGTAACACGTTAATAATGTATTCCCTGTGCCGTCAAGAACACAGCATTGTTTTGCAAAGAACCTCACTTCCATCCCGATGTCACAGAATTGTCCAATGCTCAGTAAGTTGTGTTTGAGCCCTTTGACGAATGAAACATCTTTTATTGTGACACTGGCACAGATGACGTCCCTATATCCAAGGATAGGAGATGAGGCATCATTCCCGAATCTGACATTGCCTCCGTAGCAGTTGGTGTAGTTGCTCAAAAGGTGCTTTATTCCGGTCATGTGGGTTGAGCATCCTGAGTCTAAGTGCCACACATGACCGTCCTGCAAAACAATCAAATAGGTTTAGGTACCCAACTTGGAGTGGGTCCTTCCTTATTATCAAGAAACACCTTTTTAAATCTTGCTTTGAGCAGTGATCCAAGGTCAGCTGCTCTTTCAACAAAAGATCTATCTTTGATGGGCTTTCCAATAGCCAGATCTGCTTTTGCAGTGTGTCTGGTTTTTGGAGTCCACCTAGCACTTTCCATTTTGGTGGGTCTGATATTGTGAACCCACCTTTCCATTTTAGTCCTTGTGGGTCTAAGTTTGGGGACCCACCTTTCAGTTGCAGTTATGATGGGTCTTCGATTGGGAACCCACCTTTTAGTTTCAGTTATGATGGGTCTTCGATTGGGAACCCACCTTTTAGTTTCAGTTATGATGGGTCTTCGATTGGGAACCCACCTTTCAGTTTCAGTTTGGATGGGTCTTCGTTTGGGGACCCACTTATCCGTTTCAGATTTGGTAGGTCTCATCTTGGGGACCCATCTTTTCTTTTTAGGTTCAGGAGGAGAGTAGACAGGTGCTTTGTGATTGAACGGTTGTTTCTTAAGTTTGGTTTTGAAAATCTCCTCCTTAGAAAGCCGATTACGATGTTTCCTAGAATGAACTCTAAGGGCATATTTCATATCAGGAATACAAAACGTTCCCTTAGAAGTTCCTTTCTTGGTTTCTTTTTCAGGTTTAAGCTTTCTGGAAGGCTTAGATTTAACAACATTCATATCACATTCATAATTATGGGGATCTGGAACAGAATAACCATAAGCAACACTTGTATTAAAAATAGAACTTTGTCTAGAAGATGTCTCAGAACTATTCAGCTTGGGACTCAAGACTGAAATACTAGAAGTTTGCTTTGTAGAGACAGAATTACAATTAACTTTTGAGTAAAAAATTGAACTAGATCTAGGGCTGGCACTTTTCTCAAAAACTTTCTTTTTGCCATCTGCGATTTCCTTCCTCTTTTTCCTCCACTCATTCTTCTCTTCTCCTTCCTTATTCACTTCCTTCCCTGTAAACAAAGGAGAAGAGAGATGAGTGGACGAACCTTTAAAAGCATTGTTTTTCTCTTGTGAGGTGTGTGAGCTGTCAGGCTTGGTCGTAGAAGGGTCTGTTTTAGCATGAAACTGCTCACTCAAATCATTAAATTTTTGAAGAAGTTCCTGCCAGCTGCGCTCAAAACCTTTCTTTTCAGTTTCAAATCTCTCTCTCTCGTTATCAAGAGTTTTTTGTAGGTTTTTGAGCTTTTGAGCCATGGGAAAAATACATGGTTCCTCACCAGTTTTAGCAATACCAACTCTTGGGGGAGGGTCTAGAGGGTGTCCTATGTGAGGAATATCTTTGGCATAAGGGTCAAGGCATTCACTAAAGCAGGAAGTAGGTTTTTCTTCTGAAAGTTGTTTTTCATTTACAGAGGGATAATCACAAGAAATCGCAGGTTTTGGTTTCTTTCTCTTTTCTTCTTCTGCTTCAGCATAATCTTCATCACTTCGAAAATACATTTTCTCGCCAAACCCTAGTCCCATGTAATCTTTGTTATAGATTTGAAGGCAATTAACTTTCTTAAGATTACGTGGGTTGGTTATGCCCAGTCCTGTTTTAGCATTGTAGAATCGGTCATCCTTTTGTTTGCTGTTGAGCAGAAAAACAGTTTGTTCAGATTGACCTCTTCTAGCAGCTAGATCTTCTAGTTCTTTTACTTTATTTAAAAGCGTTCTTCTTTTGTTATGCAAAAAATCGCATTCAGCCTTTGCTGTGCTTTTTTCCCGTTCACTGTCCTCAAATTTCTTAGTTAATTCAGCTATCTTAAGTTCAAAGCTTTCAAAATCTAAGGACACCTTTTTGACTTGATCTTTTGCAATTTCAAGTTGAATACTTAAGGAAGACTTTTGGTCTAGATTCTGTTTCAGAACTCTATGATTATTGTCTAGTCTCTCCTTTAGTTCTTTGATTAGATTGTCCTTTTCAAGTAAGGACTGCATTTGATTATTTAAAGAAGTATGGGAGGTACTTACAGAGCTTGTTGAGCACTTGCTTTCGGGGATTGCAGCATCACCCTTTCTTTCATCTCCCTCCACACTTGCCATAAGAGCATAGTTGTCTTCCTCTTCCTCCTCCTCAGAAGAATCTTCTGCCCAGTTCTCATTTTCAGCAATCATGGCAGAGGTTTCTTCTTCTTTCTGCACCATCAGCATTTTCTGCTTATTCCACAGCATCTTCTGCTTGTAGAAGTTAGCATCTTTCTTCTTTGGGAGGCGGCAATCTTTGATCACATGTCCAGGTTTGCCGCAATTATAGCATTTAGGAGCTTCTTCTGCTGATGATGCCTTCCTAGAAGATCCTTGATCATGGTTCTTTTGCTTGTAGTTTGAGGAGGAAGTTCTCAGCCTGGTTGAGGAGGTGTTCTTTTTAGCAAATCTTTTGGCCAGCAGTGCCATCTTCTTCTGTAAGTCAGCTAGCTCAGCCTCTAGATCAGATTTGTCATCATCGCTCTCATCATCATCTGATTCAACCACCACCTTCTTCTTTTTCTTCTTTAGTGAAGTGGTTGTTCTTCTTGGCTGAGCATCCATTACAAGAGCTAAGGGGTTTGTGGTGTGATGATCCTCAGCACAGGCAACCTCGTTGACGAATTGTTTCAGATGTTCATAGAGTGTGCAGAGGTCAATTTCGTCCAAATCTATCCGAGATCTGACATCCTTCACTGTCTTTTCCCATGCAGGATGTAGGCTGGATAAAAATCTAATATTCAGTTCCAGATTGGACCTGAATACTTTGATCTTTCTGAGTTCATTTACCAGTTGAACAAGTCTGTTGTAAGTCTCATTCAATGGTTCTCCTGGACCTGCTTTGAAGGAGTCATAAGCGATGAGAATCGTAGTCTTCTTTGTTTTGAGGCTGATGCTTGTGCCTTGTAGCAGCTTCTCTATTTCATCCCACATTTCCTTAGCTGTCTGCATGCTATCTATGAGGACATAAACCTCATTTGGTATTGCTAGAAGGAGGTACGTTTTGGCCATAAGATCACCACGAAGTCTGAGCTTGTCAGCTTCTGTGTATTCAGACGACACTTTTCTCCTTATTTCTGGAAAAATAGGAGGATTGTTCTCTGGATCTCCACCAACTGAAATCAAGAGTTCAGCTGGTCCTTCAAGCAAAGATTCGAGCATTGCAGAAGAGTTCTCTTTGTGCTCGAGGAAGTTTAGAAATCTGTTCCTCCACATTTGATATTCTCCCTTCCTGAGGCTAGGAGGGGTACTGCTGTTCCCTTGTGCATTGTATTCTGAACCCATTGCTGTACTAAACTGACCGTTCGAGAAAATTGATCAAAAGATTTTCAGAGGCAGAATCTCGAAAAATCAGATGTCGAGATCTGAATATCGAAATCTCAGATTTCGATAAAGAAGGCCCGGTATCGAGATTTGGGCTCGATATTAAGGATCTCGAGATTAGGGATCTCGAGATTTCAAATTTCGAGATGCTGATCTCGAGATTTGAAATGTCGAGAAGCTAATCTCTCGAAATCTTAATCTGATGAGTCAAATGTCGAGACCAGATGTCGAATCCTTTTCTCGAAATCAAGATTTCGAAATCCTAGATGTCGAAATCCTCAATGTCGAAATCCTGCAACCTTTAAAAATCAGATAAACAAAATCTGAAGATAGTTTCCTGTAGAGTTGAATGTCGAGATCTTCTGGTAAATTTTCAGCTCAAAAAACGTAGCAGAACCTGTGAAGAAGGAGGATGTCGAGATGCCTAGCTCGAGATATCTCGAAAATTAAAATTGCGTAAAACACAAACTGAAGTATACCCTTTGATCGCTTTGAAAAGGCGATTCCAAAGGTGTAACTTTTACAACTTTTGAACAAGAAACAAAATTACAGAGCAAAAAAATCGACAGAATGAACTACGTTAACAAAAACAGAGTATTCTGCGGGCGTTCTTCTGATCGTTCTCGATCGGCTCTGATACCAATTGTTAGTCCCTGTTTCTTTAACAGCAATGAATAATCGATCTAACAAGGAAGATTAAACGTAAAGATGAACACAGAATGAATCACCGTAAAACCTTCTTTGATAAACCGTGGAACGTACAGCAGAATGATAAGCGTAAGGCTATGAATAATAAGTACGACGTTCAACCTTTTCCTAAACCTCGGCTCCCTTTTTATAGGCGAGGTTTAGGTTAGGCGTACCAGGCTTTTGGCCTGTTTAAATGGGCCTAACACTTGGCCTTATTTCTATCTAATTTATGCACTATTTAAATACAATATAAAGCTAATCTATGACCAACTTGATTCACAATAAAATATCTCCAACATTCCCCCTAAATTTTCCTTTACTACTTGGTTGACGTTCCGGAATAGGTTAGCTACATGTGATAATCTTCATAGATTAGATGTAGTTAACATTTGTGTTATGTGAAAGGGTGGGCCGGAAACGGCTTCACACCTATACTTTGAATGCCCTTTTTCAGGAAAAATTTGGAGCTTGGTGAAGAATTGGATGGACATGCCGAGGCTAATGGGCACACTTTCAAGCTCGGTCAAATGGATTAAGAAGGAGAGAAGTGGAGCCACCATTAAATCTAAAGCTACAAGGATTGCATTTTGCTTCTCGGTTTATCACATTTGGAGGACTAGGAATGCCATCAAGTTTGATGGTACTTCCCCCAAAGTTGAAGACGTTTTTGCTCGGATCAAGTATATTGTCTATAAAGTTTTGTATAGCATCTATCCACATGAATTGGTGGTTTTTTTACGTTCACCAGCCCATCACCTAGTTTTTGTGATCGGCTTTGCATAGAGTGCTAACCAGCCTCTCTGGTTTTCTTTTGAGGTGATGGGTTATCCAATCTTTGGATAGCCTAAAATTTTGGCCACCTTTTTGCTTGTACAGTTTAAACTCTTTGGATGGTTACTTCAATATATACTTACTGTTCATCCAAAAAAATTGAAACCAGCGCCTAAAGAAAAGTTTTAGAACTCGTTAGGATCTTTCCATCGAGATATTAAACGCTTTCAATGGCACAAAATAGAGCAAGATATGATCGCATCAAATTCTACACGAGTTCGGAGTGAAATCAGAAACATTTGTGAATATATCGTTAATCTGTAACTTTTAATTAATGTAATGTAAATCAAGTTGGAACAATAGCTTTAGAGCTCCGATCTATCTTTCCAACGAGATATAATACGCCCCAAACGGATAAACACACAGCAGGATATGAGTGTCACAAATACTTAGCCTTATCTCTATGATTTAGCGTTTTCAGCGAAAATAGAGCACTTTTAGCGTATATGCAGGGTATTTTAGTAATTAGGCAATCTTCCCTTGATATTTTGAAACCAGCGCCTGAAGAAAAGTTTTAGAACTAGGTAAGATCTTTCCAAATAGATATTAAACGCTTTCAACAGCACAAAATAGAGCAAGATAAGATCGCATCAAATTCTACACGAGTTCGGAGTGAAATCAGAAACATTTGTGAATATATGGTTAATCTGTAACTTTTAATTAATGCATTGTAAATGAAGTTGGAACAATAGCTTTATAGATCCGATCTATCTTTCTAAAGAGACATAATACGCTCCAAATGGATAAACACACAGCAGAATATGAGTGTCACAAATACTTAGCCTTATCTCTATGATTTAGCGTTTTCAGCTAAAATGGAGCACTTTTAGCGTAAATACAGTGTATTGTAGTAATTACGCAATCATCCCTTGATATTCTGAATCCAGAGCCTGAAGAAAAGTTTTAGAACTCGGTAAGATCTTTTTAACGAGATATTAAACGCTTTCAACGGCACAAAATAGAGCATGATATGATCGCATCACATTCTACACGAGTTCAGAGTGAAATCAGAAACATTTGTGAATATATGGTTAATCTGTAACTTTTAACTAATGCATTGTGAATG
Organism: Cuscuta europaea; assembly: GCA_945859875.1. Taxonomy (NCBI): domain Eukaryota; kingdom Viridiplantae; phylum Streptophyta; class Magnoliopsida; order Solanales; family Convolvulaceae; genus Cuscuta; species Cuscuta europaea. The sequence continues at coordinate 16,452,838 of CAMAPE010000017.1, read as the reverse complement.
AAGTGTGAACAATAGCTTTAGAGCCCCGATCTATCTTTCCAACGAGATATAATACGCTCCAAATGGATAAACACACAGCAAGATATGAGTGTCACAAATACTTAGCCTTATCTCTATGATTTAGCGTTTTCGGCGAAAATAGAGCACTTTTCACGTAAATACAGTGTATTTTAGTAATTAGGCAATCATCCCTTGATATTTTGAAACCAGCGCCTGAAGACCAGTTTAGGAACTCGGTAAGATATCTCCAACGAGATATTAAACGCTTTCAACGGCACAAAATAAAGCAAGATATGATCGCATCAAATTCTACAAGAGTTCGGAGTGAAATCAGAAAC
>CAMAPE010000017.1:16427500-16447500 GCA_945859875.1 Cuscuta europaea | reverse complement strand
CGAAATACGATTTCGAGCTTAACTTCTCGACATCTCAAATCTCGAGATCTTCTTCTCGACATTTGACATCTCGAGATCTTTAATCTCGACATCCTAATCTCGACATCAAATCTCGAAACCAGGCCTCCTTTATCGAAATTCCAGATCTCGATATTCAGATCTCGACATCTGATTTTCGACATTCTGCCTCTGAAAATCTTTTGATCAATTATCTTGAACGGTCAGTTTTATACAGCCATGGCCTCAGAATTCAATGCCCAAGGGAACAGCAGTACTCCTCCCAGTCTCAGGAAAGGAGAATACCAAATGTGGAGGAATCGATTCCTTAATTTCCTTGAGCACAAAGAAAACTCCGCTGCGATGCTTGAATCGTTGCTTGAAGGACCAGCTGAACTGATGATTTCAGTTGGTGGAGATCTAGATGTTGGTCCCAAAATGCTTAACAAACAACAAACATAGCAGTGATAGAAGAAGCAGATAGAAAGATATGTAGATATTATACGCGAATCTGGTATACCGTATGAAAACCGGCCGCTGCTCTCCCTGGAGAAGGAGAGCAGCGGCAACCCTAATCTCTCTCTATCTTTACGCCTCTGAACTCTAAGCCTCTCTCGATCGTTTTTTGTTCCCGTAAGTTAGCCTCCTTTTATAGGAGAAGTTGGCTAACTTACGGGTTACAAGGAAGCCCACGGGCTGATACACATTTGTGGCCCGTATTACACGTTTAATTAATAACTACACAAATACAAAGATAACTAACTAGATTGAACACCATAAAATATTCCCAACAATCTCCCCCTTGGTGATCAATCGTGTTGAATCAGCATTGCAGCGCAGATATCTTTGTCTTTGTTGTTATTGAGCTTCCTTTGTCTTTGAACTTGACTTCTGAGGAAGGCTATCTGAAGAAATCCTTGCAATCTCCCCTTTGATGTCTTCTTGACAATTTGATCTTTGATGCCGGGGGTTGAGGGACCTTCAGTATCTTGCATGTAGTCCTTGCCTTCAAGAAGTTGCTCTTGATCAGCTTGGATGAAGTCCGGTGACGCCTCTAGAATGAATATTCTTTGGAGAATAGGAGACGCCCATGGAATTCATCTTCAGGACACGATTATTTGACCTCTGTCTCCTCCACAATGTAGTATTTTTGACTATTTGGAATGAATGCTTTAGAGGAGAACTTGTCGGTGGCACAACGGAACATAATGATGGTTGACTTGTGAGCGTAGCTGACCATTTGAGTTGCGGAGATAGTAGAGAGAGTGTTGGAGGAGAGAAGTGTCCCAGAATGAATTTTTTTTTTTTGACAGTTAACAGCATGTGGACCACTCTCCCCCTCATGACGATCCGATAACTCGGGGCGTCATGCCTTTATTCTTTTATTCTGCAGAAATAAAAACAGGAAAAACAAGCAGAATGTAAAGAAGATAACGTAGCCCCCCGGGGTCGTGAAGACGCCTGTTATCATCATTATAGAGATAAACTCTAAAGCAATGGCCTGAAAATGTTGGTGATTCTGGTGTTGCAACAGCAGGACTTCCTTCCAATTATTGGTCTACATCTGTAATAGATGATCCCTATGGAAGTTCTCGCGGGTCATGTAGACCTGCAACTGACTCTAAAAGTGCGTCTGTGTCCTAGAAAATTTCAAAACATTTGGGAGTGAGTAACTAGACACAACGTGATCAATGAAAGTTTAGTGGCATGGGGCTGAGGCCACTGTAGTCAGTATTACTTGCCTCGGAAGGAGATAGTAACGAGAGATGCGGTTCCCCGTGAAATATGATTAAACACCTGTCTGTTGGGAGACAAGTGAGTGGTCTTGGATAGGGTTCAACATGCACTGTTGGACAAGATGTAGTGACTTCTACCCGGGATCTGATTAAATCAGTCCTGAACCTATTTGGGAATTGTCCAGAGTATTTGAGTGGCTAGGAGTAAATGTTCAATACATAACAGGCAGTTGAGGTAGCAGACTCATCATTGATAATTGTTTTTCTTCTCACTTGAGCCTTCTGCTTCCTAATGCTCATAATGTTCACTCACTCACTCGCTCACATACGCACTTACGCTCGGCTTTGTCCCTTGGGTAGGCTTAGTTGGGTTTACTAAGCCATAGGGACATGTTCTCTCATTACTTTCTTCATTTTCTCTCTGTACTCCCCCTCAACTGGAGCACTCGGTATGCTTTGTCATTTTTAGGCACCGGGAAGGATAACATTGATCACTCCCCCTAGAATGTTGCATCCGTTGAGAGATTCCTTGCTTTGTCAATGTAAGGCGCCAGGAGGAGAAAGCTGAAACTCCCCCTCAGAATGTGCAAGGTTTGATTGCTCACAGCTCGTCATACCCGCCATGTGTGTGGAGCAATCTGAACAAGTACCACACATGACGGTTCCCTGAGCTCACCATGTAGAATTTCAGCATATTGAAGATTACATAATGTTGATGAGTCAGGGGAGGCTTCAGCAGTTGATTGTTGATTGTTGTAAGATGACCGTTGACGTGAGGTTGATTGAATTATCTACGATTTTCGGACCTTTACAGTTAGGTTTAGAAAATGTTTGACCTCAGGGTTGACTTTGAAAGAATTTGAACAGATTTGCCTAAGTTTTGACCTAAACATCGGTGATTACAATGTTTGTCGGAAAACTAACGTTTGACCCTCAAGGGCTGCGAGTGAGGGCGCGTGAGATTGGGTTCTGGGGCATAGCCCTAGAATTAATGTAGATCTTTTCGTTAGCTATCTAAAATGTAAAGCTTCGATGAACTGCAAAGGATGTCAAGATTCAAATTATGAGTTCCAAGAAACTGCAAACTTTGAAAGATTCAAAACATCGAGAAATTCCGAAAATTCTGAAATTTTTTAGAATGTCGAAATCCAAAACATCGAGTTCCTAAAACTCGAAATAAATTCCAAAACTCGCAATTCCAAAACTCTCAAATTTTAAAAACTCGAGGTTTAAAACTCGAGGTCAGAACTCGAGGTTTAAAAACTCGAGGTCAGAACTCGAGGTTTAAAACTCGAGTTCATGACCGCGTGTTTACAAACTCGAGTTCATGACCGCGAGTTTACAAACTCGAGTTCATGACCGCGAGTTTACAAACTCGAGTTCATGACCGCGAGTTTACAAACTCGAGTTCATGACCGCGAGTTTACAAACTCGTGTTCATGACCGCGAGTTTACAAACTCGAGTTCATGACCGCGAGTTTACAAACTCGAGTTCATGACCGCGTGTTTACAAACTCGAGTTCATGACCGCGAGTTTACAAACTCGAGTTCATGACCGCGAGTTTACAAACTCGAGTTCATGACCGCGAGTTTACAACTCTCGATTTTAAAAACTTTCGAATTTTGAGAATCTGAAAACTGTTCTGAATCGCCCCTGAAGGTCGCGATCCCTCCTGTATCTGTTTCAAGTCAAAATCGTTTCTGCAGCAGTGTTAAAAGCATAAACTCGCAATTCATTGAGAGTTCTTCAAAAAATGAAAATTTGCAGAAATCGAAAAAGAGTATATGCTGCTGGATCGGCTTTGAAGGGCGATTCCAACAGTATAATTTTTACAGATTTTCATTAACAAACAAGATTACAGGAGCAAAACTCTATATGAATAAAAAAAGAAGAAAAGCAGAGCATTCTTCATTAGATCCAAGAAAATCGCAGATACACTCAACCTGTTTCACGCCTCGGCTCTGATACCAAATGTTGGTCCCAAAGTGCTTAACAAACAACAAACATAGCAGTGATAGAAGAAGCAGATAGAAAGATATGTAGATATTATACGCGAATCTGGTATACCGTATGAAAACCGGCCGCTGCTCTCCCTGGAGAAGGAGAGCAGCGGCAACCCTAATCTCTCTCTATCTTTACGCCTCTGAACTCTAAGCCTCTCTCGATCGTTTTTGGTTCCCGTAAGTTAGCCTCCTTTTATAGGAGAAGTTGGCTAACTTACGGGTTACAAGGAAGCCCACGGGCTGATACACATTTGTGGCCCGTATTACACGTTTAATTAATAACTACACAAATACAAAGATAACTAACTAGATTGAACACCATAAAATATTCCCAACACTAGATAACAACCCACCTATTCTTCCATAAATAAGAAGGAAAGTGGCATCTGAATATACCGAAGCTGACAGGCTCAGGCTTCGAGGTGATCTCATGGCCAAGACGTACCTCCTTCAAGCAATCCCTAACGAAGTATATGTGCTCATCGATAGCATGCAAACAGCAAAGGAAATGTGGGATGAGATAGAGAAACTGCTCCAAGGCACAAGCATTAGCCTTAAAACCAAGAAGACAACAATTCTTATTGCTTATGACTCCTTCAAAGCAGGCCCGGGAGAACCATTGAACGAGAATTACAACAGACTCGTCCAACTTGTCAATGAACTAAGAAAAATCAAAGTATTCAGGTCCAACTTGGAACTGAATATAAGATTTCTATCGAGCCTGCATCCTGCATGGGAAAAGACAGTGAAGGATGTTAGATCTTGCATTGACTTGGATGAAATCGAGAAACTGAAGAAGAAGAAGAAGAAGAAGAAGAAGAAGAAGGTGGTGGTGGTTGAATCAGATGATGATGAAAGTAATGACGACAAATCTGATCTGGAGGCTGAGCTTGCAGACTTACAGAAAAAGATGGCACTGCTTGCCAAGAGATTTACAAAGAAGAACAGCTCCTCCAACAAGCTTAGAACTTCCTCCTCAAACTACAAACAGAAGAACCATGAACAAGGATCTTCTAGGAAGGCACCATCAGCTGAAGATGCTCCCAAATGCTACAATTGTGGAAAGGCTGGACATGTTATCAAAGACTTCCGCCTTCCAAAGAAGAAGGATGCAAACTTCTACAAGCAGAAGATGCCGTGGAATAAGCAGAAAATGCTGATGGTGCAGAAAGAAGAAGAAACTTCTGCAATGATTGCTGAAAATGATAACTGGGCAGAAGATACTTCTGATGAGGAGGAGGAGGAAGAAAACTATGCCCTGATGGCACGAGTGGAGGAAAAAGATGAAAGAAAGAATGATGCTGCGATCCCCGAAAGTGAATGCTCAACAAGCTCTGTAAGTACCTCTAATACTCCTTTAAATAATCAAAATCAGTCCTTACTTAAGAAGGACAATCTAATTAAAGAACTAAAGGAGAGATTAGACAATAACCACAGGGTACTGAAACAGAATCTAGACCAAAAGTCTTCTCTAAGTGTTCAACTTGAAATTGCGAAAGATCATGTCAAAAAAGTGTCCTCAGATTTTGAAAGTTTTGAACTTAGGATAGCTGAATTAACTAAGAAATTTGAGGATAGTGAACGAGAAAAAAGCACAGCAAAGGCTGGATGCGATTTTTTGCATAATAAGAGAAGAACACTTTTAAACAAAATAAAAGAACTAGAGGATCTAGCTGCTAAGAGAGGTTAGTCTGAACAGACAATTTTTCTTAATCGAATAAAAGATGACCGATTTTACAATCCTAGAATAGGACTGGGCATTACCTACCCATGTAATCTAAAGAAAGTTAACTGTCTTCAAATCTATAACAAAGATTACATGGGACTAGGGTTTGGTGAGAAAATGTATTTTCGAAGTGATGATGAAAACGCTGAAGCAGAAGAAGAAAAGAGAAAGAACCCTAAAGCTGCGGTTTCTTGTGATTATCCCTCTGTTAATGAAAAACAACTTTCACAAAAAGAATCTAGTTCCTGCTTTAGTGAATGTCTTGACCCTTATGCAAAAGATATTCCACACATAGGACATCCTCTAGACCAACCCCCAAGAGTAGGTATCTCTAAAATTTGAGAGGAACCTTGTATTTTTCCTATGGTTCAAAAACTCAAAAACCTCCAGAAAACTCTTGATAACGAGAGAGAGAGAGAGAGAGATTTGAAACTGAAAAGAGGGGTTTTGAGAGCAACTGGAAGGAACTTCTTCAAAAGTTCAATGAATTAAGTGAGCAGTATCATGCTAAAACAGCCCCTTCTACTTCTAATAATAAGTCTGACAGTTCACACACCTCACCAAAGAAAACCAAGTTTTTAAAAGGTTCGTCCACTCATCTCTCTTCTCCTTTGTTTACAGGAAATGAAGTGAAGAAGGAAGGAGAAGAGAAGAGTGAGTGGAGGAAGAAGAGGGGGGAAATTGCAGAAGGCAAAAAGAAAGTTTTTGATAGTAAAGCCAGCCCTAGATCTAGTTCTATTTTTTATTCTAAAGTTAATTGTAATTCTGTCTCTGAGAAACAAACTTCTAGTAATTCAGTCTTGAGTCCCAAGCTGAATATTTCTGAGACTTCTTCTAGACATCGTTCAATTCATAATTCAAGTATTGCTTATGGTTATTCTGTTCCAGACCCCCATAATTATGAATGTGATGTGAATGTTGTTAAAGCAAAGCCTCACAGAAAGCTCAAACCAAAAAGGGAAACCGAGAACAGAACTTCTAAGGGAATATTTTGTATACCTGATATGAAATATTCTCTTCGAGTTCATTCAAGGAAACATCTTAATCGACTTTCTAAAGAGGAAATTTTTAAAACCAAACTTAAGAAACAACCATTCAATCACAAAGCTCATGTCTACTCTCCTCCGAAAACTAAAACTGAAAGGTGGGTTCCCAAGATAAGACCCACCAAAACTGAAACCGAAAGGTGGGTCCCCAAGATGAGACCTACCAAGCTTGAAACAGATAGGTGGGTCCCCAAACTCAGACCCACCAAAACTGAACCTGAAAGGTGGGTCCTCAAGAACAGACCCACCAAGACTAAAACGGAAAGGTGGGTTCACAATATCAGACCCACCAAAATGGAAACTGCTAAGTGGGCTCCAAAAACCAGACCCACTGCAAAAGCAGATCTGGCTATTAGAGAGTCCACAAGAGAAAGATCTTTTGTTGAAAAAGTTGTTGATCTTGGATCACAGCTAAAAGCAAGATTAAGAAAGGTGTTTTTTGTTAATAAGGAAGGACCCACTCCAAGATGGGTACCTAAACCTGTTTGATTGTTTTGCAGGACGGTCATGTGTGGCACTTAGACTCAGGATGCTCAACCCACATGACCGGAATAAAACACCTATTGAGCAACTACACCAACTGTTACGGAGGCAGTGTCAGATTTGGGAATGACGCCTCATCTCCTATCCTTGGGTATGGGGACGTCATCTATGCCAGTGTCACTATCAAAGATGTTTCATTTGTCAAAGGGCTCAAACACAACTTACTGAGCATAGGGCAATTCTGTGACAGCGGGATGGAAGTGAGGTTCTTTGCGAAACAATGTTGTGTTCTAGGCAGCATGGGGAATACATTATTAACGTGTTACAGAACATCAAATCTGTACACTATTGATCTGAAAAGCATTCAATCCACCACTTCCATCTGTCTGCTGTCCAATGCTTCAACAGAACAGAACAACCTTTGGCACAGACGTCTCTCCCATCTGAATTTCAAGCATCTATCAATCCTGTCCTCCAAGAAACTTGTCAAGGTGCTTCCTCTGCTAAAGTCTTCCGCTGAAAATCATTGTAGTGCCTGCAAAATGGGCAAAATGACGCGAAGCTCCCACAAGTCGAAAAGAGTACCATCATCTACACACCAGCTGCAGTTAATTCACATGGATCTGTGTGGACCTATGAGAGTCCAAAGCATCAACGGTCGTAAATACACTCTGGTGATCGTTGATGACTTCTCTAGGTACACATGGACAAAATTTCTCCGTACAAAGGACGAGGCTGCAGAAAACATTATGACCTTTATCAGGACCATCCAGAAACTGCTACAACACAGTGTTCGAATTGTAAGAACTGACAATGGTACCGAGTTCAAAAATCAAACTCTCACTGAGTTCTATGAATCTCTCGGTATCACTCAGCAATTTGCAGCAGCTAAAACTCCCCAATAGAACGGAGTTGTTGAGAGAAAGAACAGAACCCTTGTTGAAGCAGCACGCACCATGTTAATCCAATCCAGACTGCCTCACTTCATGTGGGCAGAGGCAATCAATACTGCGTGCTTCACCCAGAACAGAACATCCATTCATAAACGCTTCGACAAGACTCCATATGAAATTCTCTTCAACAGAACTCCCGACATCTCTTTCTTCAAGGTTTTTGGCTGCAAGTGCTTCATACTAAATGATCGGATAGAGAGAAGTAAGCTGGACCCCAAAGCCAGAGAAGGCGTGTTTATTGGCTACTCACTGCAGTCCAAAGCTTACAGAGTCTATCTAAGAGACAAGCGCACTGTCATCGAGAGTGTAAATGTTACATTCTATGAAATGGCAGACTTCGCAATCGAACATCTACAAGCTGATCCATCACATGTTGTACCAGTGGCTTCTGATAAAGCTGAACCGAACATAGAACACGAAGAAGTGATTCTCGATTCTCTTTTCAGAAACTTCTACGAGAACTCACAATCTTCACCTCCTCCATGCACACCAGCTTCAACATCAACTCGAACAGCAGAGATTCCGCTCCTCACAGGTCCAGACAATGTACCATCCACACCCTCAACCCCTCAATCCAATCTCAGGGGTGTGGATGATCACGGTTTTGCTACAAGTCCAGAATCATCTCCACTGCACACCACAGCTGCTCCAGAGCCCTCAAACTCCTATCAGGACTCGGATCAACCAATCATTACTCCAACTCCTCTAGCTCATGAGACGAAATGGACGAGAGCACATCCCGTTGATCAGATAATAGGTGATCCGAGTCAAGGTGTGCGCACAAGATCCGCAACGATGAATGAATGCCACTTCGCCTGCTTCCTAAGCCAGTCAGAACCATCAAAGGTCTCCGAAGCACTACTTGATCCAGATTGGGTGATTGCGATGCAAGATGAACTCAATCAATTTGACAGACTGGATGTATGGTCACTGGTACCCAAGCCTAAGAGAAAGACTATCATTGGCACGAAGTGGGTATTCAAAAAATAAAAGGGATGAAGAAGGAACAGTTGTAAGGAACAAGGCAAGGCTGGTCGCAAAGGGATATAATCAACAGGAAGGCATAGACTACGATGAAACATTTGCGCTTGTAGCTAGAATTGAAGCAATCCGCCTCTTTCTTGCGTACGCAGCGCACAAAAACTTCACCGTCTTTCAGATGGACGTGAAAACAGCTTTTCTAAATGGGACTTTAGAAGAAGAAGTCTATGTTGCTCAACCTGAAGGATTTGTAGATCCAAAATTCCAAGACCATGTATACAAGCTCAAGAAAGCTCTTTATGGGCTGAAACAGGCACCCAGAGCTTGGTATGATGCCTTGACCGAATTTCTGATTGATTCAGGTTTCTCCAAAGGAAAGATTGATACTACTTTGTTTATCAAGCGACAGAAATCTGACATCATTCTGATTCAGATCTATTTCGATGACATCATCTTTGCCTCATCAAATCCGCGCCTATGCCAACATTTTGAGAAACTGATGAAAAAAAAGTTCGAGATGAACATGATGGGTGAACTTAAGTTCTTCTTAGGCCTGAGAGTAAGACAACTCTCTGATGGCATTTTCATCAACCAGTCAAAATACATTCTGGATATGCTAAAGAGATTCAACATTGAAGGCAAATCTTCCATGATGACCCCTATGTCCCCAAACAATAAACTGGACTCAGACCCCTCCGGGAAGCCAGTTGATGCTACGAATTACAGGGCCATCATTGGATCTTTGCTGTATCTCACATCGAGCAGGCCTGACATTGTTTTCTCCACATTCTTATGTGCTCGGTTTCAAGCCAATCTGAAGGAATCTCATCTGACCGCTGTACGTCGAATTTTAAGATACCTCAAAGGCACGGTGAATTTTGGCCTTTGGTATCCCAAGAATTCAGGCTTTGATCTAGTCGGATACTAGGACGCTGATTTTGCTGGTTGCCGGATGGACCGCAAAAGTACATCGGGAGCCGTCCAATTCTTGGGCGAGAAGCTAGTCTGCTGGTCTTCCAAAAAGCAGAACTGTGTGTCAACATCTACAGCTGAGGCCGAATACGTCGCGGCTGCTAGTTGTTGTTCACAAATATTATGGATGAAGACTCAGCTCCAGGACTACGGTTACACATTCCGCCATATCCCGATCTACAGTGACTCTCAAAGCGCCATCGCCATCACAAGCAATCCTGTTCACCACTCCCGCACTAAACACATTGATCTGCGCTATCATTTCATCAAGGATCACGTGGAGAAAGGAGACATTGATATGTACTTTGTAAGCTCAGAGCTTCAACTGGCTGACTTGTTTACTAAGGCATTGGATGAAAAAAGATTCCAGTTCCTGGTCTCCAAGTTGGGCATGTTGAACCTCGAGCCTGTTAAAATTTCGTCTCCACTGGTCTGAAAAGTGTGTGTGTGGGACTTGTAAAAAGCGTGTGTGAGTGTGATCTGTAAATAGTGTGTGTGAGTTGCATGTGTTGAGGGGGAGAAAATCAGAAAAAGAACAAAAATAGTGTGTGTGAGTTGCATGTGTTGAGGGGGAGAAAATCAGAAAAAGAACAAAAAATAGTGTGTGTGAGTTACATGTGTTGAGTGGGAGAAAATCAGAAAAAGAACAAAAAATAGTGTGTGTGTGTGTTTCATTTGTACATATTGTTTGTTGCATTTGGGGGGGGAGAAAAAGGAAATATTTTCAATGTTTGAGGGGGAGCTCTAATTTTTACGGGTATTGGGCCTCAAAAATATTTTTATAGGCATTTTGTGCTAGCCCATACATTTGGTCTCAACTGTTACGGAAAAGGTCCAAAATTTCTCGCGTATATAAACCCTCTGAAAACCCTTCCCTTCCCATTCTCACTATTTTCGCAAACCAGGCACGGAACAAGAGCTCCCGAACTCCCTCGTCTTCCCCAAACTCCTTAGTTTTTTGTCCTTCTTTCTTCTATCTATGAATCTCTCTACGAAGGTAGTTATTCAGGACACTTCACTCTCTTCCCATCGAAATCTTTAAAGGTCGAACATCAAACGACAACTCGTTCTCGAAATCTGCTCGAAAAATCAAACTTCATCTGTTCAAAGTTTTTTTCGATTGATTGAAGGTCGTAATCGCACTGTATATCATGTTTTGTATCTGATGTTTTTGTATTTGCAGGTGGAATCATCGTTTCGAGATTTAAGATCTCGAAATTCACTTCTCAAGATCTCGAGCTCGTCAATTCGTCTTCGAGAGAGATCTCGAGATATTGAATCTCGACATCTTGATCTCGAGATATTGAATCTCGACATCTTGATCTCGAGATTTGAATCTCGAAATCAAGATCTCGAGATTTGGATCTCGAAATCTTGATCTCGAGATTTGGATCTCGAAATCTTGATCTCGAGATTTGGATCTCGAAATCCTGATCTCGAGATTTGGATCTCGACATCGTGATCTCGAGATTTGAATCTCGACATCGTGATCTCAAGATTTGAATCTCGAAATCCTGATCTCGAGATTTGAATCTCGAAATCCTGATCTCGAGATTTGAATCTCGAAATCCTGATCTCGAGATTTGAATCTCGAAATCCTGATCTCGAGATTTGGATCTCGAGATTTGGATCTCGAGATTTTGACTTGCAATATTTTTTCCAAAAATCCACCTGCGCAAATTGTCTGAAACCCGCTAAAACCAAAATTCTTTCAATCTAATCTCAGAGCAATCAAACCGATGAATTTCATATGCTGACCCCCTGCTTTTACAGTTCATAATGGCAGGAACACCTCAACCACAGATTGACAATGCCATCTACCCTAAGGGCAAGTGGATCAAGGTGTTGGACAACAACTTCCAGCTAGACCTCACCGTCTTCAAGTGCCAGAACCCAATCATTCCAGCCATAATGAAAGGTCACTATCTCTGGCATGCACTTCATAACGCCAAACCGGTGCCACAGATATACCTACAACAATTTTGGGGTCACATGCATACTGAATCAGCAAAGGATCGCTCCAAAATCAAGACCAAACTGAATGGCATGCGCGTAATCCTGACGCCATCAACTCTGCGATCTACACTAGCGCTGCTAGTTCATGACACTTATGATGTGCTGCCATCCATCCCCGATCTCCTCAAAGACGTGGCAGCTCTCGGCTACACCTCACTACTGCCACAACTGTCAAATTTCAACGGAGCCTATCTCCATCATCCGTGGAAGAGTCTATTCGGGCTGGTGAATAAATGCATGTCACCAAAGCATGCCGGGTTTGACAAGTGCAACAAGCAGATCCTGCTAATCTTTCACGACATTTCATTCAACAAAAACTATGACATGGCACAGCTCTTCTTCTCAGAGCTCATGGACCTGGTCAAAGCAAAGGAGAAAAACAGGCCAGGTACCATCCCATATGCAAGGTGGCTAGGGCTGATTATCAACGACTGCATGGCAGAGCACTCCTCCATCCCAAGACGCAGTACTGATCCACACTACACTGCTCCGAAGCTGCAGTACTTCAAAGAAGACAAAAATCCTGTCTTCGGTCTGCGGATTCCTGGGTTTCTACTCCAACTCGTCAAATCATCAAATCCGGCAGTCCAACAGTACCAAGAAAATATTGAGAGAACTATCCCTATGGTTCAGCAAAACCCAGCTGGACCTACCCCGGGGACAAAGCCGAGTGTAGGTAAGGGTCTTAAGAAAGTCCAAAAGCCACATAAACCAGTGGCCGGTTTTCCCCATGAAGGAAAGTCTGACGACTCTCTAGAGACGAGTCAGACGGCTGAGGGCACCGAAACAGACGCTGAGGAATCTGCCGATGAGTCGTCGAGTGATGCCCAAACTAACACTGACGATGAGGCATCCGAGAGTGTGGGTACGGATAGCGAGGAGTCTGGCTCTGATGGTGATGATAATGACAGTGATGACGTTGAGCACACCTATGCTCTAATCAGAAAAGGAAAGCTGTTTGTCGAATCTCCCAAGAAGATAACTGCTGAAGACGCAGCACCTATAATTGCAGACAGACCAAAAGTCTTCACCATCAAAGAGCTGAAAACATCAAAAAGTGATCCCAGAGAAACAAACTGCTCCAAGGATGACTATGATGAAGCCGCCCATACCATCAAGAATTCCAAAGATGTCGTTATCCGGGAGAAAAGGGCGAAGATTAAAAATGACAAATCTGCCAAGTCAAAGCCCCAGCCTCGCGTCAGAAAGAGCCTCATAGATAAGGCTAACGAACACATATTCGCCGGCTGCGATCCATTTATCCAGATAAGCCGAGCCGAATCCCTAAGTACAGGAGCCGATCTTTTCGGTTCCCGGGTAGAAGTCGCAGCATCTGGCTCAACTGCGCAAGCACAACCCTCACCTAGCCACTTGATATCCTCTCAACAGGCTATCGTTTCAAAAGCACGGGAATCAACCCCCTCACTGGTTCCTTCCGAATCAGTTGAGCGTACTATTGACCTATCGCCCGTGGTCAAAACCCCTTCTTCAAACACATCGAGTCTAGGTGTCACATTTCCTACATTTTCTTCATTTTCTAGGACACCTACACTTTTCACAGCACATACAGGTGCACACACCCTGAACGCAACAACCAGAGCGCAAGCTATGACGGTTGGAAGTCCTGCTATGCCCTCAATGATCCCATCATTGCACGCAGACCACACATCAGCTATCTTCACTGATGCTGTGACAACAGTTACAACCCCCGTAACTGGACACCCAACCTTTGAAGACGTCAACGTTCTGCTAAACCACTTCCTGGATTCCACCATCAAACCATGGGTGCAAGATGCAATGACCGCTCTAGCACAGGAATTTAGGAGCACCCAAGCGGTTCAGTCTGAACAACCCCCACCCCAACCTTCACCCGAACCCTTCATCTCCCATACACAACCAGTATCCTCCACCCCTCTATCTCACCAATCCATCAACCAAATACCCATTCCTTCACATTCTCGGGGTACCCAGGATACAAAACTAGTATTCTCCCCACGCCCGACCACACCCTCCATCGATCTCTCCTCACTACCTTTCGAAACCCTGGCATCGGCCTTGCTGGACAATCTTCTAAACATCCCTGAAGCCAATCTTACCCTCCACCAGCAAGCCATTCTCGAAGCCCTCCTTTCTTCCCCTGAAACCAAAAGCAAATGCAAGGACAGTCCTCGTGGTCACAAACGTTCCCATGAGGACCCCGATGATTCGGATCCTCATGAGGGGGAGAACAAGCGGCCACGACCACTTGAGCAAACTGCTTTACCTAGCCAAAATCCACAACCCATTCAACCAGAAACCTCTACCAACCAACAGCCACCACCCGCAGCCAAAATCTCTAGCCTGGTCGAGCTAGACGCAACATCCCGAGGCGTATCCCCTAGAGATACCAACCGAGGAGGGGATGGAAGTCCTGATGATGCTACCACTGGTACATCTTTTACATCAGGCCATCAGTTAGAACCTAGTTCAAAGCTGATGACAACGGGAAATCCTAGTGAACCCGGTGTTTCGATTAACAGGCCTCCGTCTCCAAAAGGTCAACCTGCCACTACCATTCCGTCTTCAGATGAAATGCATGATCAGCTAGAAGATATCATTATTCACGACAAATGGCCCAGACAGTGGACGGAGATGGATCAGATCATGCAGGATGAAGAGTGTGAAGATATGCAGAGGAACTGGTTCCTACGAGAACTCATCAACAAATGTGCTGAAGATATAATCAGGCTCGAGGACGATGAACGAAAGGAAGGGGAGAACTACAAGGAATCTCATAAAACACTTGAATCTTTCGTCAGACAATCAGCGGGAAGACTTCCCAAGACTGAGAAACCTTGGGACAACGTTTGAATCAAAGTCCCCTTCCAAGAAGAAATCAGAGAGCGTATATGGCGTAGACCAGACAAAGTCAAACCATTGAATGAACTGAAGCTACGAGGCCTTACCCATCTCAAAGGAAAGTAGGCTGGAGGTCATGTACATATGCTGTTGCAAAGGTCAACCGGTACTCAAAGAGAGCTGATGGAACAAGACTTGAAATCCAATATTCTCCCTATTCATCAAATCCTGCAGGTTAAGGCCGAGGATTATCACGGAGTGAGATTTTATTCCTACAAGCTTCAACGCACTGATGGGAGTGAATTTACTTGCCAAGAAAATGATTTCATCATGCTTAAACCAGACGACATCTATCAAATGTTTGTGGCTTATCGATACCTTCCATTCAGACAAAGCAAAACATACAGCGAAGGCCTTGCAGCAATCAAAAGATTCATGCTCAGACAAATCAGAGTGCACTCACCTCACGACCTACAGATGGCTATTGAGTGCAACTTGACAAAAACAAATCTTACAAAGCCAAGACTGTATGGTCCAGAACTCGAAGACTTCCCAGCTTACCACATCTTCTTCACACCGCCAGCAGTCACATACCTCAACCACAAGAACGAAAAACGCCTGATGGTGGTTAATGAAATTGAGAAATATTGTGATGGAACGCTGAAGATAATCAAAGAACAGCTGCTAAAGATGAAGGAACAGCTAGAGCAAAATCTTCAGGAGGCATCGTCATACGTTCAAAAGGAACACTCTGCAGTGGAGACAATTTTAAAAGCCATTGACGATCGTCTAGAAAAGAGAAACATGCTTAGGCAATACGAGCATGCACTGAATATGAGGAAGCACTATTTCAAATCACAGAAGCAATAACTAAATGGCACTTGATCACAAAGGGGGGGATTGTTGAAGATCATTTAATTGTGAATCAAGTTTGCCATCTATCTTGTAATAGATTAGCTTTATTATTATTCCTTGTATTAAATAAGTGCATGTATTAGATAGAATATGGGCCAAGTGTTATGTAATACCCCGAAAATTTAAGAGAATTTGGGAAATAATTAAAATTGTGTTTCATATTGTTTACACGGTCTTTAGGTCGTTTATTATGTTTGGTTTAGTGTTTGGGACAAAGGGGGGGTCCAAATGGGGAAGAAACGGGGCAAAAACTAAGGTTTGGGGCGTCTGGGAGTCACACACGGCGTGCGTGGAAGGTACGCACGCGTGCGTCCCTATTTTATCCTAATGCGACTCAAACTTCGGAAATTCACTATAAATACATCCCTAATCCGATTTTCCTCATTCCAAAAACCCTAGGACCGTCTCTTCAAGCTCTATATATTCCATATCTTAAATAGTAACATAAACAACACTATTTTTGAGTCCAAGAACGTGATCAAACAATCCAATCTTCCGGTAAGTCGTTTGTTGCCTAATTTGCATCATGTATCCGTTTCCTTGATTTCTCTCTCTTAAATTGTGATCCTTCGACCCTATCACTTCCTAGGGACGTGTTAATTACTCATCAAGCTAGGTTTCACGTTTAGGATTCGTTGCTAGCCTCGAGGTAAGGACTATTGCAACCAAAATTACTATTTTGCCCCTATATTGTATAAACTAGGGTTTGTGCTATGATTTGAGTTTCTTTCTGAAATTTTATGGATAATTAGGCTATAATAGTATGAGTATGATGATGTATTCTTTTCTGGGAATTTATGAACGTGTGATTTTTGGTGAATTTATCAAATCAGTTTATCATGGCTAAAATTGTGATTTTTGATGATTGTTCTTTTGGGATTGGAAACTTTTGTGATTGTTTTGGTATGAGTTGAAGAATGATTTGAGACTATTATAACTGGTTATATTGAAAATATATTATGGGTTCAGAAGACTCCAATTTGATTATTTTGGTGGTAGTAGTAAATGCTACTTTTGGGAAGTGGTTGTTTGGGTTAAACCCTCTTTTTGGAAAGTGTTGTGAGATCAAATCTTTTGGGATAAATTATATATTTTTAAATGTATAATTTGGTATGAAAATTTACATATATATTCTGGAGTTACAAATATCCTTATTGGATTATTTTGAGTATGGTATTAAATACTATATTGGAACTAGTTTTGGATAAACCCTAAATTGTAAGTTTCTCTGCCAATCCAAAATTGTTTCCTCGTATTATATGCTTATTATACATTATGTGATTAAGTGTGAATTGTAAATTTTGCGTATGTGATTTTGAGGAGATATTATATATATGGTAGTTAAGAAATATAAATCAAGTACTTTTTGGGTATTAAATATTTTTAAATACCTTCGAGACTTTTTAGAGAAATTAAGAAGTATTTTTGAAGTATTATTTAATTGAAGATAAAATTTACATTTTCATAAGAAGTGAGCATCTCGGGAGTAATCCGAGGTGTCGGTTTTTCCACATCTGGATAAATGTGGAGGGTGATTAGAGCTACTACTACTAAGAAGTACAGTTTAAGTTTCAAGTAAGATTTGGATCTATGATCCCTTTCAAGTAAGATTTGGATCTATGATCCCTTTTAAGTGAGATTTGGATCTATGATCCCTTTTAAGAAGAAGTTATAGTAGTAGTCCCTAATCATTCAAGAATTTTAGAATTGGGGTGGTTGGGTTCCGACCACTCGGGATGACTTACTACTCGGAGGGCTTGGAATCCCTTTTAGGGGGTGTGCACACTTAAGGTAGTCGTTTCGTTTCCGCAAGAGCAGTTGTGGTACCGGCACTTATTCGGGGTGGCCGTCCGTAACCACGGTCCACCGGACTCAATCAAAAGGTTGAGCACCGCCCTTCTAAATTACTAGGAAGATAGAGAAGAAGTGATTTTCTTAAAAACTTTAAAAAGGAGAATTACTATGATATTTTCCAAGAGAAGTTGAGGATTTTAGCAAAGAAGTGATTTTAAGAAAAATCAAAGAGAAAAGTATTTTGGTGGAGTGCGTCATTTTTATATGATATTATATAAAAACTATTTTTGTCAAACCTGATTATTTTACGGGGTTGGGTAGTACTTACTTAGCTCTAAAGCTAATTTTTGTTATTTCTCTTGTCTCTCTCTTCCCCCTTAAATTTTATCAGGTGGTGAGTTGGATGCCTATGTGGATTGATGGATTGCTCGAGCTTGAGTGCGAATTAGAAGATGCCTTAGTTAAATCTAGTCATGAAATAAACATTTACTTATTATTACATTAGTTTTTGTTATTTTACTTTGAGTTGCCTGTGCATTCGGTTAAGAGATGACCGAATGTGGCGGTAACACCCATTTCCCTATTTTAGACTTCCGCTGTATTTCTTTACTCTTTGATGAATGAACAAAGTATTTCTTTTAAATATATCATTGTTTTTGGGCGGGAAATTTAGGGGTGTTACAAATTGGTATCAGAGCCTTTGTTTTTAAAAATCTTTTAAAGATTT
Source organism: Cuscuta europaea (assembly GCA_945859875.1). Taxonomy (NCBI): domain Eukaryota; kingdom Viridiplantae; phylum Streptophyta; class Magnoliopsida; order Solanales; family Convolvulaceae; genus Cuscuta; species Cuscuta europaea. Next base: position 16,429,312 of record CAMAPE010000017.1, on the reverse strand, counting down.
TCAAAAACTTTTTGACATGAAATACTATTATCATTAATTAGGATTAAAGAATTTTATTAGGAAGGAATTTTAAGGCTTAGGCGCGTGTGAGATTGTGGGATGATTTTTTGTTGTTGTATTTTGTGATGTTTTGGATTGATTTGAGATTTGTGAATTGAATGGAATTTTTCCAATGGTTGCTCGTAGGTGTTCCTTATCCTAGAGTATCTTGTGAGTTAGTGAACTTGAGAATAGTTATGAGTACATTCCTAGTATCCTATATCTTGTGATCTTAAGTAGAATTTGGTGGGCATCTGTAAGAGTTCCTAGTATTCTGAACTTTGCGTCTCTCTTTTGTAAGAACTATGACAACCCATAGCAACGTGATTGGTTGAGGTACGTAAACTCTTAGTATTCTATATCTAGAGCCCTTTTGATAAGGTATTTCCTTCATTGTTTCATCACGACTGTGTTTTCACTTCAGCTTCGGGGACGAAGCATCCTTTAAGGGGGGGAGAATGTAATACCCCGAAAATTTAAGAGAATTTGGGAAATAATTAAAATTGTGTTTCATATTGTTTACACGGTCTTTAGGTCGTTTATTATGTTTGGTTTAGTGTTTGGGACAAAGGGGAGGTCCAAATGGGGAAGAAACGGGGCAAAAACTAAGGTTTGGGGCGTCTGGGGGTCACGCACGGCGTGCGTGGAAGGTACGCACGCGTGCGTCCCTATTTTATCCTAATGCGACTCAAACTTCGGAAATTCACTATAAATACATCCCTAATCCGATTTTCCTCATTCCAAAAACCCTAGGACCGCCTCTTCAAGCTCTATCTATTCCAGATCTTAAATATTAACATAAACAACACTATTTTTGATTCCAAGAACGTGATCAAACAATCCAATCTTCCGGTAAGTCGTTTGTTGCCTAATTTGCATCATGTATCCGTTTCCTTGATTTCTCTCTCTTAAATTGTGATCCTTCGACCCTATCACTTACTAGGGACGTGTTAATTACTCATCAAGCTAGGTTTCACGTTTAGGATTCGTTGCTAGCCTCGAGGTAAGGACTATTGCAACCAAAATTACTATTTTGCCCCTATATTGTATAAACTAGGGTTTGTGCTATGATTTGAGTTTCTTTCTGAAATTTTATGGATAATTCGGCTATAATAGTATGAGTATGATGATGTATTCTTTTCTGGGAATTTATGAACGTGTGATTTTTGGTGAATTTATCAAATCAGTTTATCATGGCTAAAATTGTGATTTTTGATGATTGTTCTTTTGGGATTGGAAACTTTTGGTGATTGTTTTGGTATGAGTTGAAGAATGATTTGAGACTATTATAACTGGTTATATTGAAAATATATTATGGGTTCAGAAGACTCCAATTTGATTATTTTGGTGGTAGTAGTAAATGCTACTTTTGGGAAGTGGTTGTTTGGGTTAAACCCTCTTTTTGGAAAGTGTTGTGAGATCAAATCTTTTGGGATAAATTATATATTTTTAAATGTATAATTTGGTATGAAAATTTACATATATATTCTGGAGTTACAAATATCCTTATTGGATTATTTTGAATATGGTATTAAATACTATATTGGAACTAGTTTTGGATAAACCCTAAATTGTAAGTTTCTCTGCCAATCCAAAATTGTTTCCTCGTATTATATGCTTATTATACATTATGTGATTAAGTGTGAATTGTAAATTTTGAGTATGTGATTTTGAGGAGATATTATATATATGGTAGTTAAGAAATATAAATCAAGTACTTTTGGGGTATTAAATATTTTTAAATACCTTCGAGACTTTTTAGAGAAATTAAGA
>CAMAPE010000017.1:16410000-16417500 GCA_945859875.1 Cuscuta europaea | reverse complement strand
CCGACGTTCCATAATGGCTATTGCCAAGGCCAAAGCGGCCGAGGAGCCAGACGTGCCGCGGCCGGTGGGAGCGGGGCTACTGCTGATGCGGCCCCAAAGCCTGCTCCATCGAAGAAGAAAAGGCCGACCACTGACGGCCAGAAAAAGTTAACTGAGGCCGGCCTGAGCGTCTCGAAGAAGACGAAGAGGGCTCCTTCCCCTTCTCCGGCTACTGAGGCCGGTACTCTGGCTGTCCCCAGCGTGGACGATAGTGGTCCTGTCGTGGACCTTACTGCTGCTGGCGATGCTGCTCCATCACTGCCTCTCGTCCAGGAGCCACGGACGAAGAGGGCCGGCAAGGAGATTGCAGGTGCCACCTACCAGAAGATGGTAGAATACCCCGTCGGCGGGGGTGTCTTCGATGACGTCGTCCTTGGCCACGACGTCCTGGCACAGGCCATGCCGGCCAAGGATCGGGCTTACCTGAGGAAGCTCGGGGACGTGAATATCTATGAGGGCGGCATGGACCTCCTCGTCCAAGTAAGTTACCTTCCTTATGCGTTGTCTTTCTCGTCGTCTGTGTAAAACCATTTGCCTGACTTTTGTTTCCCTTGTTTCTGCAGAGTGCCTTCATGCTAATGGAGAGCCACAAGAGGCAATACCGAGAGATAGCTCGCTTGAAGGAGCTGGAGCAGAAGGCCGCCTCGGCCGACGAGGCGGTTGCTTGCCTGGACCGGCTCCGGGAGGATGCCAGGGCGTTGCAGGCCAGGGCCGATGAAGCCGCCGCAGCCAGGGACGATGCCCTGGCCAAGCTCGAGGAGAGCAAAAGGGAGCTCGAGGAGTCCCAAAGGGCCCTGGAGGCCGAGCGGCGCAAGAGCGAGGAGGCCGTCAAGGCGAAGGCGGAGGCCGAGGCCGCCGTTGTGAGGGCTGCCGACGAGGCCGTCGAGAAATTCCTGGCCGAAGGGTGGAAGGCCGATGAGAGGCTCCCCTGGTGCTACAAGGTGGTGGCCGCCAGGCTTGAGAGTTGGGGGATGAACTCCCCCGCCGGCCAGGAGTATTTCAGCCGAGAGATGTCCGTGTATTATAACCTTGGCCAAAAGCGGATGCAAAGGCTCCTGTGTCGGCGGCTCTCTCGTGCTTTGAAAGCCATGAACTATACGTCTGGGTGGGCTAGACGGAACCTGAAGCTGCCGAAGCTGATGAAGGATCCAGAAGAGCAGGCAAAGCTTCCGTTGTCGGAGCGGGAGTCCCCAATTGAAAGCTCCGGCCTTGGCGAGCCGGATTACACCGAGTTTGACTTTTTGGACGATGCCACAAGTGCTGCAGCCACCGCCGGCCAGGAGGATGAGGCCGAAGAGGGAGCAGACGAGGCCGAAGAGCCAGCCGCAGATGGAGGTGCTCCAGAGGCTTGATCGGCTACTCCTTTGTAGTTAGTTTTCATTTTTTCCCAAATGATGTAACGGCCGAAGAGCCCACCTTTGTATTGAATTGAATATAAATGAAATATTTTTGCTGTCCTGATCGGCTTTCAATTCCTTGTATGCTTGTTTTGCTATTTGTTTTCAATTCTGAAATGTCTAAGTGTCAAGGTCATAACTTGGGTCATCCGCGAGTGTCCGCTACGTCCATGAGGTCGGCCTCCCTGTCCGGTGGCCTGGTCGGCCTATTCATCTTTGCCTTACTATCAGGACACTTAGGAATTTTTTCAAAAAATGTCCTAAGTGTTTTGATCCCCTTAGTTGCTTTCTTCCTGGTCTGGTGGCTTGGTCGGCCTGACCGTCATTTCTGTACTATCACAACACTTAGGATTTTTTCCAAAAATTTCCTAAGTGTCTTGATTCTTGTAGTAGCTTCCCTTCCGGCCTGGTGGCCTTGTCGGCTTGACCGGTGATGATGCAGTATCATAACACTTAGGGAAAAAAAAATCAAAAATTTCCTAAGTCTTTTGGATCCACTTAGGTGCTTTCCTTTTGCCCTTGACCGTGGTGTCCGCTACGTCCATGGGGTTTAGTCTCTCCCCATTATTGGCAAATGGTTGGGGTGATTTGCCAAGTGTTGAACCAGTGTCATTGTCGGCCTGCATCCCTGTGTTGTGGCCGATAAGGGCACCTTCACCATAGTCTTGTGGACTTTGAATTTTTCCCAAGTACACATGCAGAGGTGTAGGTAGCTAACGGCTTTGGAGTATACTGGTACCCGCTTCGGCTAGAGTTCCTTCATTTGAGTACTTAGATAATTTCCTAAGTACAAATGTTAGGCATTTACTTCTTTGCGGTGCCGCTGTCGGCCAAGGTCTGGCTTGTGGCCGATGAGGGTGCTGGATAAGGAATGGCTTGTCCAAGGAGATGGTCCTACCTTCGTCGGCTAGCCATGGTCCCTTGTTGAGGAACCCTCTTTTTTCTAAGGAGTTTTTCTAAGTGTTTGGGAAACACTTAAACGAATTCCTAAAGAACTTTCGCTGGACCAACAGCCCTGGTTCCAGTGCCTGCGTCGGCCATCCGAGATGCTGTGGCAAGTAGAGGTTGTTTCTTGATTGCTTGATCCTTTCGCGGGTGTGATGAGTGCCCGCTTCGTCCTGGTCATCCTCAGGATTGCGATGCTTTGTTTCATACCAAGCGTTGGTGCCTCAAAGGGCTACGGCCGATGAAGGTCACCTCTCGCGTGTCACCCAACCGATGCGGTTAGGGTTTTATAGGCGTCTGTATCGGCCTTGATTATTCCCTTGTAGTGTGTGGACGTGTCGTCCATGTTGCCTGTCAGTGGTACTACACTTGTGTTCAACTGATATGTACTTGGCCTGGTTGGACCTGAGTTGTGGGGATTTTATTTTTCTTTGCTCGAGGCCGGCTAGTGTGCGCGGCCGTCGGCTGCCCTCTTTTCCCTTGTATATTATTATTATTATTTTTTTTTTGTTTCGGGGGGTATCCTTCTTTCAGGCTTCGGCCGAAGGGTGTGCTCGTCCTTCGGCCGGTTCGGACTTCGTTTATAACGTCTGTGGTCTCAGGGCGGGTCCCGTCGCCTATTTATGACGCGGGCTAGACTTTTGGTCGGTTTCCAACGGCTGTCGTTGCCCATCCCTGAGTTTTGGGATTTTGTCACCTCGGCCATGATTTCAGGCCTGTCGTCCTGCGTTCTGGCGTGTGGACGACGCGGTGAGCTTCCCGTTTCAAGACGTGGGCCGTTTGCGGGGCCCTCGTCCTGGGGACATCGTCGGCCATACCTGAGCGTTTCACTTCTAGGCTTACGGGGCCAGGACGATGTGCTCTCTCAGCTAGGCCTGAGCCCTTCGCTGATACAAAATACAATGGAGCGCCTGAGCTTGTCGCTCATAGGCTGCAAATGCAAGGGGCCATGTCGGCCAGACCTGAGCCTTTCACTCTAAGGTGGCCGACGGGGGCACCTGCGAATGTTTTACTTTGAATTTCCAGAGAAAAAAAATCAGAACATGATTTTATTCATAAGTGGCTCGAGGCCGAGGGTGGCGTTCAATCAGTAACCCGTTAAGGGGTGAGGGCTTCGCCGTCTACACCTCCTTCGGATTACTGATAAAACTTCACCAGATGGTGTACATTCCATGTTCGCGGTACATTGGACCCATTCGGGCGTTTAAGCTTGTAGGTGCCGGGTTTGACCACGGCACTGACGATGTAGGGCCCTTCGTACTTCAATGCTAGCTTGCCACCCTCTGTCGGCTGGCTTGCTTCCCTTCGGCGGAGGACGTAGTCCCCCACCTGAAATTCCCGGGAACGTACCTTGGCGTCATAGTATGATTTTACTTGACGCCGGTAGTTTTCTAATCGGACGTAAGCTTCTCACGCCTCTCATCGACCAGGTGCAGGTCAATCTTCATGCTTTCCTCATTGGCGTCAGGGTCGTATTGTTCCACCCGTCGGCTGGGGATGGCAACTTCCGTGGGCGCCTTTGCCTCGAAGCCGTAGCATAGGGCGAAAGGCGTTTCACCTGTGCGTTTCACATGTTGGGGAGCTCGTCGACCCAACTGCCTCGTGCGGCCTGGAGCTTCTTCTTCAGCCCCTCCATAATTGTTCTGTTGGCGTTCTCGACCTGTCCGTTGCCCTGAGGGTAGGCGACGGAGGAGAAACGATGCTTTACCCCAAACTCCCGGAGGAGTTCTTGGAAAGGGGCTGCCTCGAATTGGGTGCCGTTGTCTGATATGATCTCCTGGGGGACGCCAAAGCGTGTGATGATGTTCTTGTAAACAAATTTCTGGCATCTGGCCCCAGTGATGCTGGCCAAGGGCTCCGCCTCGACCCACTTGGTGAAGTAGTCGACGGCGACGATGATGTAGCGGTTATTCCCGGCGGCTCTGGGCAGGGGGCCGACCAGGTCAATCCCCCATCTGGAGAATGGAATTGCGGTGCTGACGGGGGCGTAGTTGACAGCTGGCCGACCAGGGGCCTTCTGGAGTACCTGACATAAGGTGCACTTCCTGGCCAGGTCAGCGCAGTCGCGTGCCATCGTCGGCCAGAAGAAGCCCTGGACGACGAGACGCCGGGACATGCTGAAAGGGCCCTGGTGTGAGGAGCAGACGCCACAATGAACTTCCTCCATGGCTGTGTCGGCCTCGTCCTGGTGCAGGCATCGGAGGAGGGTGCCATTATAGGACCGTTTGTAGAGTTTGCCATATTCGATGGTGTAGCTCGGAGATCCAGTCCTCTGGTCGCCGTTGGACGCACAAGACGGGGTTGGCATGAATGCTGGACATGCTCAACTCCTCGATCTTGGCCAACTGGGAGATGTGCTCCGGGGTGTCCGAGCTGAGTTTGGAGAGGATGTCGGCTTCGGCGTTCTCGGACCTGGGGATCTGAGTGATCTCGTGGGTTTCAAACGCTTTCAGCAACTCCTCCGCCGCTTGTTTATACTGCTTCATCCGGCCTTCCTTTGCCTCGTACGATCCCTCCACCTGGCCCACCACCAGTTTGGAGTCGCACTTGATTTTGAGGTGCTTGGCCATAAGGCCGGCGGCGAGTCTGAGACCGCTGAGGAGGGCCTCATACTCGGCTTCGTTGTTGGATACCCTGAAGTTGAAGCGGATGGCATAGTAAGCTCTGAATCCTTCAGGGGATATGAGGACGACGCCGCCGCCGCATGATTTCGCGGCCGACGAGCCGTCAGTGAACAGGGTCCATGTATCGTCTTGCTCCGGGACGGGGTTGGCGACGGCCGTCTCCCTTGCTGTGCATTCGATAACGAAATCGGCCAAGGCTTGCCCTTTGATGGATGGCCTTGGCTTGATCTCAATTTGGAACTGGCTGAGGAAGATCGCCCATTTCACCATCCTTGAGGAGCTGGTGGGGCTCCTCATGAGTGCGCCGAGAGGCTGCTGGGTCAGTACGTGGACGGCGTGGGCCTGGAAGTAGTGCCCCAGCTTCTTCACCGTGTGGACGATGGCCAGCACCGTCTTCTCAATGGGGGAGTACCTGAGCTCGGCCTCCCTAAGTGTCTTGCTGATGTAGAAGATGGCCTTCTGCACCCCTTCGTCCTCACGGATGAGCACGGAGCTGATGGCCGACGTGCTCACCCCTAAGTACAAGAAGAGGGTTTCGCCGGCTCTAGGCTTGGAGAGCACGGGTGGGGACGACAAGTACCTTTTCAATTCGTCGAATGCCTCCTGGAATTCCGTCGTCCACTTGAAGCTGTTGGCTTTACGCATGATCTGGAAGAAGGGGAGTGCCCTCTCGGCTGACCTGGAGAGGAACCGGTTTAAGGCCGCCAGGCGCCCCGTCAGTCGCTGAACCTCTTTGACGTTGAGTGGCGGCTCCATGTTGATGATAGCCTGCGTCTTCTCCGGGTTTATCTCGATGCCTCTCCGGCTCACCATGTAGCCGAGGAACTTGCCGCCCTGGACGCCGAAGGCGCACTTCTTGGGGTTAAGGCGGAGCCTGAACTCCTTCATGATTTCAAAGATCTCCCGGAGGTCGTCGGCGTGGGAGGTGGCCTGCCTGCTCTTGACGATCATGTCGTCGACGTACGCCTCCATCGTCCGGCCAAGGACCGCTCTGAAGATTTTGGCCACCATCCTAGTATAGGTGGCGCCGGAGTTTTTGAGTCCGAAGGCCATGACGAGGTAGCAAAAGATTCCCTCTGGGGTCATGAATGTCGTCTTCTCGGCGTCATCTTCATGCATGGAGATCTGGTGGTACCCTCTGAAAGCGTCGAGGAACGACATCAACTCGCACCCCGCCGTCTCGTCCACCAGCTGATCAATGTTGGGGAGAGGGAACGGGTCCATGGGGCACGCCTTGTTCAGGTCAGTGTAGTCAACACACATTCTGAACGTCGGCGGTTTCTGTGCGAGGACGACGTTGGCTAACCATGTTGGGTACTTCACCTCTTTGATGTGTTTGATCGATAGGAGCATGGCGACCTCCCCTTTGACGAAATCCCGCCTGTCGGCGGACAAGTAGCGCCGCTTCTGTTTGATGGGCGCGGAGGCTGGGTCGACGGTCAGCCGGTGAGTGATCACCTGGCGGCTGATGCCTGGCATATCGTCCGGGCCCCACGCGAAGACAACGGCGTACGACCATAGGACGAGGAGGATGGCGTCTCGTTGGTCCTGGGGGAGTTGCTTTCCGACCCTGAGAACCCGCTCCGGCCGGGAGGTATCCAGAGGGATTTCCTCGACCTCCTCGGCCGGCTCCGCATGTGGCCTCTCCTCGTCTATGGCAACGGCGGCCGTAATGGTGTCTATCCTCTGTCCTTCCCTTTCGGCCGACCTCGTTAGCTTGAGGTAGCAAGCTCTGGCTATCCTCTGATTTCCATTGGCGTAACTGATGCCGTCGTTGGTGGTGAACTTCAAGCACAAGTGCTTCATGGAGATGATGGCCTCCAAGTCCTCCAGCGCTGGCCGGCCCAAGATCAGGTTGTGGGCGCACTGGAGGTTGACCACCATGAACTCCATGTCAATTTTGGCATGGTGGGGGCCGTCACCGACCTCCACGGGGAGGACCATCGTGCCCTCGGCGTCGATAGAGTCCCCGGTGAAGCCGTATAACGGGGTCTTGATCGGCTTCAGCAAAGCTCTGTCCAGCTTCAGCTGCTTGAAGGTGTCCAGGTACATCACGTTGACGGAGCTCCCCGTATCGATGTAAGTACGGTGGATGATGGAGTCACCGATCTCACATCGGATGACGAGGGCGTCCCTGTGTGATTCCGTACCCGGAGGCAGATCCTTGTCGGTGAAGGTGATCGCCTCCGTTCGCTGCTTCTTCGGCTGGGGGGGAACGTGGGACACCTCCCCAATGTAAAGGGATTGGGCCCATTTCTTTCTCTGAGTGGCGGAGTCCCCCCAGTGTTCCCACCTACGATGAGGTGGATGTGATTCTTCTTCGGCGGAGGCTCTTCGAAGTCCTCGTCGTCGCTGAGTCTACCAATCTCCCGCTTCTTCGAAGAGGGTTCGCCCCCATGTTTGTCGGTGTTTACCCAAGTGTTCTTGCGTGGGCCACCTTTGACAAACTGGGAGAGTTCCCCCTGGCGAATAAGGCGCTCGATGGCCTTCTTCAA
>CAMAPE010000017.1:16402500-16405000 GCA_945859875.1 Cuscuta europaea | reverse complement strand
ATCTCCCCTATGAAGGACCTAAATTTACTTGGTCTGGAGTTAGAGCCAATGGCAGAGTTTGGAGAAGATTAGACATGGTTCTTTTTAACAATCTTTTTATTAATAAATTTGATTCTATAAAGATATCCTTGTTAAATAAGACTCCCTCAGATCACAACCCCATTCTCATTCAAGTTACTAATATAAGCTGGTCAGGGCCTAAAAGCTTCAAATTTCAGAACATGTGGTTTCAAAATAGGGGTCTTATGGAGTTTATCAATACTAAATGGAGCTCAGTTAAAACTGGTGGAGGTATGAAAGGGTTGTTAGCTAAACTCCAAGCTCTAAAGAAGGAACTCAGGATCTGGAACAAGGAGGTTTTTGGAAACATCTTTGAAGATATAAAATTGTGTGAGATGGAAGTGCTGGATTCAGAAAGAAAGTTTGAGGAAAATCCTTGTGACACTACTAGAGAAGACCTATACCACAAAAAAGGATTGCTCACTCAAAAATACAAGTTGGAGAAAAAATTCTGGAAACAGAAGGCTCATATTAAATGGCTCAAAGAAGGAGATAGCAATTCTAAATTCTTTCACTCATATGTCAAGATTAGACAAAGAAAGCAGAATATTACCTCTATCAAGCAATCAGATGGCAGAACTCTTAATTCTCAATCTGATATTGGTAAAGAGGCAGTCAATTTCTTTACAGATCTTTACACTGAAAAGAATCCAGTCAGTTATGATGAAATTCTTCATTATATTCCACACATTCTTAATCAGGAGGATAATAAGGGACTAATGGTCTTACCTACCCCAAATGAAGTTAAAGAGGCTGTTTGGGAGCATAATCAGAATAGTGCACCTGGGCCTGATGGTTTTCATGGAAAATTTTTCAAGAAATGTTGATCCATTGTTGGAATGGATGTTATTAGAGCTGTGCAAGAATTTTTTATGGGCTTACCTATACCTAAAGGCATGTCTTGTGCTTTGATTGTTTTAATCCCTAAAACTGATAACCCCTCTTCTTTCAGTGACTTTAGGCCTATTTGCTTATCAAATTTTATAAGTAAAGTATGCACTAAAGTGATGGTTAACAGATTAAGGGGCATTATGCCTAAAATCATTTCTAAAGAGCAGGCTGGTTTCATGGCTGGGAGAGATATTGCAGACCAGATTTTGATTGCTCAGGAAATGATCCACAGTATTGACAAAAAGATTAGGGGTACTAATATTGTGATTAAACTTGATATGGAAAAGGCTTTTGACAAGGTATCTTGGCAGTTTTTGAGTGCTATTCTTCTAAAATTTGGTTTCTGCAGCTCTTTTGTTCAGTTGGTTATGAATAACCTCAGTGCTACCTTCTTATCTATTCTTATCAATGGTTCTCCCCAAGGTTTTTTCAAGCCTAGAAGAGGAGTTAAGCAAGGGGACCCCCTATCTCCTTTTCTATTTATTATTGCAGCAGAGGCTTTCTCAAGGGGTCTTAATGGTTTAATGGAAGCTGGAAATATTAAACAGTTCTGGATGGGCAACTATGGCTTTCCTATTTCTCATTTGGGCTTTGCAGATGACCTTCTGATTTTTACTAATGGGGAGACAAAATCTGTTTCCAATTTTAAAAAGTTTTTACTTAGCTATCAACAGGCTAGTGGGCAAGAAATCAACTTTGAGAAAAGTACTATTGTTTGTGGAAATACCACCCCTGCTAGACAAATGAAGATTAAGGAAACATTGAGGATGAAACTCTCCTCCTTACCTATTAAATACCTGGGAGTTAATCTCCATAAAGGCATTAATAGATTTCAGTATTGTGAGAACATTATCACTCAGTTTGAGAATAAGCTAACCCCTTGGAAGCAAAGAAATTTGTCTCAAGGGGGAAGACTTATTCTCATAAAGCATGTTCTGAATTCTATACCCCTACATACTTTGGCAGTGGATAATATGCCTAAAAAAGTCATATCAGTTCTTAACAGGAAAATGGCTTCATTCTTTTGGGGCTCTTCTAATAACAAAAACAAATACCATTGGTTAAAGTGGTCAAAGTTGTGTTATCCAACTATGGAAGGTGGTCTGGGGATTAGGGCTTTGGAGGATATTGAAAAAGTTTTCTCTTTAAAATTATGGTGGAAGTGGCAAACTGAGGATTCTTTGTGGTCACAGTTTATCAAAGCTAGATACAATAGAGGAAGTAATATGTTACCAAATATTACTGACTCTGCAGTTTGGAGAAGGATATGCTCTATTCATGATAAGGCATCTAGCCTTTGCACTATAGAAGACTCTGGAAAGCTTCTTTGGAATGAAGAGGATGATGGCCACTTCACCTTTAAATCTGCATATGAAGAGGTTAGAGAGCTATCTTACAATCAAGAAATTTATCAGAACATATGGAATTCAAAGCAGGAACTCAAAATAAAGCTGCTTCAGTGGAAAATTGTTAGAGGGATCATTCCTACATCTGATAAACTAGGAAGATTCAACAATGTTCTTAATCCCTCAATCTGTCCATTATGCAG
>CAMAPE010000017.1:16395000-16397500 GCA_945859875.1 Cuscuta europaea | reverse complement strand
AGCAATTAGGCAATCATCCCTTGATATTTTGAAATCAGCGCCTGAAGACAAGTTTTAGAACTCGGTAAGATCTTTCTAACGAGATATTAAACGCTTTCAACGGCACAAAATAGAGCATGATATGATCGCATCACATTCTACACGAGTTCAGAGTGAAATCAGAAACATTTGGGAATATATGGTTAATCTGTAACTTTTAATTAATGCATTGTAAATGAAGTTGGAACAATAGCTTTAGATCTCCGATCTATCTTTCTAACGAGATATAATACACTCCAAACGGATAAACACACAGCAACATATGAGTGTCACAAATACTTAGCCTTATCTCTATGATTTAGCGTTTCAGCGAAAATAGAGCACTTTTAGCGTAAATACAGTGTATTTTAGTAATTAGGAAATCATCCCTTGATATTCTGAAACCGGAGCTTGAAGACAAGTTTTAGAACTCGGTAAGATCTTTCCAACTAGATATTAAACGCTTTCAGCGGCACAAAATAGAGCATGATATGATCGCATCACATTCTACACGAGTTCGGAGTGAAAATAGAAACATTTGTGAATATATGGTTTATCTGTAACTTTTAATTAATGCATTGTAAATGAAGTTGGAACAATAGATTTAGATCTCCGATCTATCTTTCCAACGAGATATAATACGCTCCAAACGGATAAACACACAGCAGGATATGAGTGTCACAAATACTTAGCCTTATCTCTATGATTTAGCGTTTTCAGCTAAAATAGAGCACTTTTAGCGTAAATACAGTGTATTTTAGTAATTAGGCAATAATCCCTTGATATTTTGAAACCAGCGCCTGAAGACAAGTTTTAGAACTCGGTAAGATATTTCCAACGAGATATTAAACGCTTTCAACGGCACAAATTAGAGCAAGATATGATCGCATAAAATTCTACACGAGTTCGGAGCGAAATCAGAAACATTTGTGAATATATGATTAATATGTAACTTTTAATTAATGCATTGTAAATGAAGTTGGAATAATACCTTTAGAGATCCGATCTATCTTTCCAACAAGATATAATACGCTCCAAACGGATAAACACACAGCAAGATATGTGTTACAAATACTTAGCCTTATCTCCATGATTTAGCGTTTTCACCGAAAATAGAGCACTTTTAGTGTAAAAACAGTGTTGTTTAGTAATTAAGCAATCATCCCTTAATATTTTGAAACCAGCGCCTGAAGACAAGTTTTAGAACTAGGTAATATCTTTCCAACGAGATATTAAACGCTTTCAATGGCACAAAATAGAGCAAGATATCATCGCATCAAATTCTACTCGAGTTCAGAGTGAAATCAGAAGCATTTGTGAATATATGGTTAATCTGTAACTTTTAATTAATGCATTGTAAATGAAGTCTGAACAGTAGCTTTATAGATCCGAACTATCTTTCCAACGAGATATAATACGCTCCAAACGGATAAACACTCAGCAAGATATGAGTGTCAAAAATACTTAGCCTTATCTCTATGATTTAGCGTTTTCAGCGAAAATAGAGCACTTTTAGCGTAAATACAGTGTTTTTTTTGGATTTTTTTTAAAGAACGATTTTATTCATAAAACTAAAAGGTGCAGTGCAATAAGAGAAATAAAATGAAAGATACAGAGAGTAAAAGAGAATATAAAAAACTAAAACTAGATCCAACTTAAGGTTTTCAGGAAACCTTAGCGTAAATACAGTGTATTTTAGTAATTAGGCAATCATACCATAATATTTCGAAACCAGCACCTGAAGACAAGTTTTAGAACTCGGTAAGATCTTTCCAACGAGATATTAAACGCTTTCAAAGGCAAAAAATAGAGAAAGATATGATCGCATCAAATTCTACACGAGTTCGGAGTGAAATCAGAAACATTTGTGAATATATGGTTAATCCGTAACTTTTAATTAATGCATTGTAAATGAAGTTGGAACAAAAGATTTAGAGCTCCGATCTATCTTTCCAACGAGATATGATAAGCTCCAAACGGATAAACACACAGCAAGATATGAGTGTCACAAATACTTAGCCTTATCTCTATGATTTAGCGTTTTCAGCGAAAATAGAGCACGTTTAGCGTAAATACAGTGTATTTTAGTAATTAGGCAATCATCCCTTGATATTTGGAAACCAGCGCCTGAAGAAAAGTTTTAGAAATCGGTATGATCTTTCCAACGAGATATTAAACGCTTTAAACGGCACAAAATAGAGCAAGATATGATTGCATCAAATTCTACACGAGTTCGGAGTGAAATCAGAAACATTTGTGAATATATGGTTAATCTGTAACTTTTAATTAATGCATTGTAAATGAAGTTGGAACAATAGCTTTAGAGCTCCGATCTATCATTCTAACGAGATATAATACGCTCCAAATGGATAAACACACAGCAAGATATGAGTGTCACAAATACATAGCCTTATGTCTATGATTTAGTGTTTTCAGCGAAAATAGAGCACTTTTAGCGTAAATACAGTGTATTTTAGTAATT
>CAMAPE010000017.1:16375000-16392500 GCA_945859875.1 Cuscuta europaea | reverse complement strand
GAGATAAGGCTAAGTATTTGTGACACTCATATCTTGCTGTGTGTTTATCCGTTTGGAGCGTATTATATCTCGTTGGAAAGATAGATCGGAGCTGTAAAGCTATTGTTCCAAATTCATTTACAATGCGTTAATTAAAAGTTACAGATTCACCATATATTCACAAATGTTTCTGATTTCACTCCGAACTCGTGTAGAATTTGATGCAATCATATCTTGCTCTATTTTATGCCGTTGAAAGCGTTTAATATCTCGTTGGAAAGATCATACCGAGTTCTAAAACTTGTCTTCAGGCGCTGGTTTCAAAATATCAATGGATGATTGCCTAATTACTAAAATACACTGTATTTACGCTAAAAGTGCTCTATTTTCGCTGAAAACGCTAAATCATAGAGATAAGGCTGAGTATTTGTGACGCTCATATCTTGCTGTGTGTTTATACGTTTAGATCGTATTATATCTCGTTAGAAAGATAGATCAGATCTCTAAATCTATTGTTCAAACTTCATTTACAATGCACTAATTAAAAGTTACAGATTAACCATATACTGACAAATGTTTCTGATTTCACTCCGAACTTGTGTAGAATTTGATGCGATCATATCTTGCTCTAATTTGTGCCGTTGAAAGCGTTTAATATCTCGTTAGAAAGATCTTACCGAGTCCTAAAACTTTTCTTCAGGCTCTGGTTTCAGAATATCAAGGGATGATTGCCTAATTACTAAAATACACTGTAATTACGCTAAAAGTGCTCTATTTTCGCTGAAAACGCTAAATCATAGAGATAAGGCTAAGTATTTGTGACACTCATATCTTGCTGTGTGTTTATCCGTTTGGAGCGTATTATATCTCTTTAGAAAGATAGATCGGAGCTATAAAGCTATTGTTCCAACTTCATTTACAATGCATTAATTAAAAGTTACAGATTAACCATATATTCACAAATGTTTCTGATTTCACTCCGAACTCGTGTAGAATTTGATGCGATCTTATCTTGCTCTATTTTGTGCCGTTGAAAGCGTTTAATATCTCGTTGGAAAGATCTTACCGAGTTCTAAAACATGTCTTCAGGCGCTCGTTTCAAAATATCAAGGGATGATTTCCTAATTACTACAAAACACTGTATTTACGCTAAAAGTGCTCTATTTTAGCTGAAAACGCTAAATCATAGAGATAAGGCTAAGTATTTGTGACACTCATATCTTGCTGTGTGTTTATCCGTTTGGAGCGTATTATATCTCGTTGGAAAGATAGATCGGAGCTCTAAAGCTATTGTTCCAACTTCATTTGCAATGCATTAATTAAAAGTTACAGTTTAACCATATATTCACAAATGTTTCTGATTTCACTCCGAACTCGTGTAGAATTTGATGTGATCATATCTTGCTGTATTTTGTGCGGTTGAAAGCGTTTAATATCTCGTTGGAAAGCTCTTACCGAGTTCTATAACTTTTCATCAGGCGCTGGTTTCAAAATATCAAGGGATGATTGCCTAATTACTAAAATACACTGTATTTACGCTAAAAGTGCTCTATTTTCGCTGAAAACGCTAAATCATAGAGATAAGGCTGAGTATTTGTGACACTCATATCTTGCTGTGTGTTTATTCGTTTGGAGCGTATTATATCTCGTTGGAAAGATAGAACGGAGCTCTAATGCTATTGTTCCATCTTAATTTACAATGCATTAATTAAAAGTTACAGATTAACCATATATTGACAAATGTTTCTGACTTCACTCCGAACTGGTGTAGAATTTGATGCGATCATATCTTGCTCTATTTTGTGCCATTGAAAGCGTTTAATATCTCGTTGGAAAGCTATTATCGAGTTCTAAAACATGTCTTCAGGCGCTGGTTTCAAAATATCAAGGGATGATTGCCTAATTACTAAAATACACAGTATTTACGCTAAAAGTGCTCTATTTTCGCTGAAAACGCTAAATCATAGAGATAAGGCTAAGTATTTGAGACACTCATATCTTGCTGTGTGTTTATCCGTTTGGAGCGTATTATATCTCGTTGGAAAGATAGATCGGAGCTCTAAAGCTATTGTTCCAACTTCATTTACAATGCATTAATTAAAAGTTACAGATTAACCATATATTCACAAATGTTTCTGATTTCACTCCGAACTCGTGTCGAATTTGATGCGATCATATCTTGCTCTATTTTGTGCCCTTGAAAGCGTTTAATATCTCGTTGGAAAGATCTTACCGAGTTCTAAAACTTGTCTTCAGGCGCTGGTTTCAAAATATCAAGGGATGATTGCCTGATTACTAAAATACACTGTATTTACGCTAAAAGTGCTCTATTTTCACTGAAAACGCTAAATCATAGAGATTAGGCTAAGTATTTGTGACACTCATATCTTGCTGTGGGTTTATCCGTTTGGAGCGTATTATATCTCGTTGGAAAGATAGATCGGAGCTCTAAAGCTATTGTTCCAACTTCATTTAGAATGCATTAATTAAAAGTTACAGATTAACCATATATTCAAAAAGGTTTCTGATTTCACTCTGAATTCGTGTAGAATTTGATGCGATCATATCTTGCTCTATTTTGTGCCGTTGAAAGCGTTTAGTATCTCGTTGGCAAGATCTTACCGAGTTCTAAAACATGTCATCAGGCGCTGGTTTCAAAATATCAAGGGATGATTGCCTAATTACTAAAATACACTGTATTTACGCTAAAAGTGCTCTATTTTCGCTGAAAACGCTAAATCATAGAGATAAGACTAAGTATTTGTGACACTCATATCTTGCTGTATGTTTATCCGTTTGGAGCGTATTATATCTCTTTGGAAAGATATATCGGAGCTCTAAAGCTATTTTCCAAGTTCATTTACAATGCATCAATTAAAAGTTACAGATTAACCATATATTCACAAATGTTTCTGATTTCACTCCTAACTCGTGTAGAATTTGATGCGATCATATCTTGCTATATTGTGTGCCATTGAAAGCGTTTAATATCTAGTTAGAACGATCTCACCTAGTTCTAAAACTTGTCTTCTGGCGCTGGTTTCAGAATATCAAGGAATGATTGCTTAATTACTAAAATACACTGAATTTACGGTGAAAACGCTAAATCATAGAGATAAGGCTAAGTATTTGTGACACTCATATCTTGCTGTGTGTTTATCCGTTTGGAGCGAATTATATCTCGTTGGAAAGATAGATCGGAGCTCTAAAGCTATTGTTCTGACTTAATTTACAATTCATTAATTAAAAGTTACAGATTAACCATATTTTCACAAATGTTTCTGATTTCACTCCGAACTCGTGTAGAATTTGATGCGATCATATCTTGCTCTATTTTGTGCCGTTGAAAGCGTTTAATATCTCGTTGGAAAGCTCTTACCGAGTTCTAAAACTTGTCGTCCGGTGCTGGTTTCAAAATATCGAGGGATGATTGCCGAATTACTAAAATACACTGTATTTACGCTAAAACTACTCTATTTTCGCTGAAAACGCTAAATCATAGAGATAAGGCTAAGTATTTGTGACACTCATATCTTGCTGTGTGTTTATCCGTTTCGAGCGTATTATATCTCGTTGGAAAGATAGATCGGAGCTCTAAAGCTATTGTTCCAACTTAATTTACAATGCATTAATTAAAAGTTACAGATTAACCATATATTCACAAATTTTTCTGATTTCACTCCAAACTCGGGTAGAATTTGATGCGATCATATCTTGCTCTATTTTGTGCCGTTGAAAGCGTTTAATATCTCGTTGGAAAGCGCTTACCGAGTTCTAAAACTTATTTTCAGGCGCTGGATTCAAAATATAAAGGGATGATTGCCTAATTACTAAAATACACTGTATTTACGCGAAAAGTGCTGTATTTTCGCTGAAAACGCTAAATCATAGAGATAAGGCTAAGTATTTGTGACACTCATATCTTGCTGTGTGTGTATCCGTTTGGAGCTTATTATATCTCGTTGGAAAGATAGATCGGAGCTCTAAAGCTAATGTTCCAACTTAATTTACAATGCATTAATTAAAAGTTATAGATTAACCGTATATTCACAAATGTTTCTGATTTCACTCCGAACTCGTGTAGAATTTGATGCTATCATATCTTGCTCTATTTTGTGCCGTTGAAAGCGTTTATTATCTCGTTGGAAAGATCTTACCGAGTTATCAAACTTGTCTTAGGCGCTGGTTTCCATTTTTGTTTTGGGAAAATGTAAATATATATAGATAGTAGCCAATGTTTATGTACATCATGTGAGCAAAATTTAAGGCATATCCAAGTATGGATATCCTATACCATCATAAGTTGTCTAAGCTCAAAATCTAATATCTATCATCTAGCAAAAATAGCCATCAATCTCATGACAAAAAAGGCTAGTGTTTAGTTCAAAATGGAATCATATGATACGGATATATAGAGTAGAGCACTTTATACACCATATACTTGATATGTGTGAGCATGTCTTCCATCTTTAGTGTGGCTCCATCAAAACGAATTGCATTCCTGGTTCTCCATATCCAATAGATTGTGTAGCTAAAAGCTATCCTCGTAGCCTTTGCCCTAATGTTTGCTCCATTGCATTCTCTTTGGATCCATTTTACCGCACTCCTTAGTGTTGACATTTGCCTTGAGATGCCAAGCCACTCCTTCACACTTTTCCAAACCTTACCTGTACAAACACATTCAAAAAATAGGTGTGGTACCGTCTCCGGACCACCCTTACAAAAGGGACAAATATTAACAATATCAAGATAAACCATGTTGTCATAAGTAGGTAGTCTATTCCGGTAGGCTAACCACATTATGAACGAGAATGTGGGAGGTATATAGGCCCTCCAAATGAAGGACATCCACGCATGAGCATTCTCTTTAATCCTAAGGAGGTCATAAATCTTGGAAGAAGAGAGTTTGCCATTGTAAACCATCTTTCCATGCTGGGTTATGGTCTCGGTTACAAAATGGTATTTTGAGACAATAGAATCTCGGATCAATGCAATTCTTTTCATCAGTTGTGAGTCTCTATTGCGTGGAACGAACGTCCACACATCTCTCCCACAGAGATAGACTCCATTCACCCATCTCACCCAAAGAGTGTCCTGTTTAGCATGAATATTCCATAAAGTGCGAGCTAATAATGCATTATTCCAAACCTTGGTATCCCTAATCCCTATCCCTAATAGGCGCTGGTTTTAAAATATCAAGGGATGATTGCCTAATTACTAAAGTACACTGTATTTACGCTAAAAGTGCTCTATTTTCAATGAAAACGCTAAATCATAGAGATAAGGCTGAGTATTTGTGACACTCATATCTTGCTGTGTGTTTATTCGTTTGGAGCGTATTATATCTCGTTGGACAGATAGAACGGATCTCTAATGCTATTGTTCCAACTTAATTTACAATGCATTAATTAAAAGTTACAGATTAACCATATATTGACAAATGTTTCTGACTTCACTCCGAACTGGTGTAGAATTTGATGCGATCATATCTTGCTCTATTTTGTGCCGTTCAAAGCGTTTAATATCTCGTTGGAAAGATATTATCGAGTTCAAAAACATGTCTTCAGGCGCTGGTTTCAAAATATCAAGGGATGATTGCCTAATTACTAAAATACACAGTATTTACGCTAAAAGTGCTCTATTTTCGCTGAAAACCCTAAATCATAGAGATAAGGCTAAGTATTTGTGACACTCATATCTTGCTGTGTGTTTATCTGTTTGGAGCGTATTATATCTCGTTGGAAAGATAGATCGGAGCTCTAAAGCTATTGTTCCAACTTCATTTACAATGCATTAATTAAAAGTTACAGATTAACCATATATTCACAAATGTTTCTGATTTCACTCCGAACTCGTGTCGAATTTGATGCGATCATATCTTGCTCTATTTTGTTCCCTTGAAAGCGTTTAATATCTCGTTGGAAAGATCTTACCGAGTTCTAAAACTTGTCTTCAGGCGCTGGTTTCAAAATATCAAGGGATGATTGCCTGATTACTAAAATACACTGTGTTTACGCTAAAAGTGCTCTATTTTCACTGAAAACACTAAATCATAGAGATTAGGCTAAGTATTTGTGACACTCATATCTTGCTGTGTGTTTATCCGTTTGGAGCGTATTATATCTCTTTGGAAAGATAGATCGGAGCTCTAAAGCTATTGTTCCAACTTCATTTACAATGCATTAATTAAAAGTTACAGATTAACCATATATTCACAAATGTTTCTGATTTCACTCCGAACTCGTGTAGAATTTGATGCGATCATATCTTGCTCTATTTTGTGCCGTTGAAAGCGTTTAGTATCTCGTTGGAAATATCTTACCGAGTTCTAAAACTTGTCATCAGGCGCTGGTTTCAAAATATCAAGGGAGTATTGCCTAATTACTAAAATACACTGTATTTACGCTAAAAGTGCTCTATTTTCGCTGAAAACGCTAAATCATAGAAATAACACCAAGTATTTGTGACACTCATATCTTGCTGTGTGTTTATCCGTTTGGAGCGTATTATATCTCTTTGGAAAGATAGATCGGAGCTCTAAAGCTATTGTTCCAACTTTATTTACAATGCATTAATTAAAAGTTACAGATTAACCATATATTCACAAATGTTTCTGATTTCACTCCGAACTCGTGTAGAATTTGATCCGATCATATCTTGCTCTCTATTGTGCCGTTGAAAGCGTCTAATATCTCGATAGAACGATCTTACCTAGTTCTAAAACTTGTCTTCTAGCGCTGGTTTCAAATTATCAATGGATGATTGCTTAATTACTAAAATACACTAAATTTACGCTAAAACTGCTCTATTTTCGGTGAAAACGCTAAATAATAGAGATAAGGCTAAGTATTTGTGACACTCATATCTTGCTGTGTGTTTATCCGTTTGGAGCGAATTATATCTCGTTGGAATGATATATCGGAGCACTAAAGCTATTTTTCAGACTTAATTTACTATTCATTAATTAAAAGTTACAGATTAACCATATATTCACAAATGTTTCTGATTTCACTCCGAACTCGTGTAGAATTTGATGCGATCATATCTTGCTCTACTTTGTGCCGTTTAAAGCGTTTAATATCTCGTTGGAAAGCTCTTACTGAGTTCTAAAACTTGTCTTCAGGTGATGGTTTCAAAATATCGAGGGATGATTGCCGAAGTACTAAAATACACTGTATTTACGCTAAAAGTACTCTATTTTCACTGAAAACGCTAAATCATAGAGATAAGGCTAAGTATTTGTGACACTCATATCTTGCTGTTTTTTTATCCGTTTCGAGCGTATTATATCTCGTTGCAAAGATAGATCGGATCTCTAAAGCTATTGTTCCAACTTAATTTACAATGCATTAATTAAAAGTTTCAGATTAACCATATATTCACAAATGTTTCTGATTTCACTCCAAACTCGGGTAGAATTTGATGCGATCATATCTTGCTCTATTTTGTGCCGTTTAAAGCGTTTAATATCTCGTTGGAAAGCGCTTACCGAGTTCTAAAACTTGTTTTCAGGCGCTGGTTTCAAAATATAAAGGAATGATTGCCTAATTACTAAAATACACTGTATTTACGCGAAAAGTGCTCTATTTTCGCTGAAAACGCTAAATCATAGAGATAAGGCTAAGTATTTGTGACACTCATATCTTGCTGTGTGTTTATCCGTTTGGAGCGTATTATATCTCGTTGGAAAGGTATATCGGAGATCTAAAGCTAATATTCCAACTTAATTTACAATGCATTAATTAAAAGTTACAGATTAACCATATATTCACAAATGTTTCTGATTTCACTCCGAACTCGTGTAGAATTTGATGCTATCATATCTTGCTCTATTTTGTGCCGTTGAAAGCGTTTATTATCTCGTTGTAAAGATCTTACCGAGTTCTAAAACTTGTCTTCAGTCGCTGGTTTCAATTTTTTTGGATAAAATGTAAGTATATATATCCTGAAAATAACATAGTACAATGCATCAAAAAAAAATCAAAATAACTATCTAAGCTAGCATGCTAACCTAACATAGTAACTATCGTAACCCCCCCCCCCCCCACCTCGCGGTAAGTGGGAGAGAGAGAGATTTTTCCCGAAGTCAAAACGGCACAGGAGAGGCCCCGACACGTAGCACAGAAGATCAAAAGTAGCACGAGACAGGCCCCCGACTTAGTAAACAAAAACAGTCCGCAAAAAAAAAAAGATCAACAAACTAAAATCCAGTCCAAGATCAACAAAATAACTCCTGGTCCACAATACAATTAATTCCAGCAATGAAGGTGCGTATCACAAAAAAATCCCAGCAGTAGTTCTTCAATCCAAAACATTGAAGCCCACAAATTAGCATCTGCAGCGAAGCCCACAAAAATCCTGCTAAGGCACCAGCAACCCAGCAGCGGCCCAGATCCGCGCTAATGCAGTCCCTCAGCCCAACCCGACTGCCCATCTGATTAGGGTTACCAACGGACAGCCCACAGCTTCGTCGCTTTAGAGTTGCGCCGCACCATCAGATTAGAATTTGAAAATTCAAATTGCACAGTATCCAATCAGAGTTGACAGACTGGCCCTGGTCAACTGACGCTGGCCACCTGTCAACATCCATCTGTCCTCCAACGATCAGCGACCCCCCACCCCGATCACCCCAGCAGGTCCGACACCCCTAGTTGTCCGGTGACCGGAGGTCGGAGAAAAAAGAGAACCAACGCCGGAACTTAATCGTCACCATGTTCCACCCCACCCCCACCGGGCTCCGGCAGAAACCCGGCGGCAACAGTGGAGCTAGTAAGCAGCCGGAAAAGTAACAAAGCTCAACCAACAGCCCCCCCTTCACCCCCACCCCCGTTTGGTCCCGGCGACCCCCAACGGCAATGGTAGGAAGCGTCAGAGAGTGGTAGAACAGTAGCCGGAAAGAAAGTAACACCCGGCGGTTCAAACCCCAGAGTTCCGGTGGTCTTCTCCTGCGACACCAAGATGTTTTCAAACCCAAAATCTCAGAAAACGTCCACAACCAGAGAATAAAAACAAGGAGGCCCCTTGTCGTCGCACCAGTCCCCCCAGTCGTCTTCTCCGGCAACAAAACCCAAAATAAACAGTTAAAAACCCAAGCGAACTAAATAACAGGAGTGAAACACCTACCATCACCCACCAGTGGAACGAAACAGTTTCAGTCAAGGGAGTGAAACCAACCGGAGTGTAGCACAGCCCAGAGTCTCCGACAGGTCCCTAGCTGTCCAAAAGTAATCGATCCGACGGCCACCGGCGTGCCCCTCCACTGATGCGTCGCCAAGATCCAGAAAACACCAACCTCTGTCGACCCTGTGTTCGAGACATATAGGCTGCGACGTCGGGAAACCTAGGTGGTGGAGCGGCCAGGGAAAGAAGTGAAATGGACGGTGCTTGACGGCGAGGTGCTCAGTCCCTGTCACATAGTGTCGCCGGTAACGTCCAACATCCTCACGAGAAACAACAAAAGATCCCTTCGAGGTTCAAAACTGCCGACCATGACTCCCAACTTACAGCACCAGACCACGCCTTAGACCCGTTCACCTCCGTTTCTGACCCCCCAAATCAGCAACCGGCGTTACTGACTATCACCAGCGGTGGCCAAACTTTCCGGCGAACTCCATAGCCATTGCAGAATCAAGCTCCTCCATGAAGTTTTGTAACGCACAAAAGATCCTAACCACATAGATGGTCAAAAACCAGTTTCCAAAAATGTGTAACCAAATTGCCTTGAGACCCGCCGGAGCCGGAAGGCCCCGGCGGCGGCAGCCACCGCGAGTGGTGGTGCCGACCTGAAACGGAAGAATAGCCCGAGTGTGGCTAGAGAGAGACTCTCTCAACTTCTCGCTTACAGTCAGGCGCTTCAGTCGCTGGTTTCAAAATATCAAGGGATGATTGCCTAATTACTAAAGTACACTGTATTTGCGCTAAAAGTGCTCTATTTTCGCTGAAAACGCTAAATCATAGAGATAAGGCTGAGTATTTGTGACACTCATATCTTGCTGTGTGTTTATTCATTTGGAGCGTATTATATCTCGTTGGAAAGATAGAACGGAGCTCTAATGCTATTGTTCCAACTTAATTTACAATGCATTAATTAAAAGTTACAGATTAACCATATATTGACAAATGTTTCTGACTTCACTCCGAACTGGAGTAGAATTTGATGCGATCATATCTTGCTCTATTTTGTGCCGTTGAAAGCGTTTGATATCTCGTTGGAAAGATATTATCGAGTTATAAAACATGTCTTCAGGCGCTGGTTTCAAAATATCAAGGGATGTTTGCCTAATTACTAAAATACACAGTATTTACGCTAAAAGTGCTCTATTTTCGCTGAAAACGCTAAATCATAGAGATAAGGCTAAGTATTTGTGACACTCATATCTTGCTGTGTGTTTATCCGTTTGGAGCGTATTATATCTCGTTGGAAAGATAGATCGGAGCTCTAAAGCTATTGTTCCAACTTCATTTACAATTCATTAATTAAAAGTTACAGATTAACCATATATTCACAAATGTTTCTGATTTCACTCCGAACTCGTGTCGAATTTGATGCGATCATATCTTGCTCTATTTTGTGCCCTTGAAAGCGTTTAATATCTCGTTGGAAAGATCTTACCGAGTTCTAAAACTTGTCTTCAGTCACTGGTTTCAAAATATCAAGGGATGATTGCCTGATCACTAAAATACACCGTATTTACGCTAAAAGTGCTCTATTTTCACTGAAAACGCTAAATCATAGAGATTAGGCTAAGTATTTGTGACTCTTATCATTCTGTGGGTTTATCCGTTTGGAGCGTATTATATCTCGTTGGAAAGATAGATCGGAGCTCTAAAGCTATTGTTCCAACTTCATTTGGAATGCATTAATTAAAAGTTACAGATTAACCAGATATTCACAAATGTTTCTGATTTCACTCTGAACTCGTGTAGAATTTGATGTGATCATATCTTGCTCTATTTTTTGCCGTTGAAAGCGTTTAGTATCTCGTAGGAAAGATCGTACCGAGTTCTAAAACTTGTCATCAGGCGCTGGTTTCAAATTATCAAGGGATGATTGCCGAATTACTAAAATACACTGTATTTACGCTAAAAGTGCTCTATTTTCGCTAAAAACCCTAAATCATAGAGATAAGACTAAGTATTTGTGACACTCATATCTTGCTGTGTGTTTATCCGTTTGGAGCGTATTATATCTCTTTGGAAAGATAGATCGGAGCTCTAAAGATATTGTTCCAACTTCATTTACAATAATAATAATAATAATGATGATTATGATGATGATGATGATGATCATAATAATAATAATAACAATAATAATAATAATAATAATAATAATAATAATAATAGTAATAATAAATGTGTCGTTGAACTTGTGTAGAATTTGATGCGATCATATCTTGCTCTGAAAGTGCTTTATATCTCGTTGGAAACATCTTACCGAGTTCTAAAACTTGTCTTCAGGCGCTGGTTTCAAAATATCAAGGGATGATTGCCAAATTACTAAAATACACTGTATATACTCTAAAAGTGCTCTATTTTCGCTGAAAACGCTAAATCATAGAGCTAAGGCTAATTATTTGTGACACTCATATCTTGCTGTGTGTTTATCCGTTTGGAGCGTATTATATCTCGTGGGAAAGATAGATCGGAGCTCTAAAGCTATTGTTCCAACTTCATTTACAATGCATTAATTAAAAGTTACAGATTAACCATATATTCACAAATGTTTCTGATTTCACTCCGAACTCGTGTAGAATTTGATGCGATCATATCTTGCCCTATTTTGTGCCGTTGAAAGCGTTTAATATCTCGTTAGAACGATCTTACCTAGTTCTGAAACTTCTCTTCTGGTGCTGGCTTCAAAATATCAAGGGATGATTGCTTAATTACTAAAATACACTGAATTTACGCTAAAAGTGCTCTATTTTCGGTGAAAACGCTAAATCATAGAGATAAGGCTAAGTATTTGTGACACTCATATCTTACTGTGTGTTTATCCGTTTGGAGCGAATTATATCTCGTTGGAAATATAGATCCGAGCTCTAAATCTATTGTTCAGACTTAATTTACATCTCATTAATTAAAAGTTACAGATTAACCATATATTCACAAATGTTTCTGATTTCACTCTGAACTCGAGTAGAATTTGATGCGATCATATCTTGCTCTATTTTGTGTCGTTGAAAGCGTTTAATATCTCGTTGGAAAGCTCTTACCGAGTTCTAAAACTTGTCTTCAGGTGATGGTTTCAAAATATCGACGGATGGTTGCCGAATTACTAAAATACACTGTATTTACGCTAAAAGTACTCTATTTTCGCTGAAAACGCTAAATCATAGAGATAAGGCTAAGTATTTGTGACACTCATATCTTGCTGTGTGTTTATCTGTTTCGAGCGTATTATATCTCGTTGGAAAGATAGATCGGAGTTCTAAAGCTATTGTTCCAACTTACTTTACAATGCATTAATTAAAAGTTACAGATTAACCATATATTCACAAATGTTTCTGATTTCACTCCAAACTCGGGTAGAATTTGATGTGATCATATCTTGCTCTATTTTGTGCCGTTGAAAGCGTTTAATATCTCGTTGGAAAGCGCTTACCGAGTTCTAAAACTTGTTTTCAGGCGGTGGTTTCAAAATATAAAGGGATTATTGCCTAATTACTAAAATACACTGTATTTACGCGAAAAGTGCTCTATTTTCGCTGAAAACGCTAAATCATAGAGATAAGGCTAAGTATTTGTGACACTCATATCTTGCTGTGTGTTTATCCGTTTGGAGCGTAATATATCTCGTTGGAAAGATAGATCGGAGCTCTAAAGCTAATGTTCCAACTTAATTTACAATGCATTAATTAAAAGTTACAGATTAACCATATATTCACAAATGTTTCTGATTTCACTCCGAACTCGTGTAGAATTTGATGCTATCATATCTTGCTCTATTGTTTGCCGTTGAAAGCGTTTATTATCTCGTTGGAAAGATCTTACCGAGTTCTAAAACTTGTCTTCAGGCGCTGGTTTCAAAATATCAAGGGATGATTGCCTAATTACTAAAATACACTGTATTTACGCTAAAAGTGCTCTATTTTCTCTGAAAACGCTAAATCATAGAGATAAGGCTGAGTATTTGTGATACTCATATCTTTCTGTGTGTTTATTTGTTTGGAGCGGATTATATCTTGTTGGAAAGATAGAACGGAGCTCTAATGCTATTGTTCCAACTTAATTTACAATGCATTAATTAAAAGTTACAGATTAACCATATATTCACAAATGTTTCTGATTTCACTCCGAACTCGTGTCGAATTTGATGCGATCATATCTTGCTCTTTTTTGTGCCCTTGAAAGCGTTTAATATCTCGTTGAAAAGATGTTACCGAGTTCTAAAACTTGTCTTCAGGCGCTGGTTTCAAAATATCAAGGGATGATTCCCTGATTACTAAAATACACTGTATTTACGCTAAAAGCTCTCTATTTTCACTGAAAACGCTAAATCATAGAGATTAGGCTAAGTATTTGTGACACTCATATCTTGCTGTGGGTTTATCCGTTTGGAGCGTATTATATCTCGTTGGAAAGATAGATCGGAGCTCTAAAGCTATTGTTCCAACTTCATTTAGAATGCATTAATTAAAAGTTACAGATTTCACTTAGAACTCGTGTAGAATTTGATGCGATCATATCTTGCTCTATTTTGTGCAGTGGAAAGCGTTTAGTATCTCGTTGGAAAGATCTTACCGAGTTCTAAAACTTGTCGTCAGGCGCTAGTTTCAAAATATCAAGGGATAATTGCCTTATTATTATTATTATTATTATTATTATTATTATTATTAATATTATTATTATTATTATTATTTTTATTATTATCATCATTATTATTATTATTATTATTATTATTATTATCATCATCATCATTATTATTATTATCATTATTATTATCATCATTGTTATTATTATCATTGTTATTATTATCATTTTTATTATTATCATTGTTATTATTATCATTGTTATTATTATCATTGTTATTATTATCATTGTTATTATTATCATTGTTATTATTATCATTATTATTATCATTATTATTATCATTATCATTATTATTTTTATCATTATTATTATTATTATCATTATTATCATTATCATTATTATCATTATCATCATTATTATTATCATTATTATTATTATCATTATTATTATTAATATCATCATCATCATCATCATCATCATCATTATTATTATTATTATTATTATTATTATTATTATTATTATTATTACTATTATTATTACTATTATTATTACTATTATTATTATTATTACTATTATTATTACTATTATTATTATTACTATTATTATTACTATTATTATTACTATTATTATTACTATTATTCTTATTATTAATATTATCATCATTATTACTATTATTATTATTATTATTAGGGGTATTATTGTTATTATTGTTATTTTATTATTATTATTATTATTATTATTATTATTACAAATGTTTCTGATTTCACTCCGAACTCGGGTAGATTTGATGCGATCATATCTTGCTCTATTTTGTGCCGTTGAAAGCGTTTATTATCTCGTTGGAAAGATCTTACCGAGTTCTATTTTTTGGATGAACAGTAAGTATATATTAGGAACCATCCAAAGAGTTTATATGTACATCAAAAAGGGGTGAGCAAAATTGTAGGCTATCCAAAGGATGGATAACCCCACCCTGCCAAAGAGGCCAAAAATAAGGCTGCCTCTAGAAGACATGGATCCTATTTCAGCCGCATAATCTAAAATATACCAGAAAGAAAACAAGGTAGAGAGTATATCAAAACATCACCAACTCATGTGGGTAAATACTATACAAAACTTTGTACACAATGTACTTTATCCTTGCAAAAACCTCTTCTTCTTTAGGTAGCAATCCATCAAATCTTGTAGCATTTCTTATTCTCCAAATCTAGTAAACTGAGAAGAAAAGGCAATCCTAGCTGCTTTTGCTTGGATGGTGGCTCCACTCCTCTCCTTCTTTATCCACTTGACCAAACTTGTAAGAGAGCCCATCAGCCTTGGGATTTTCAGCCATACCTTGACCATGTTCTAAAACTTGTCTTCAGGCGCTGGTTTCAAAGTATCAAGGGATGATTGCCTAATTACTAAAATACACTGTATTTCCGCTAAAAGTGCTCTATTTTCTCTGAAAACGCTAAATCATAGAGATAAGGTTGAGTATTTGTGACACTCATATCTTGCTGTGTGTTTATTCGTTTGGAGCGTATTATATCTCGTTGGAAAGATAGAACGGAGCTCTAATGCTATTGTTCCAACTTAATTTACAATGCATTTATTAAAAGTTACAGATTAACCATATATTGACAAATGTTTCTGACTTCACTCCAAACTGGTGTAGAATTTGATGCGATCATATCTTGCTCTTTTTTGTGCCGTTGAAAGCGTTTAATAGTTTGTTGAAAGCGATAATAATAATAATAATAATAATAATAATAATAATAATAATTAGGCAATTATCCCTTGATATTTTGAAACCAGCGCCTGACGACAAGTTTTAGAACTCGGTAAGATCTTTCCAACGAGATACTAAACGCTTTCCACGGCACAAAATAGAGCAAGATATGATCGCATCAAATTCTACACGAGTTCAGAGTGAAATCAGAAACATTTGTGATAAGGCTAAGTATTTGTCACACTCATATCTTGCTGAGTGTTTATCCGTTTGGAGCGTATTATATCTCGTTGGAAAGATAGATCGGAGCTCTAAAGCTATTGTTCCAACTTCATTTACAATGCATTAATTAAAAGTTACAGATTAACCATATATTCACAAATGTTTCTGATTTCACTCCGAACTCGTGTAGAATTTGATGCGATCATATCTTGCTAATTTTTGTGCCATTGAGAGCGTTTAAAATCTCGTTGGAGAGATTTTACCGAGTTCTAAAACTTGTCTTCAGGCTCGGGTTTCAAAGTATCAAGGGATGATTGCCTAATTACTAAAATACACTTTATTTACGCTAAAAGTACTCTATTTTCGCTGAAAACGCTAAATCATAGAGATAAGCCTAAGTATTTGTGACACTCATATCTTGCTGTGTGTTTATCCGTTTGGAGCGTATTATATCTCGTTGGAAAGATAGATCGGAGCTCTAAAGCTATTTTCCAACTTCATTTACAATAGATTAATTAAAAGTTAGAGATTAACCATATATTCACAAATGTTTCTGATTTCACTCCGAACTCGTGTAGAATTTGATGCGATCATATCTTGCACTATTTTGTGCCGTTGAAAGCGTTTAATATCTCGTTGGAGAGATATTACCGAGTTCTAAAACTTGTCTTCAGGCGCTGGTTTCAAAATATCAATGGATGATTGCCTAATTACTAAAATACACTGTATTTACGCTAGAAGTGCTCTATTTTCTCTGAAAACGCTAAATCATAGAGATAAGGCTAAGTATTTGTGACACTCATATCTTGTTGTGTGTTTATCCGTTTGGAGCGTATTATATCTCGTTGGAAAGATAGATCGGAGCTCTAAAGCTATTGTTCCAACTTCATTCACAATGCATTAATTAAAAGTTACAGATTAACCATATATTCACAAATGTTTCTGATTTCACTCCGAACTCGTGTAGAATTTGATGCGATCATATATTGCTCTATTTTGTTCCGTAGAAAGCGTTTAATATCTTGTTGGAATGATCTTACCGAGTTCTAAAAGTTGTCTACTGGCGCTGGTTTCATAATACCAAGGGATGATTGCCTAATTACTAAAATACACTGTATTTATGCTAAAAGTGCCCTATTTTCGTTGAAAACGCTAAATCATAGAGATAAGGCTCAGTATTTGTGACAATCATATCTTGCTGTGTGTTTATCCATTTGGAGCGTATTATATCTCGTTGGATAGATAGATCGGAGCTCTAAAGCAATTGTTCCAACTTAATTTACAATGCATTAATTAAAAGTTACAGATTAACCATATATTCACAAATGTTTCTGATTTCATTCCGAACTCGTGTAGAATTTGATGCGATCATATCTTGCTCTATTTTGTGTCGCTGAAAGCGTTTAATATCTCTTTGGAAAGATCTTACCGAGTTCTAAAACTTGTCTTCAGGCGCTGGTTTCAAAATATCAAGGGATGATTGCGTAATTACTAAAATACACTGTATTCACGCTAAAAGTGCTCTATTTTCGCTGAAAACGCTAAATCATAGAGATAAGGCTAAGTATTTGTGACACTCATATCTTGCTGTGTGTTTATCCGTTTGGAGCGTATTATATCTCGCTGGAAAGATAGATCGGAGCTCTAAAGCTACTGTTCCAACTTGATTTACAATGCATTAATTAAAAGTTACAGAATAACCATATATACACAAATGTTTCTGATTTCACTCCGAACTCGTGTAGAATTTGATGCAATCATATCTTGCTCTATTTTGTGCCGTTAAAAGAGTTTAATACCTCGTTGGAAATATCTTACCGAGTTCTAAAAATTTTCTTC
>CAMAPE010000017.1:16350000-16362500 GCA_945859875.1 Cuscuta europaea | reverse complement strand
TCTTCCCGCTGATTGTCTTACGACTGATTCAAGAGCTTTCTGGGATTCCTTGTAGTTCTCCCCTTCCTTGCGTTCATCGTCCTCAAGTCTAATGATATCTTCAGAGCATTTGTTAATAAGCTCTCGTAGCCACCAGTTTCTTTGCATGTCCTCTTGTTCGGCCTCATTCCGGAGATCATCCCATTCTGTCCATTGTCTCGGCCATTTGTCGTATATTACCGCCTCCTCCAGTGCATCATGGATGTCTTTGCCTGGGGGGATGTATGGAACTCTTTGCTGCTTTTGAGGCGGTGATTGTTCCTTGGTAGCTCTGCCGGGTTCACTTGGATTGCCCGTTGACATCAGCTTAGAACTAGGTTCCAACTGATGGCCTGATGTGAAGGATGTACCAGTGGTAGCATCATCAGGACTTCCATCCCCTCCTCGAACAGTATCTCTGGGAGATATGCCTCGGGATGTTTTGTCTAGCTCGACCACGCTAGAGAGATAGGCTTGGTTTTGGCAAGGAGATGGTGGTGGTTGGTTGATGATAGTCTCAGGTTGTTCGGTTTGGGGGCTATGAGTGGTAGAGGCACCTTGCTCGAGTATCCGTGGCCTCTTGTTCTCCCCCTCATGAGGTTCCGGATCATCGGGATCCTCATGTGAACGTTTGCGACCACGGGGACTTTCACGGCAGGTGCCCTTGGTGTCCGGATTAGCGAGAAGGGCAGTAAGGACGCCTTGCTGGTAGGGAGTAAGGTCAGTGTGGGGTATGTTTAGGAGATGATCCAGCAAGATCGATGCCAGGACTTCGAAGGGTTGGGATAGTAGTTCGATGGGAGGTGTGGTCGGGTGTGGGGATGATACTTGTTCTGTATCATGGGTTCCCCGAGAAGAGATAGGGCTATGGACTTTGGTGGAGGTGACGGATATGACTGGAGAGGTTTGAGTTTTGGTGTGAGAAGGTGATGGGTGTGGTTCAGGCTGGCTGTGTTCACTATGCACTGCCGGGGTGGTCTTGGATTCTTGTGTCCAAGCGGTAAATGCTTGTTGCACCCATGGCTTAATGGTGGAATCCAAGAAACGGTGCATAAGAACGGTGACGTCTTTGGTAGTGAGGTGTTCAGTTACAGGGGTTGTAACTGTTGTCACAGCATCAGTGAAGAGAGCTGATGTGTGGCCTGCATTCAATGATGGAGTCATTGTGGGCGTAGCAGGGCTTCCGACCGTCATCGTTGGTACTCTGGTCGTTGCTTCCAGGGTGCGTGCACCTGTATGTGCGGTGAATAGTGTAGGTGTCCTAGAAAAATTAGAAAATGTAGGGAGTGTGACACCTATACTCGATGTGCTCAAGGAAGTGGTGGTGACCTCGGGCTGTTGGCCACTAGTTCGCTCGACTAGTTCGGAGGGAACCAGAGAGGTGGGTGAGTCCCGCTGTTTTGAAACAATAGCCTGTTGGGAGGCTATCGAGTGGCTGGGAGAAGGCTGTGCTTGCGCAGTTGAGCCAGATGCTGCGACTTCTACCCGGGAACCGAAAATATCGGCTCCTGCACTTAAAGATTCAGCTCGGCTTATATTAATGAAGGGTTGACAATCAGCGAAGATATGCATTTCGTCCTCGTCTACAAGGTGTCTTTTGACGAGGCGTCGCTTCTTGGAGTTGAGTGACTGTGGAGCATCATTTTTCGCTTTGATGCGCTGCTCCCTGATGATGCCAGTAACACTTTCTGTTTTGTGACTGGCAGCCGTGGTTTTGATGATAAGCTCTTTGGGGCGTGTAGCAATAATGGGAGCTGCATCCTCAGCGGTGATTTTCTTCGGAGGAGATTCAATAGGCAGCTTACCCTTTTTGATGAGAGCGAAAGTGTGGTCCACATCGTCAACATCATCGTCATCATCATCATCATCGTTGTCACTTCTGGCCACGCTATCGGAAGCCTCGTCGTCAGCCTCTTTGTTGGCCGAGCTGAGCGAGTCATCAGCAGATTCCTCAGCGTTCGTCGGTTTGCCCTCAGTTGTCCGAGTCCTCTCGAGAGATTCATCGGACTCTCCTTCATCGGGCCGACGTGCCACTGGCCTTTGTGGCTTTGGGGCGCTCTTGGGACCCTTACTTACTCTCGGTTTAGTCCCCTGGGTAGGTCCAGATGGGTTTTTCTGAACCATAGGGACTGTTCTCTCAAGGTTTTCTTTGTATGCGATGATGATTGGATTTGACTGATTTGCCAGGTTGAGCAGAGCATCCGGAATCCGCAGTCCCTGAGCTGCTTTCTTATCAGCTTTGAAGTATTGGAGCTTTGGAGCTGTGAAGTGCGGTTCATCAATACGTCTGGGAATAGATGTGTTTGCGGTCATGCAGTCGAGGATGATCAGCCCCAACCACCTGGCGTATGGAATGGTGCCTGACTTGTTTTTCTCTTTGGCTTTTACAAGATCCATCAGCTCTGAGAAAAAGAGTTGAGCCATGTCATACTTCTTGTTATATGCGATGCCGTGGAAGACGCAGAGTATTTGCTTGTTGCATTTGTCCAGTCCGGCATGTTTTGGAGAGAGGCACTTGTTGACTAGCCCGAATAGGCTCTTCCAGGGACGATAAAGGTATGCTGCATTGAAGTTTGACAATTTTGGTAGTAGAGAGTCATAACCCAGAGCCGCGACATCTTTGAGAAGATCCGGAATAGAGGGAAGAGGATCGTAGCTGTCATGTTCGGGGAGCGCCAGTGTAGAGCGTAGAGTTGCTGGAGTCAGGACAATCCTCATGTTGTTGAGCTTTGTGAGGATTTTAGTGCGGTCTTTTGTGGACTCGGTGCGCATATGTCCCCATACTTGTTGGAGGTAGATTTCTGGCACTGACTTTGATTTGTGGAAGGCGGTCCAGAGATAGTGGCACTTCAGAATCCCGAGGATGACTGGATCCTGACACTTGAAGACAGTCAGATCCAGCTGGAAGTTGTTGTCCAGCACCTTGACCCACCTATCTTGTGGGTAGATGGCGTCGTCAATGTTATGTCTCTTTTGTGTACCTGCCATTATGAGCTGTGGAAAAACATGGGTCAGTGCAAAAGTCCATTTTTATTTTTGGTTTCCTGAAATTAGATGAACTGTCGTTTGGTTTGGTGTTCAAGAGTGGAGTGCAGATGGTGGTCAAAATCGGCTAAGGCAAAAGCTCGAAAACCGTATCTCGAGGTTTAAATCTCGAGATCTCAATCTCGAAATTTAAATCTCGAGATCTCAATCTCGAGTTTTAAATCTCGAGATCTCAATCTCGATATTTAAATCTCGAGATCTCAATCTCGGGTTTTAAATCTCGAGATCTCAATCTCGAGTTTTAAATCTCGAGATCTAAATCTCGAGTTTTAAATCTCGAGATCTCAATCTCGAGTTTTAAATCTCGAGATCTCAATCTCGAGTTTTAAATCTCGAGATCTCAATCTCGAGTTTTAAATCTCGAGATCTCAATCTCGAGTTTTAAATCTCGAGATCTCAATCTCGAGTTTTAAATCTCGAGATCTAGATCTCGAGTTTTAAATCTCGAGATCTCGTCGAGAAGTTCAAACGACGTGAGCGAGATCCTGAGGTTTAAAACTGGGGATATCAAGACGTTTTGCCTTTCGACGACCTATGACGAAGCCACCTGCAAACATACAAAGCACAGATATACAAAGAAAAGAGTACACAGTTCCGAGTTCGTCATTCGTGTGCGAGATTTCGCAAGACAGAATCGAGTGTTTCGTTATGTTTTTGTTTTCGAAAACCATGATGAAGTTTGATGAAAACGTTAGACTACCTTAGCTCGGAAGGTGAGAAGAGGGAGAAGGATTAGTGAGAAAAAAATCCGAGAGCTCTGTGATGTTGGGACGGAAAAGAGAGAATGAAGAGATTCAGGGTTCTCGAGAACCTTTTATACGCGAAAAAAAGAGCTTTGCGAAAACTTGGTAGTTTGGGCCGAAAACATAGAGCTGGGCCCAAAAAGAGTTTGGCCCAAACGATTAAAAAATTCTCCTCCTCGTTTTTGTCCCCCTTAATCAGTGAAAATTAGCTCCCCCTCAAACAGTGAAAATTTTCTCCCCCTCAAAAAATGCAACGAACAGTATGTACGAATGCAACGCACACACACTATTTTTTGTTCTTTTTGATTTTTTACCCACTCAACACGTGCAACGCACACACACTATTTTTTTTTATTTTTCTGGTTTTCTCCCCCTCAACACATGCAACGCACACACACTATTTACAAATCCCACACACACACACTTTTTACAGGTCCCACACACACACACACATTTTTAGATCAGTGGAAACATAATTAAACGGGCTCGAGGTTCAACATGCCCAGTTTGGAGACTAGGAACTGGAATCGTTTTTCATCCAATGACTTAGTGAACAAGTCAGCCAGTTGAAGCTCTGAGCTTACAAAATACATGTCAATGTCTCCTTTCTCCACATGATCCTTGATGAAATGATAGCGCAGGTCGATGTGTTTGGTGCGGGAGTGATGAACTGGGTTGCTGGTGATGGCTATGGCGCTTTGAGAGTCACTGTAGATCGGGATATGGCGGAGTGTGTAACCGTAGTCCTTTAGCTGGGTCTTCATCCATAATATTTGTGAACAACAGCTAGCAGCCGCGACGTATTCTGCCTCGGCCGTAGATGTTGACACACAGTTCTGTTTCTTGGAAGACCAGCAGACTAACTTATCGCCCAAGAATTGGACTGCCCCCGATGTGCTTTTGCGGTCCATCCGGAAACCAGCAAAGTCAGCATCCGAATATCCGACTAGGTCAAAACCTGAGTGCTTGGGATACCAAAGACCTAGATTCACAGTGCCTTTGAGATATCTCAGAATTCTTCGAACAACGGTCAGATGGGATTCCTTCGGATTTGCCTGAAAGCGTGCACATAAGCATGTGGAGAAGACAATGTCAGGCCTGCTTGATGTGAGATATAGCAAAGATCCAATAATAGCCCTGTAGTTTGTAGCATCAACTGGCTTCCCGGAGGGGTCTGAGTCCAGTTTGTTGGTTGGGGACATGGGGGTCGTCATGGAAGATTTTCCATCAATGTTGAATCTCTTAAGCATTTCCAGAATATACTTTGACTGATTGATGAAAATTCCGTCAGAGAGTTGTCTTACTTGCAGGCCTAGGAAGAAATTCAGTTCTCCCATCATGCTCATCTCGAACTTGGTTTTCATCAGTTTCTCAAAGTGTTTGCACAGACGTGGATTAGAGGAGGCGAAGATAATGTCATCAACATAGATCTGAATCAGGATGATGTCAGACTTCTGTCGCTTGATGAAAAGTGTGGTATCAATCTTCCCTTTTGAGAAACCTGAGTCAATCAGAAATTCGGTTAATGCATCATACCAAGCTCTTGGTGCCTGTTTTAACCCATACAGAGCTTTCTTTAGCTTGTACACATGGTCGGGATATCTGGGATCTACGAATCCTTCGGGTTGAGCGACATAGACTTCTTCTTCCAAGACTCCATTTAGAAAGGCAGTCTTGACATCCATTTGAAAGACAGTAAAGTTCTTGTGGGCCGCGTATGCAAGAAAAAGGCGGATTGCTTCAATTCTTGCTACGGGTGCAAATGTTTCATCATAGTCTATGCCCTCTTGCTGATTATATCCTTTAGCGACCAGTCGTGCCTTGTTCCTTATCACTATGCCTTCTTCGTCCTTCTTGTTCTTGAACACCCATTTTGTGCCAATGATGGTTTTCTGAGGGGGTTTAGGCACTAGTGTCCATACATCTAGTCTGTCAAATTGATTGAGCTCATCTTGCATGGCAATCACCCAATCTGGATCAGCGAGTGCCTCTGAGACTTTGGATGGTTCATTCTTGCTTAGAAAGCATGCATAGTGACATTCATTTGTTGTTGCTGATCTCGTTCGCACACCTTGACTTGGATCACCTATTATCTGTTCAACAGGATGTGCTCTTGTCCACTTCCTCTCATGAGCTAGAGGAGTTGGAGTAATTATTGGTTGATCTGAGTCCTGATATGAATTTGAAGGCTCTGGGGCAGCTGTGGTGTGTAGTGGAGATGATTCCGAACTTATGGCAAAGCCGTGATCATCCACACCTCTGGGATTGGTTTGAGGGGTTGAGGGTGTGGATGGTACGTCATCTGGTCCTGTGAGGAGCGGAATCTCTGCTGTTGGAGTTGATGTTGACTCTGGAGTGTATGCAGGAGGTGGAGATTGTGAGTTCTCGTAAAAGTTTCTGAAGAGAGAGTCGAGAATCACATCGTCGTGTTCGGTGTTTGGTTCAGCTTTATCAGAAGTTACTGGTACAGCAGTGGATGGATCGGTCTGGAGATGTTCAATAGCAAAGTCTGCCATTTCATAGAATGTAACGTTTACACTCTCGATGACAGTCCGCTTGTCTCTGAGATAGACTCTGTAAGCTTTGGATTGCAGTGAGTAGCCAATGAACACGCCTTCTCTGGCTTTGGGATCCAGCTTACTTCTCTCTGTCCGATCATTGAGTATGAAGCACTTGCAGCCAAAAACCTTGAGGAAAGAAATATCAGGAGTTTTGTTGAATAGGATCTCATATGGAGTCTTGTCGAAGCGCTTGTGGATGAAGGTTCTGTTCTGAGTGAAGCACGCGGTATTGATTGCCTCTGTCCACATGAAGTGAGGCAGTCTTGATTGGATTAACATGGTGCGTGCTGCTTCAACAAGGGTTCTGTTCTTTCTCTCAACAACTCCGTTCTGCTGGGGAGTTTTAGCTGCTGCAAATTGCTGAGTGATACCGAGTGATTCATAGAACTCAGTGAGAGTCTGATTTTTAAACTCGGTACCATTGTCAGTTCTCACAATTCGAACACTGTGCTGTAGCAGTTTCTGGATCGTTCTGATAAAGGTCATAATGTTTTCCGCAGCTTCGTCTTTTGATCGAAGAAATTTTGTCCATGTATACCTAGAGAAGTCATCAACGATCACCAGAGTGTATTTGCGACCGTTGATGCTTTGTACTCTCATAGGTCCACACAGATCCATGTGTATTAGCTGCAACTGATGAGTAGATGAAGGTTCAGATTTTGACTTGTGGGAGCTTCGCGTCATTTTGCCCATTTTGCAGGCACTACAATGATTTTCAGCGGAACACTTTAGCAGAGGAAGCCCCTTAACAAGTTTCTTGGAGGACAAAGTTGATAGATGTTTGAAGTTCAGATGGGAGAGACGTCTGTGCCATAGGTTGTTCTGTTCAGTTGAGGCTTTGGACAGCAGACAGATGGAAGTGGTGGATTGGACGCTTTTCAGATCAATAGTGTACAGATTTGATGTTCTGTGACACGTTAATAATGTATTTCCTGTGCTGTCAAGAACACAGCATTGTTTTGCAAAGAACCTCACTTCCATCCCGCTGTCACAGAATTGTCCAATGCTCAGTAAGTTGTGTTTGAGCCCTTTGACGAATGAAACATCTTTTATTGTAACGCTGGCACAGATGACGTCCCCATACCCAAGAATAGGAGATGAGGCTTCATTCCCGAATCTGACATTTCCTCCGTAGCAGTTGGTGTAGTTGCTCAAAAGGTGCTTTATTCCGGTCATGTGAGTTGAGCATCCTGAGTCCAAGTGCCACACATGACCGTCCTGCAAAACAATCAAATAGGATTAGGTACCCAACTTGGAGTGGGTCCTTCCTTATTATCAAGAAACACCTTTTTAAAACTTGCTTTGAGCAGTGATCCGAGGTCAGCTGCTCTTTCAACAAAAGATCTATCTTCGATGGGCTTTCCAATTGCCAGATCTGCTTTTGCAGTGTGTCTGGTTTTTGGAGTCCACCTAGCACTTTCCATTTTGGTGGGTCTGATGTTGTGAACCCACCTTTCCATTTTAGTCCGTGTGGATCTAAGTTTGGGGACCCACCTTTCAGTTGCAGTTATGATGGGTCTTCGATTTGGACCCCACCTATCAGTTTCAGTTATGATGGGTCTTCGATTTGGAACCCACCTTTCAGTTTTAGTTTGGATGGGTCTTCGTTTGGGGACCCACCTATTCGATTCAGGTTTGGTAGGTCTCATCTTGGGGACCCACCTTTCCGTTTCAGCTTTGACGGGTCTTATCTTGGGGACCCATCTTTTCGTTTTAGGTTCAGGAGGAGAGTAGACAGGTGCTTTGTGATTGAACGGTTGTTTTTTGAGTTTGGTTTTGAAAATCTCCTCCTTAGAAAGCCGATTAACATGTTTCCTAGAATGAACTCTAAGGGCGTATTTCATATCTGGAATACAAAACGTTCCCTTAGAAGTTCCTTTCTTGGTTTCTTTTTCAGGTTTAAGCTTTCTAGAAGGCTCAGATTTAACAACATTCATATCACATTCATAATTATGGGGATCTGGAATAGAATAACCATAAGCATCACTTGTATTATAAATAGAACGTTGTCTAGAGGATGTCTCAGAAATATTCAGCTTGGGACTCAAGACTGAACTACTAGAAGTTTGCTTTGTAGAGAAAGAATTACAATTAACTTTGGAATAAAAAATAGAACTAGATCTAGGGCTGGCACTTTTCTCAAAAACTTTCTTTTTGCCATTTGCGATTTCCTTCCTCTTTTTCCTCCACTCATTCTTCTCTTCTCCTTCCTTATTCACTTCATTCCCTGTAAACAAAGGAGAAGAGAGATGAGTGGATGAACCTTTAAAAGCATTGTTTTTCTCATGTGAGGTGTGTGAGCTGTCAGGCTTGGTCGTAGGAGGGTCTGTTTTAGCATGAAACTGCTCACTCAAATCATTAAATTTTTGAAGAAGTTCCTGCCAGTTGCGCTCAAAACCTTTCTTTTCAGTTTCAAATCTCTCTCTCTCATTATCAAGAGTTTTTTGTAGATTTTTGAGCTTTTGAGCCATGGGAAAAATACATGGTTCCTCACCAGTTTTAGCAATACCAATTCTTGGGGGAGGGTCTAGAGGGTGTCCTATGTTAGGAATATCTTTGGTATAAGGGTCAAGGCATTCACTAAAGCAGGAAGTAGGTTTTTCTTCTGAAAGTTGTTTTTCATTTACAGAGGGATAATCACAAGAAATCGCAGGTTTTGGTTTCTTTCTCTTTTCTTCTTCTGCTTCAGCATAATCTTCATCACTTCGAAAATACATTTTCTCGCCAAACCCTAGTCCCATGTAATCTTTGTTGTAGATTTGAAGGCAATTAACT
The DNA here is from genome assembly GCA_945859875.1 of Cuscuta europaea. NCBI lineage: Eukaryota > Viridiplantae > Streptophyta > Magnoliopsida > Solanales > Convolvulaceae > Cuscuta > Cuscuta europaea. The sequence goes on along the minus strand of CAMAPE010000017.1, from coordinate 16,353,358 downwards.
TTCTTAAGATTACGTGGGTTAGTTATGCCCAGTCCTGTTTTAGCATTGTAGAATCGGTCATCCTTTTGTTTGTTGTTAAGCAGAAAAACAGTTTGTTCAGATTGACCTCTTCTAGCAGCTAGATCTTCTAGTTCCTTTACTTTATTTAAAAGCGTTCTTCTTTTGTTATGCAAAAAATCGCATTCAGCCTTTGCTGTGCTTTTTTCCCGTTCACTGTCCTCAAATTTCTTAGTTAATTCAGCTATCTTAAGTTCAAAGCTTTCAAAATCTGAGGACACCTTTTTGACTTGATCTTTTGCAATTTCAAGTTGAATACTTAAGGACGACTTTTGGTCTAGATTCTGTTTCAGAACTCTATGATTATTGTCTAGTCTCTCCTTTAGTTCTTTGATTAGATTGTCCTTTTCAAGTAAGGACTGCATTTGATTATTTAAAGAAATATGGGAGAGGTTTCTTCTTCTTTCTGTACCATTAGCATTTTCATCTCCCTCCACACTTGCCATAAGAGCATAGTTGTCTTCCTCTTCCTCCTCCTCAGAAGAATCTTCTGCCCAGTTCTCATTTTCAGCAATCATGGCAGAGGTTTCTTCTTCTTTCTGTACCATTAGCATTTTCTGCTTATTCCACAGCATCTTCTGCTTGTAGAAGTTAGCATCTTTCTTCTTTGGGAGGCGGCAGTCTTTGATCACATGTCCAGGCTTGTCGCAATTATAGCATTTAGGAGCTTCTTCTGCTGATGATGCCTTCCTAGAAGATCCTTGATCATGGTTCTTCTGCTTGTAGTTTGAGGAGGAAGTTCTCAGCCTGTTGGAGGAGGTGTTCTTCTTAGCAAATCTTTTGGCCAGCAGTGCCATCTTCTTCTGTAAGTCTGCTAGCTCTGCCTCTAGATCAGATTTGTCATCATCACTTTCATCATCATCTGATTCAACCACCACCTTCTTCTTTTTCTTCTTTAGTGAAGTGGTTGTCCTTCTTGGCTGAGCATCCATTACAAGAGCTAAGGGGTTTGTGGTGTGATGATCCTCAGCGCAAGCAACCTCGTTGACGAATTGCTTCAGATGTTCATAGAGTGTGCAAAGGTCAATTTCGTCCAAATCTATCCGAGATATGACATCCTTCACTGTCTTTTCCCATGCAGGATGTAGGCTAGATAAAAATCTAATATTCAGTTCCAGATTGGACCTGAATACTTTGATCTTTCTGAGCTCATTTATCAGTTGAACAAGTCTGTTGTAAGTCTCATTCAATGGTTCTCCTGGACCTGCATTGAAGGAGTCATAAGCGATGAGAATCGTAGTCTTCTTTGTTTTGAGGCTGATGCTTGTGCCTTGTAGCAGCTTCTCAATTTCATCCCACATCTCCTTAGCTGTCTGCATGCTATCTATGAGAACATAAACCTCGTTCGGTATTGCTTGAAGGAGGTACGTTTTGGCCATAAGATCACCACGAAGTCTGAGCTTGTCGGCTTCTGTGTATTCAGATGGCACTTTTCTCCTTATTTCTGGAAAAATAGGAGGATTGTTCTCTGGATCTCCACCAACTGAAATCAAGAGTTCAGCTGGTCCTTCAAGCAAAGATTCGAGCATTGCAGAAGAGTTCTCTTTGTGCTCGAGGAAGTTTAGAAATCTGTTCCTCCACATTTGATATTCTCCCTTCCTGAGGCTAGGAGGGGTACTGCTGTTCCCTTGTGCATTGTATTCTGAACCCATTGCTGTACTAAACTGACCGTTCGTGAAAATTGATCAAAAGATTTTCAGAGGCAGAATCTCGAAAAATCAGATGTCGAGATCTGAATATCGAAATCTCAGATTTCGATAAAGGAGGCCCGGTATCGAGATTTGGGCTCGAGATTTGGGATCTCGAGATTTGGGATCTCGAGATTTCAAATTTCGAGATGCTGATCTCGAGATTTGAAATGTCGAGAAGTTAATCTCTCGAAATCTTAATCTGATGAGTCAAATGTCGAGACCAGATGTCGAAACCTTTTCTCGAAATCAAGATTTCGAAATCCTAGATGTCGAAATCCTCAATGTCGAAATCTTTCAACCTGTAAAAATCAGATAATCAAAATCTGAAGATAGTTTCCTGTAGAGTTGAATGTCGAGATCTTCTGGTAAAGTTTTCAGCTCGAAAAACGTAGCAGAACCTGTGAAGAAGTAGGATGTCGAGATGCGTAGCTCGAGATATCTCGAAATCAAAAATTGCGTAACACACAAACTGAAGTATACCCTTTGATCGCTTTGAAAAGGCGATTCCAAAGGTGTAACTTTTACAACTTTTGAACAAGAAACAAAATTACAGAGCAAAAAATCGACAGAATGAACAACGTTAACAAAAACAGAGTATTCTGCAGGAGTTCTTCTGATCGTTCTCGATCGGCTCTGATACCAATTGTTAGTCCCTGTTTCTGTAACAGCAATGAATAATCGATCTAACAAGGAAGATTAAACGTAAAGATGAACACAGAATGAATCACCGTAAAACCTTCTTTGATAAACCGTGGAACGTTCAGCAGAATGATATAAGCGTAAGGCTATGAATAATAAGTACGACGTTCAACCTTTTCCTAAACCTCGGCTCCCTTTTTATAGGCGAGGTTTAGGTTAGGCGTACCAGGCTTTTGGCCTGTTTAAATGGGCCTAACACTTGGCCTGATTCCTATCTAATTTATGCACTATTTAAATACAAGGATTAAATATAAAGCTAATCTATGACCAACTTGATTCACAATTAAATATCTCCAACAAACCATATTTTCACAAATGTTTCAGATTTCACTCTGAACTCGTGTAGAATTTGAAGCGATCATATCATGCTCTATTTTGTGTCGTTGAAAGCGTTTAGTATCTCGTTGGAAAGATCTTACCGAGTTCTAAAACTTGTCGTCAGGCGCTAGTTTCAAAATATCAAGGGATAATTGCCTAATTATTATTATTATTATTATTATTATTATCATCATCATCATCATCATCATCATCATCATCATCAACATCATTGTTATTATCATCATTGTTATTATCATCATTGTTATTATTATCATTGTTATTATTATCATTGTATTGTTATTATTATTGTCATTATTATTATCATTGTTATTATTATCGATTTTATTATTATCGTTATTATTATCGTTATTATTATTATCGTTATTATTATTATTATTATCATTATTATTATTATCATTATTATCATTATTATTATTATCATCATTATTATTATCATTATTATTATTATCATTATTATTATTATCATTATTATTATTATCATTATTATTATTATTATCATTATTATTATTATCATTATTATTACTATCATTATTATTATCATTATAATAATAATAATAATAATAATAATAATA
>CAMAPE010000017.1:16322500-16347500 GCA_945859875.1 Cuscuta europaea | reverse complement strand
AATTGTTCAAACTTCATTTACAATGCATTAATTAAAAGTTACAGATTAACCATATATTCACAGATGTTTCTGATTTCACTCCGAACTCGTGTAGAATTTGATGCGATCATATCTTGCTCTATTTTGTGCCGTTGAAAGCGTTTAATATCTCGTTGGAAATATCATACAGTGTTCTAAAACTTTTCTTCAGGGTCTGGTTTCAAAATATCAAGGGATGATTGCCTGATTACTAAAATACACTGTATTTACGCTAAAAGTGCTCTATTTTCGCTGAAAACGCTAAATCACAGAGATTAGGCTAAGTATTTGTGACACTCATATCTTGCTGTGGGTTTATCCGTTTGGAGCGTATTATATGTCGTTGGAAAGATAGATCGGAGCTCTAAAGCTATTGTTCCAACTTCATTTACAATGCATTAGTTAAAAGTTACAGATTAACCAGATATTCACAAATGTTTCTGATTTCACTCCGAACTCGTGTAGAATTTGATGCGATCATATCTTTCTCTATTTTGTGCCGTTGAAAGCGTTTAATATCTCGTTGGAAAGATCTTACCGAGTTCTAAAACTTGTCTTCAGGCTCTGGTTTCAAACTATCAAGGGATGATTGCCTAATTACTAAAATACACTGTACTTACGCTAAAAGTGCTCTATTTTCTCTGAAAACGCTAAATCATAGAGATAAGGCTAAGTATTTGTAACACTCATATCATGCTGAGTGTTTATCCGTTTGGAGCGTATTATATCTCGTTGGAAAGATAGATCAGAGCTCTAAAGCTATTGTTCCAACTTCATTTACAATGCATTAATTAAAAGTTACAGATTAACCATATATTCACAAATGTTTCTGATTTCACTCCGAACTCGTGTAGAATTTGATGCGATCATATCTTGCTAAATTTTGTGCCATTGAGAGCGTTTAATATCTCGTTGGAGAGATTTTACCGAGTTCTAAAACTTGTCTTCAGGCGCAGGTTTCAAAGTATCAAGGGATGATTGCCTAATTACTAAAATACACTGTATTTACGCTAAAAGTACTCTATTTTCGCTGAAAACGCTAAATCATAGAGATAAGCCTAAGTATTTGTGACACTCATATCTTGCTGTGTGTTTATCCGTTTGGAGCGTATTATATCTCGTTGGAAAGATAGATCGGAGCTCTAAAGCTATTTTCCAACTTCATTTACAATAGATTAATTAAAAGTAAGAGATTAACCATATATTCACAAATGTTTCTGATTTCACTCCGAACTCGTGTAGAATTTGATGCGATCATATCTTGCTCTATTTTGTGCCGTTGAAAGCGTTTAATATCTCGTTGGAGAGATCTTACCGAGTTCTAAAACTTGTCTTCAGGAGCTGGTTTCGAAATATCAAGGGATGATTGCCTAATTACTAAAATACACTGTATTTACGCTAAAAGTGCTCTATTTTCGTTGAAATTGCTAAATAATAGAGATAAGGATATGTATTTGTGACACTCATATCTTGTTGTGTGTTTATCCGTTTGGAGCGTATTATATCTAGTTGGAAAGATAGATCGGAGCTCTAAAGCTATTGTTCCAACCTCATTTACAATGCATTAATTAAAAGTTACAGATTAACCATATATTCACAAATGTTTCTGATTTCACTCCGAACTCGTGTAGATTTGATGCGATCATATCTTGCTCTATTCTGTGCCGTTGAAAGCGTTTAATATCTCGTTGGAAAGATCTTACCATGTTCTAAAACTCGTCTTCAGGCGCTGGTTTCAAAATATCAAGGGATGATTGCCTAATTACTAAAATACACTTTATTTACGCTAGAAGTGCTCTATTTTCTCTGAAAACGCTAAATCATAGAGATAAGGCTAAGTATTTGTGACACTCATATCTTGCTGTGTATTTATCCGTTTGGAGCGTATTATATCTCGTTGGAAAGATAGATCGGAGCTCTAAAGCTATTGTTCCAACTTCATTTACAATGCATTAATTAAAAGTTACAGATTAACCATATATTCACAAATGTTTCTGATTTCACTCCGAACTCGTGTAGAATTTGATGCGATCATATATTGCTCTATTTTGTTCCGTAGAAAGCGTTTAATATCTTGTTGGAATGATCTTACCGAGTTCTAAAAGTTTTCTACAGGCGCTGGTTTCATAATACCCAGGGATGATTGCCTAATTACTAAAATACACTGTATTTATGCTAAAAGTGCCCTATTTTCGTTGAAAACGCTAAATCATAGAGATAAGGCTCAGTATTTGTGACAATCATATCTTGCTGTGTGTTTATCCGTTTGGAGCGTATTATATCTCGTTGGATAGATAGATCGGAGCTCTAAAGCAATTGTTCCAACTTAATTTACAATGCATTAATTAAAAGTTACAGATTAACCATATATTCACAAATGTTTCTGATTTCATTCCGAACTCGTGTAGAATTTGATGCGATCATATCTTGCTCTATTTTGTGCCGCTGAAAGCGTTTACTATCTCTTTGGAAAGATCTTACCGAGTTCTAAAACTTGTCTTCAGGCGCTGGTTTCAATTTTTTGGGTAAACTGTAAGTATATTAACCAATCACCCAAGAGAAGAGGGTGGAAAGAATGTACAAGCAGGAAAAAAACAAAACTGAAGGTTATCCAAACAAGGATAACCCCAAAACCAACAACCTAAAACCACCAAAACCCGCAGCCACCTCCTAAAGACAAGAGAGGTGCTGCACCAAGGAGGCAAAAACACACAGCCAAAACAGCATCAAAAAAATAGCCAACCAAAAACGAAAGGAAGGCAAACAAAAGGCACCCTAAAAGGTTACATTTTCATGCAGATAAATGCTGTAAAGGATCTTGTAAACAAAATACTGGATCTTAGCAAAAACATCTTCATCTTTAGGAGCTAGACCGTCAAAGCAAGTAGCATTCCGAGTCCTCCAAATCCAGTAGATGGAGCAGCAGAAAGCAATCCTAGCCGCCTTAGCCTTGATGCCGGACCCTTGCCTCATCCTCTTGATCCATTTCAACGCGCTAAGCAGAGTCCCCATCTCCCTTGGGATATCCAGCCAGCTCCTCACTCTATGCCAAACCTTACCTGAAAAAGAACAAGCAAAAAATAGGTGTGGCACCATTTCCGGACCACCCTTACAGAATTGACAAATGTTAACAACATCCAAACAATGTAAATGATCAAAGGTAGCAAGCCGATCTCTGAAAGCCAACCAAGCCATGAAGGAGAACTTGGGGGGGATGTAGTTCTTCCAAATGAAGGACATCCACATATGAGTACCCCCCTTAATTCTAAGGAGATTATAGACCTTGGCCGAGGACAACTTCCCATTAATTTGGCAGCCCTCAAGAAAAGTGATGGCATCATTAACAATGCCAAAGTGGGACAGAATCTGATTTCTAATCAAAGCAATCTTCTTAATAAGTTGGGAGTCCCTATTATTAGGTGTGAACTCCCAAACACCTCTTCCATTAAGATAAACCCCATGGATCCACCTAACCCAAAGGTTATCCTTTTTAGTATGGCTATCCCAAATGGTTTTAGCAATCAGACCAGAGTTCCAAGTATGAGTATCATGGATACCAAGACCACCCTCCTCTTTGGGGAGGCAAATATCAGTCCATGCAACTCTAGCATACTTACACCCCCAAAGGAAGATACGACAGATAGAGGTAATTCTATCAAGTACTGCCTTAGGTATGGGGAGTGCTTGTAGCCAGAAGGAATGCACCCCTTGAATAACAGATTTGATAAGCTCAACCCTCCCCGCATAAGAGAGTGTCTTAGTGTTCCAAGCGTTGATAAAATTAGTAATGGAGTCCAATAAAGGAGCATACTGTGCGACATCAATCTTGAGAGGAGCTAATGGGATACCAAGGTATCTAACAGGGAAAGACCCCTCCTTAAAGTCAATCATATGAAGGATATGATTAAGATCATGATCAGCCAGCCCACCAATAAAAATGTTAGACTTATCAAAGTTGACTTTGAGGCCAGAAACATTTCCAAAATCATCCAAAGTGTCAATAAGGACTTTAATAGAAGGAAAATCCCCCCTACAAAATAACATGAGATCATCAGCATAAGCAACATGGGAGATATTAAGTTTCCCACATTTTGGGTGGAACTTAAAAGGGGGCACTTTAGTCCCGTGATGAAGAAGTCTAGAAAGGTATTCAAGACAAATCACAAAAAGGAGGGGAGACATAGGGTTCCCTTGCCTAAGCCCCCTTCTGCCTTTAATGTGACCATGGAGGACCCCATTAATTGAAATGGAGAAAGAAGGAGTAGCCACACATTCCATAATCCAATTGACAAATTTGGTCGGGAAACCAATAGTCAAAAGAACATTGTAAAGAAAGTCCTAGGAGATGGTATCATAAGCCTTCCTAAGATCCACCTTAATCATAGATCTAGGAGACATACGCTTTCTAGTATAGCCTTTGATAAGCTCTTGGGCAAGGAAAACATTGTCAATCATAAGCCTCCCATCAATAAATGCCCCTTGAGAGGGATCAATTAAATGAGGTAAGCAAGGAATCAGCCTATTGGCAATGATCTTGGTGATAGTCTTATAAATGACATTGGTACAAGAGATAGGCCTGAAATCAGCCGCAGTAGGATCATGGGAAGTTTTGGGTATGAGGGCAATCACGGTATGGTTAAGCTGCTTCAGGAGCTTACCAGAGTTAAAGAAGCCTTTAATAGCCAAAACCACATAATGACCAACAATATTCCAGTTATGTTTGAAAAAGGCAGAAGTATACCCATCAGGACCCGGAGATTTGTCATCCCCAATATCGAAAAGGGCATTCTTAATCTCCAAATCTGAGATAGGATTAACAAGATCAATGGCCTTGCTATTATCAAGACATTTAACCGAAAGAATGATGGTAGGGTCAATGTCCAAAGTAGGACAGTATGTACCAAAGAGATCTGTGTAGAATCTCACAAACTCACCAGCCACCTAGTCAAGAGAGGTGGTATAACTCCCATCCTCAAGTTTGATGGAGGTAATGGAGTTTTTAGCCACGTTTTTCTTAACAATAGAATGAAAGTATTTGGAGCCCTGGTCACTAAGCAAAAGGTGATTAGCTTTAGCTTTTTGTCTGAAAAAGTCCTCCTCGGCTCTCTTGAAGTAAAGAGCATTTTTCTTAGCAAGGTTAACCTCAAGCTTGATAACATCATCAAGAGGAGAAAGAAGAGAAAGATCATGGAGTCTCTTATATTCTTTTTTGGCCTCGTTAGCCTTAAAAGAGATGTGACCAAAAGCATTGAAGTTGAGTTCTTTCAAAGGCCTTTTAAGTCTCTAAAGCTTGCGGACAAGCCTAAATTGAGGGGTGCCATATAACTCTTGGAACCAATGCATGGTGAGAATAGCATTGAAGGCCTCATTTTTAAGCCACATGTTAAAGAACTTGAAGGGCCTAGACCCATTAGGCATATTATGGCCGATAGTAACAAGAGAGGCACAATGGTCAAAATCTACTTCCATTTCAAAGAAGTGCGTCTTACAAGTAATATTATTGGTAGACCATAAGGAGTTCATGAGAACTCTATCAAGTTTGGCCCAAAGGGACCCCCTATTCCAGGTGAGGAATTCCCCCGTGGAAGGGGTATCCACAAGGTTAGCTTGGACCTTGAAATCATTAAGGTGTTGAATATAGTAGGCCGAGGGAGGAGTAGGTCCAATCCTTTCATTAGGGCTACTAACACAATTGAAATCACCCATAACAAGCCAATGGTGACTAATATGGGGTTCAAGGCTAGCAATATGCTCCCAAAGAGTCCTTCTTTCCACAACCGTATAGAGGGCATATATAAAAGTCACCAAGAAAACATTTTGGGCGACTTTACAAAGCACCTCACAATGGATGTGTTGACAATGAACTTCCAAGACATTCAAATCAACAAAAGTAGGATCCCAAAGGAGGGCCATTCTGCCCCCCTCAATTAAATCAAAGTTAGTCTTAAACAGCCAATTAGGCCATCTATTTGACATGAACTTATCAAAATTAGAGGTGGACAACTTTGTTTCAAGGAGGCAGCAAACATGGACCTTATTAGTCCTCATGAAAGAACAAATAGAGTTTTGTTTTGAGGTCTTATTAAGACCTCTAATGTTCCAAGAGGACACAAACATTAAAAATATTTAAGGGTCCTCCTCCCACCAAACGTCCTTGTCATAAAAGGCCTCGGCCTATGCTTAAAGTTACCCCTCGGTTGATACCTATCCAAGAAAAGGAAGTAAGCCTTTTCCATAAAGAGAGGAGAGACTTCATATCCCTCTTCCGTGGGGTATAATCCGGGTAAAGACTCCAAACATTCAATAGTAAAATTGATGCCTTTTGTCAAATGGTTCTTAGTGGTTTCCAAATAGTCATCAAGTCTAGTAAAGTCTTCCTTAACATCTTCAATATGTTTAAGGTGGATCCAAGGCTTATTCTCAATGTTTAGGTCAACCTTGACCACCACATCATCAAGAAATGCCTCTTGAATATCATGAACAATACGAATAGAATCCTTAGGGACATTTCTAAGGTCCTTGACCTTACAAGCATTCCCTTGTAAGATACCATCCTCAAAGTGGCGGTTTAGGCAATGTCTATAGACTCCCTTTAAGAATTTGGGGGAATACACATAACCATGTTTGTTTGGTTGACCCCGGGGAGGGCCTCCAAACAAGATTTGGTAAATTGCACACCGGAGGTCTTTTCCCCCACAATTCTAAGGTTATGATCAAGCTTAATAATAGGCATATACACCTCATCTTGGTGCTTCAACTTTATAATAGGGAGGAGGGGGTCCACGGGATCCAAGTCAAACACCACCTCATCCTCAAAGGTGTCAAGGAGTGATGTTTTAACTATACGGACAGTTTTATCAATAGTAGTATCCACCTCTTGGGGAGGTGGGTCACCTTTTTCCTCATCCTCATCCTTAACAATGATCTTATTAGGCCCACGCCTACATCTAGTAACCCTAAAGAAAGGGTGGTCCCCTTTCTTATTGTTATGCACCTCATTTTTGTTGGGTTCCATTGTCACATGCTCTTTCCCATTTCTTTTAGGAGCATTGTTAAAAGTGTTATCATTAGTAGGCTTGTCATTATCAACCTTGGCAGCCTCTTTATCCTCCTTTTCTTTCTTTTCCCTTTCGGCCAAAACCTTACAAGTGAAGGCATGGTGGCCAAAAGTTTTGCAATGAAAGTAAAAGTTGGGGTATGTTTCATACTTCACATATTGGGTATGAAAATTCCCATTTGGCAGCTTGATTTTAAGTTCAAGAGGAGGGGGCTTTGAGGCATCAATCTCAATTAGGACCCGGGCAAAGTGGGACCTCACCCTTTCTTGGGTCACCCTATCCGTGGCCAAGGGAACCCCCACACGGGAAGCAATTTCACTTATGATATCTTCTTCCCAAAGCCTCAAACGAAGATGGGGAAATTGAACCCAAATAGGGAGTTTGAGGAATTCATCACTAGTCATAGTGAAATTATCCGAGAGGGGTTTCAAAGGGAAGTTTTTTCCAAGGATAGTATAAGGTCCATCCGAGAGGACCTTAGTCCTATCCTCCTCATTTTGGAACTTAAAAATGACCCAACCTTTGTCATGGGATCTAACTTGGCAAGGTACATTCCATTTGTTCATCATGTCATGTATAGCCTTGAATCCGGGAAATTTCCCATCAAAATAGGCCACAAGGAAAAAGCCCCAAATTTGGACCATAGAAAGCATCTTTCTATTAGAAAGATCAACAAATTCTCCCACCGGTTCAATGAACTTAAGTTTCATACCCTTTTCGGGTTCCCCATTGTCTTTGAACAAAGATGCCCAAGGTAGGGGCTTGGAAGTAGTAGCATTAAACACGCCCTTGCCTTTTTCACCTTGTAATGCCGCGGCATTAGAGGTAGAGGCTAAGGCAATGTCAGTGTCCATAGCATTAGCTAAAGCCGTAGGGAGGGCAGAATTATTGGGCAACCCAAAAGCCAAAGATTTGTGAGGAATGTTAGGAGTAACATTCATTTTATCAATACTCTTCAAAGGAACCGAGGGTTCAATGTCCAAGGGTGGGACATTGACCCCTAAAACAGAGGCATCTCCATCTTTATCAATAGCAATATTCATAGAAATAGGGGTAACACAACCAGTTTTATCACCCTTGCTCAAAGAGGAAGCATCAACACAAGTTTTTATACCCGAATTAACATCACACAAAGTTTCGGACACAATAGAAGCATCAATATCTTTGGAACCAACAAGAGGTTCCTCATTCTCACAAACATTATCAATACTAGGATCATTCGAGCTAAGAAGGAGAGAACTTACCTCTACCTCAATGGTAGCCGAGGAAGAAGAATGTTCCTTGCTAGGTTCGTAAGTGGCATCCTCTTGGAGAGACGAGTTTTGTTCACTTTGAGCACCATCCGAGAGTAGCTCATCCACCTCCTTGGCTTGTGCCTTATCTCTAAGCCGAGTAGAGGATTTGGTAGGAAGTTTGGAAGCCTTCTTTTTGGTCTTCCCCTTAGGCATAGTGACCGAGAGGGGGAAAAGAGAAGCACCTCCAAAACTTACATGAAGCTTCGGTGCAAAAATGGAGAAATCCGAACTGTTCACCCAAAATAGCCGTTGGAGAAGAAGAGTACGGCCAACCCAAAAAAAGGTCCGATGATGAAAAAACTTGGAGAAAGTTAATCCTCAAACTGAGGGGAACCAGAATCTATGCTTGAATCAAGAATCCACCAAGAGATGAAGGCTGTAGAGGCGTTGACCTTTTTTTCGTGAATAGTAGCACCGAACGAAGAAATGTCGGAAAAACACTCCAGACCTCCAAAAAGGAGCTCGAAAATTAGAGAATCTACACACCTAAGACAGAGGAAGTGTAGAGTAACTAATATCCAAGCTCAAAGAAGGAATAAAATGGAGGAGAAAGCTTGAAAACCGGTGAGGAAGATGAAGTTTTACGAGTAAGCGGAAATCGCTTAGAGAGATACTCTCTCGACGCAAAACTCCTCAGTCTTTCAGGCGCTGGTTTCAAAATATCAAGGGATGATTGCGTAATTACTAAAATACACTGTATTTACGCTAAAAGTACTCTATTTTCGCTGAAAACGCTAAATCATAGAGATAAGGCTAAGTATTTGTGACACTCATATCTTGCTGTGTGTTTATCCGTTTGGAGCGTATTATATCTCGTTGGAAAGATAGATCGGAGCTCTAAAGCTACTGTCCCAACTTCATTTACAATGAATTAATTAAAAGTTACCGATTAACCATATATTCACAAATGTTTCTGATTTCACTCCGAACTCGTGTAGAATTTGATGCGATCATATCTTGCTCTATTTTGTGCCGTTGAAAGCGTTTAATACCTCGTTGGAAATATCTTACCGAGTTCTAAAAATTTTCTTCAGACGCTGGTTTAAAAATATCAAGGGATGATTATCTAATTACTAAAGTACACTGTATTCACGCTAAAAGTGCTCTATTTTCGCTGAAAACGCTAAATCATAGAGATAAGGCTAAGTATTTGTGACACTCATATCTTGCTGTGTTTTTATCCGTTTGGAGTGTATTATATCTCGTTGGATAGATAGATCGGATCTCTAAAGCTATTTTTGCAACTTCATTTACAATTCATTAATTAGAAGTTACAGATTAACCATATATTCACAAATGTTTCTGATTTCACTCCGAACTCGTGTAGAATTTAATGCGATCATATCTTTCTCTATTTTGTGCCGTTGAAAGCGTTTAATATCTCGTTGGAAAGATCTTACCGAGTTCTAAAACTTGTCTTCAGGCGCTGGTTTCAAAATATCAAGGGAGGATTGCCTAATTACTAAAATACACTGTATTTACGCTAACAGTGCTCTATTTTCGCTGAAAACGCTAAATCATAGAGATAAGGCTAAGTATTGGTGACACTCATATCTTGCTGTGTGTTTATTCGTTTGGAGCGTATTATATCTCGTTGGAAAGATAGATCGGAGCTCTAAAGCTATTGTTCCAACCTAATTTACAATGCATTAATTAAAAGATACAGATTAACCATATATTGACAAATGTTTCTGATTTCACTCCGAACTGGTGTAGAATTTGATGCGATCATATCTTGCTCTATTTTGTGCCGTTGAAAGCGTTTAATATCTCGTTGGAAAGATATTATCGAGTTCTAAAACATGTCTTCAGGCGCTGGTTTCAAAATATCAAGGGATGATTGCCTAATTACTAAAATACACAGTATTTACGCTAAACGTGCTCTATTTTCGCTGAAAACGCTAAATCATAGAGATAAAGGTAAGTATTTGTGACACTCATATCTTGCTGTGTGTTTATCCGTTTAGAGCGTATTATATCTAGTTGCAAAGATAGATCGGACGCTCTAAAGCTATTGTTCCAACTTCATTTACAATGCATTAATTAAAACTTACAGATTAACCATATATTCACAAATGTTTCTGATTTAACTCCGAACTCGTGTAGAATTTGATGCGATCATATCTTTCTCTATTTTGTGCCTTTGAAAGCGTTTTATATCTCGTTAGAAACATCTTACCGAGTTCTAAAACTTGTCTTCAGGCGCTGGTTTCAAAATATCAAGGGATGATTGCCAAATTACTAAAATACACTTTATTTACGCTAAAAGTGCTCTATTTTCGCTGAAAACGCTAAATCATAGAGATAAGGCTAAGTATTTGTGACACTCATATCTTGTTGTGTGTTTATCCGTTTGGAGTGTAATATATCTCGTTGGAAAGATAGACCGGAGCTCTAAAACTATTGTTCCAACTTCATTTACAATGCATTAATTAAAAGTTATAGATTAACCATATTTTCACAAATGTTTCAGATTTCACTCTGAACTCGTGTAGAATTTGAAGCGATCATATCATGCTCTATTTTGTGTCGATGAAAGCGTTTAGTATCTCGTTGGAAAGATCTTACCGAGTTCTAAAACTTGTCGTTAGGCGCTGGTTTCAAAATATCAAGGGATAATTGCCTAATTATTATTATTATTATTATTATTATTATTATTATTATTATTATTATTATTATTTTATTATTATCATCATCATCATCATCATCATCATCATCATCATTATCATCATCATCATCATTGTTATTATCATCATTGTTATTATCATCATTGTTATTATTATCATTGTATTGTTATTATTATTGTCATTATTATTATCATTGTTATTATTATCGTTGTTATTATTATCGTTATTATTATTATCTTTATTATTATTATTATCATTATTATTATTATCATCATTATTATTATCATTATTATTATTATCATTATTATTATTATTATCATTATTATTATTATTATTATTATTATTATTATTATTATCATTATTATTATTACCATTATTATTATTATCATTATTATTATCATTATAATAATTATTATTATTATTATTATTATTATTTTTATTATTATTATTATTATTATTATTATTATTATTGTTATTGTTATTATTATTATTATTCATATTATTATTATTGTTATTATCATTATTGTTATTATTATTATTATTATTATTATTATTTTTATTACCATTACTATTACTATTATTATTATTACTATTATTATTATTACTATTATTATTACTATTATTATTATTATTACTATTATTATTACAATTATTATTACTATTATTATTATTACTATTATTATTATTATCATCATTATTACTATTATTATTATTATTATTATTATTGTTATTATTATTATTATTATTATTAGGGGTATTATTATTATTATTGTTATTTTATTATTATTATTATTATTATTATTATTATTATTATTATTATTATTATTATTATTATTATTATTATTATTACAAATGTTTCTGATTTCACTTTGAACTCGTGTAGTATTTGATGCGATCATATCTTGCTCTATTTTGTGTCGTTGAAATTGTTTAATATCTCGTTGGAAAGATCTTACCGAGTTCTAAAACTTGTCTTGCGGCGCTGGTTTCAAAATATCAAGGGATGTTTGCCTAATTACTAAAATACACTTTATTTACGCTAAAAGTGCTCTATTTTCGCTGAACACGCTAAATCATAGAGATAAGGCTAAGTATTTGTGACACTCATATCTTGTTGTGTGTTTATCCGTTTGGAGCGTAATATATCTCGTTGGAAAGATAGATCGGAGCTCTAAAACTATTGTTCCAACTTCATTTACAATGCATTAATTAAAAGTTATAGATTAACCAGATATTAACAAATGTTTCTGATTTCACTCTGAATTCGTGTAGAATTTGACGCGATCATATCTTGCTCTATTTTGTGCCGTTCAAAGTGTTTAATATCTTCTTGGAAATATCATACCGATTTCTAAAACTTGTCTTCAGGCGTTGGTTTCAAAATATCAATGGATGATTGCCTAATTACTGAAATACACTGTATTTACGCTAAAAGTGCTTTATTTTCGCTGAAAACGCTAAATCATAGAGATAAGGCTAAGTATTTGTGACACTCATATCCTGCTGTGTGTTTATCCATTTGGAGCGTATTATATATTGTTGGAAAGATAGATCGGGGCTCTAAAGCTATTGTTCCAACTTCATTTACAATGCATTAATTAAAAGTTACAGATTAACCATATATTCACAAATGTTTCTGATTTCACTCCGAACTCGTGTAGAATTTGATGCGATCATATCTTGCTCTATTTTGTGCCGTTGAAAGTGTTTAATATCTCGTTGGAAAGATCTTACCGAGTTCTAAAACTTGTCTTGCGGCGCGGGTTTCAAAATATCAAGGGATGATTGCCTAATTACTAAAATACACTTTATTTACGCTAAAAGTGCTCTATTTTCGCTGAACACGCTAAATCATAGAGATAAGGCTAAGTATTTGTGACACTCATATCTTGTTGTGTGTTTATCCGTTTGGAGCGTAATATATCTCGTTGGAAAGATAGATCGGAGCTCTAAAACTAGTGTTCCAACTTCATTTACAATGCATTAATTAAAAGTTATAGATTAACCAGATATTCACAAATGTTTCTGATTTCACTCTGAACTCGTGTAGAATTTGATGCGATCATATCTTGCTCTATTTTGTGCCGTTCAAAGTGTTTAATATCTCCTTGGAAATATCATACCGATTTCTAAAACTTGTCTTCAGGCGTTTGTTTCAAAATATCAATGGATGATTGCCTAATTACTGAAATACACTGTATTTACGCTAAAAGTGCTCTATTTTCTCTGAAAACGCTAAATCATAGAGATAAGGCTAAGTATTTGTGACACTCATATCTTGCTGTGTGTTTATCCATTTGGAGCGTATTATATCTCGTTGGAAAGATAGATCGGGGCTCTAAAGCTATTCTTCCAACTTCATTTACAATGCATTAATTAAAAGTTACAGATTAACCATATATTCACAAATGTTTCTGATTTCACTCCGAACTCGTGTAGAATTTGATGCGATCATATCTTGCTCTATTTTGTGCCGTTGAAAGTGTTTAATATCTCGTTGGAAAGATCTTACCGAGTTCTAAAACTTGTCTTGCGGCGCTGGTTTCAAAATATCAAGGGATGATTGCCTAATTACTAAAATACACTTTATTTACGCTAAAAGTGCTCTATTTTCGCTGAACACGCTAAATCATAGAGATAAGGCTAAGTATTTGTGACACTCATATCTTGTTGTGTGTTTATCCGTTTGGAGCGTAATATATCTCGTTGGAAAGATAGATTGGAGCTCTAAAGCTATTGTTCCAACTTCATTTACAATGCATTAATTAAAAGTTATAGATTAACCAGATATTCACAAATGTTTCTGATTTCACTCTGAACTCGTGTAGAATTTGATGCGATCATATCTTGCTCTATTTTGTGCCGTTCAAAGTGTTTAATATCTCCTTGGAAATATCATACCGATTTTTAAAACTTGTCTTCAGGCGTTGGTTTCAAAATATCAATGGATGATTGCCTAATTACTGAAATACACTGTATTTACGCTAAAAGTGCTCTATTTTCGCTGAAAACGCTAAATCATAGAGATAAGGCTAAGTATTTGTGACACTCATATCTTGCTGTGTGTTTATCCATTTGGAGCGTATTATATCTCGTTGGAAAGATAGATCGGGGCTCTAAAGCTATTGTTCCAACTTCATTTACAATGCATTAATTAAAAGTTAGAGATTAACCATATATTCACAAATGTTTCTGATTTCATTCCGAACTCGTGTAGAATTTGATGCGATCATATCTTGCTCTATTTGTGCCGCTGAAAGCGTTTAATATCTCTTTGGAAAGATCTTACCGAGTTCTAAAACTTGTCTTCAGGCGCTGGTTTCAAAATATCAAGGGATGATTGCGTAATTACTAAAATACACTGTATTTACGCTAAAAGTGCTCTATTTTCGCTGAAACCGCTAAATCATAGAGATAAGGCTAAGTATTTGTGACACTCATATCTTGCTGTGTGTTTATCCGTTTGGAGCGTATTATATCTCGTTGGAAAGATAGATCGGAGCTCTGAAGCTATTTTTTCAACTTCATTTACAATTCATTAATTAAAAGTTACAGATTAACCATATATTCACAAATGTTTCTGATTTCACTCCGAACTCGTGTAGAATTTGATGCGATCATATCTTGCTCTATTTTGTGCCGTTGAAAGCGTTTAATATCTCGTTGGAAAGATCTTACCGAGTTCTATTTTTTTTTGGATAAACTGTAAATATATATATCCAAAAGTGTTTATGTACAGCTGTACAGTACAAAACAAATCATATGGGTCATCCCAAGCAAGGATACCTCAGCCCAAAACAGCCTCAAGCTTCTAGCTTCTAGCTACATATAAATGCTAGCTATCACAAAAAGGTGACAAAACAGCAAAAACTTGTCAAACTCAGAATGTAATTCTGTCCAAGGGGTACATATAATAGAGGATTTTATACACCATAAACTTGATCCTCTTGACCATATCAATGACCGTTGTAGTGGTCCCTTCAAAACAAATCATGTTCCTCACACGCCATATCCAATAGATAGTGTAGCAAAAAGATAGTCTCACGGCTTTGGCTTTGACATGCGCTCCATTATGCTCCTTTTTCATACATTTGACTGCACTTAGAAGCGTATTCATCTGCCTAAACAATCCAAGCCGGTCACGTACCAATCTCCATACCTGACCTGTAAATGGACACTCAAAAAATAGGTGTGATACCGTCTCCGGTCCACCCTTACAAAAATGGCATGTGTTAACAATATTTAAATACCCCAAGTTGTCATACGTGGCTAGTCTCCCCCGGAAAGCTAACCAAGTAATGAAAGAAAACTTGGGGGGAATATAACTTTTCCGTATAAAAGGCATCCACGGCTGGGCATTGTTCTTAATTCTAAGCAAGTCATAAACTTTATATGAAGACAGATTTCCACCTTGGGAGCACTTATCTAGATAGGAAATGGCCTCCTCCTTTGAAGGGAATTTGGACACAATTTGATCTCTTATAGTCACCAAGGACTTCATAAGCCGAGAGTCCTTTGTGTGTGGATCAAAAGTCCACACATCTCTCCCATGAAGGTACACCCCATGAACCCATTTGACCTATAGGGAGTCTTGCTTGGAGTGGACATTCCAAAGGATTCGAGAAAGTAGGGCATAGTTCCACACTTTGGTATCCCTAATGCCCAAACCTCCCTCCTCCATTGGAAGACACACATCACTCCAAGCTACTTTAGCATGCTTCCAACCCCAAAGGAAATTCCTACACAAGGTAGTGATCCTATCCAAGACTGTCCTCGGCATAGGAAAGATTCCTAGCCAAAAGGAATGGACACCTTGAATAACAGATTTAATCAGTTCAACTTTACCTGCATAAGATATAGTTTTAGAATTCCAAGCAAACAAATAATCAGTGACCTTCTCAATCAGGGGTGCAAATTGGGCTACAGAGATACTCAAAGGAGCAAGTGGAATACCCAAGTATCTAACAGGAAAAGATCCTTGTTGGAATCCCACTCTTTTCAAGATATAAGGCACCCTACTCTCAATGTTACCCCCTAAAAAAATGTTAGATTTATCTTGGTTAACTATAAGCCCCGAAACCTTCCCATGGTCAGTCAATGCATCCACTAGGATCTTAATAGAGGAGAAGTTTCCTTTAGAGAAAAGCATCAAATCATCTGCAAAAGCTAAGTGTGTGATTTTGAGCTTAGAGCATAAAGGATGATAACGGAAACTAGGATCTAAAGTCCTAGCTTCTATCATCCTCGAGAAGTATTCTAAGCAAATGACAAATAACAAGGGAGACATTGGGTCACCTTGTCTAAGTCCTCTCTTCCCTTCAAACCATCCATGGAGAGATCCATTGATAGAAATAGAGAAAGATGAAGTGGAAACACATTCCATAATCCATCTAACAAACAAATCAGGTACACCTATGTCTACTAACACCTTGTTCAAGAAATCCCAAGACACAGTATCATAGGCCTTCCTAATATCAACCTTAATCATGCAGCGAGGGGAGGGCCTTTTTCTAGTATAACCCCTCACTAACTCTTGTGCCAGAAAGATGTTGTCAGACATCAGTCTCCCATCAACAAAAGCTCCTTGTGAAGGGTTTATAATACTAGAAAGAAGATGTCCAAGTTTGCCAGCCAGAATTTTAGTAATGATTTTGTATGTGACATTGGTACAAGATATAGGCCTAAAATCCGAAACAGTGGGGGAATGGTTTGTCTTTGGGATAAGTGCCACCACAGTGTGATTAACCTGTTTAAGCATGGTCCCAGTTTCAAAAAATTCCCTCACAGCATTACAAACATCTTCACCAACCCTATTCCAATTAGTCTTGAAAAAAGCTGATGAAAACCCATCTGGACCAGGGGCTTTGTCATCTCCAATATCAAACAAGGCTTGCTTGATTTCCAAATCAGTCACAGGGCTGGTAAGGTTACCAACAAGTGTTTGATCAAGTATCTTTCCAGATTGGAGAACCCCAGGGTCATACCCTTCAAATGGCACCCAAGTCCCAAAAAGATTTTTGAAGAAAGCTATGAACTCATTTGCCACTTGATCCACAGATGTAGTAAGACTTCCATCTTGTAATCTAATGGAGGCAATAGATTTTTGGGCATTCTTCTTTTTTACAATGGAATGAAAGTATTTAGTACACTTATCAGATTGCAAAATGTGGACAGCCTTTGCCTTTTGTTTTAAATAGGCTTCCTCGGCTTCTTTCAAAAAAAGTGCTCTTTTTTTTGCAACATCCATTTCTACTTTTAGGGCATCATCCAAAGGGGACAAGAGAGCTAATTGATAGATTCTCTTGTATTCCTTTTTGGATTCCTTTGCCCTGGCTGAAATGCAACTAAATTCCTCCCTATTGAGTTGTTTAAGGGGTTGTTTGAGAAACTTCAACTTACGGGCAAGCCTAAATTGAGTAGTTCCAACAACATTCCTATCCCAAACTCTTTCCAAAATGTTTTGAAAATGGTCATGTTTTAGCCACATATTAAAAAACTTGAAAGGTTTTGACCCTCCATTTGTCACGGCCCCAATGTTTACAAGGGATGCAACATGATCAAACTCACACTCCATCTCATGGAAATGAGCCTTACATGTCACATTTTGCATATTCCAAAAAGGATTGATAAGGACCCTATCCAATTTTGCCCAAATTGCACCCCTATGCCAAGTAAAAAATTCACCGGTTGAGGGAGCATCCATTAAGCTAGCATTCATTTTCATATCATTCAAGTCTTTCATAGCATAAGCCAATGGGGGGGCAGACCCCCTTCTTTCATTTGGTGACCCAACACAATTAAAGTCCCCCACCACAACCCATGGAGCGAGGATATTAGAGCTAAGAACAGAAATATGCTCCCACAATTCCCTCCTTTGTATGATTGTATACAATGCATATATGAAAGTAGAATAAAATTGTAATTGCGTGACCCTACATGTGAATTTCATATGAATGTGTTGTTTATCAACTTGTAAAACAGCCCCCTCCACAAAATTTGGGTCCCAAATGATGGCCATACGCCCACCACTCATGCAATCAAAATTAGTAATATGCAACCACGAGTTAAATCTAAACTTTAAGAAGCTATCAAAAGATGTAGTAGACATTTTAGTTTCTAATAAGCAAAAGATGCGTACCTTATTTATTTTTGCAAAGTTAGCTATAGAATTTTGTTTTGAGGCTTGGTTAAGCCCTCTAATATTCCAAGATGCTAAAAACATAAAAGATTATTTGTTGGCCGGGCCTCCCCTCCTTCGGTTTCTCCTCACTTTCTCTCTTTCATTCTTCTTCCATTGGCGGTACTCTTCGCACCCATTGTACCTATCAAGAAAAAGTTGATAAATGGTTGTCATAAATAAATGAGAGAATTCATACCCGTCCTCCACTTTTTTTGACTCCGGGAAGGCTTTGGAGGCAAGAAGTGGTGAAGATGATCCCCCTTCTTGTGTTGTTCCAATCAATAGAGAGGTAGTTGTGAAGCCTCGTCATTTGTTCTTTGACATCCTCGGCATGCATGACATGGATGCTAACTCTTCCTTCCTTGTCATATTCTATCTTTGTAATAACATCATCCATGTATGCCTCTCGGATATCATGTACAACCCGGTCTCTTTTGCCCTTAAACTTCCTCAAATCCTTGACCTTGTTTCCATTCCCCATTAGGTGCCCATCTTCATAGTACCTATCAAGGTAGATCTTACCGAGTTCTAAAACTTGTCTTCAGGCGCTGGTTTCAAAATATCAAGGGAGGATTGCCTAATTACTAAAATACACTGTATTTACGCTAAACGTGCTCTATTTTCGCTGAAAACGCTAAATCATAGATATAAGGCTAAGTATTGGTGACACTCATATCTTGCTGTGTGTTTATTCGTTTGGAGCGTATTATATCTCGTTGGAAAGATAGATCGGAGCTCTAAAGCTATTGTTCCAACCTAATTTACAATGCATTAATTAAAAGTTACAGATTAACCATATATTGACAAATGTTTCTGATTTCACTCCGAACTGGTGTAGAATTTGATGCGATCATATCTAGCTCTATTTTGTGCCGTTGAAAGCGTATAATATCTCGTTGGAAAGATATTATCGAGTTCTAAAACATGTCTTCAGGCGCTGGTTTCAAAATATCAAGGGATGATTGCCTAATTACTAAAATACACAGTATTTACGCTAAAAGTGCTCTATTTTCGCTGAAAATGGTAAATCATAGAGATAAGGCTAAGTATTTGTGACACTCATATCTTGCTGTGTGTTTATCCGTTTGGAGCGTATTATATCTAGTTGGAAAGATAGATCGGACGCTCTAAAGCTATTGTTCCAACTTCATTTACAATGCATTAATTAAAACTTACAAATTAACCATATATTCACAAATGTGTCTGATTTCACTCCGAACTCGTGTAGAATTTGATGCGATCATATCTTTCTCTATTTTGTGCCGTTGAAAGCGTTTTATATCTCGTTGGAAACATCTTACCGAGTTCTAAAACTTGTCTTCAGGCGCTGGTTTCAAAATATATAGGGATGATTGCCTAATTATTATTATTATTATTATTATTATTATTTTTATTATTATTATTATTATTATCATCATCATCATCATCATCATCATCATCATCATTGTTATTATCATCATTGTTATTATCATCATTGTTATTATTATCATTGTTATTATTATCATTGTATTGTTATTATTATTGTCATTATTATTATCATTGTTATTTTTATCGTTGTTATTATTATCGTTATTATTATCGTTATTATTATTATCGTTATTATAATTATCATTATTATTATTATCATTATTATTATCATTATTATTATTATCATCATTATTATTATCATTATTTTTATTATCATTATTATTATTATCAATTTTATTATTATAATAATAATTATTATTATTATCATTATTATTATTATCATTATTATTATCATTATTATTATTATTATTATTATTATTATTGTTATTGTTATTATTATTATTCATATTATTATTGTTATTATTATTATTGTTATTATTATTATTATTATTATTATTATCATTACTATTACTATTATTATTATTACTATTATTATTATTACTATTATTATTATTACTATTATTATTATTACTATTATTATTACTATTATTATTATTCTTACAATTATTATTATTAATGTTATTATTATCATCATTATTACTATTATTATTATTATTATTAGGGGTATTATTATTATTGTTATTTTATTATTATTATTATTATTATGGTTATTATTATTATTATTTTTATTTTTATTATTATTATTATTATTACAAATATTTTTGATTTCACTCTGAACTCGTGTAGAATTTGATGCGATCATATCTTGCTCTATTTTGTGCCGCTGAAAGCGTTTTATATCTCTTTGGAAAGATCTTACCGAGTTCTAAAACTTGTCTTCAGGCGCTGGTTTCAAAATATCAAGGTATGATTGCGTAATTACTAAAATACACTGTATTTACGCTAAAAGTGCTCTATTTTCGCTGAAAACGCTAAATCATAGAGATAAGGCTAAGTATTTGTGACACTCATATCTTGCTGTGTGTTTATCCGTTTGGAGCGTATTATATCTCGTTGGAAAGATAGATCGGAGCTCTAAAGCTACTGTTCGAACTTCATTTACAATGCATTAATTAAAAGTTACAGATTAACCATATATTCACAAATGTTTCTGATTTCACTCCGAACTCGTGTAGAATTTTATGCGATCATATCTTGCTCTATTTTGTGCCGTTGAAAGCGTTTAATACCTCGTTGGAAATATGTTATTGAGTTCTAAAAAATTTCTTCAGACGCTGGTTTAAAAATATCAAGGGATGATTACCTAATTACTAAAGTACACTGTATTTACGCTAAAAGTGCTCTATTTTCGGTGAAAACGCTAAATCATAGAGATAAGGCAAAGTATTAGTGACACTCATATCTTGCTGTGTTTTTATCCGTTTGGAGTGTATTATATCTCGTTGGATAGATAGATCGGAGCTCTAAAGCTTTTTTTTCAACTTCATTTACAATTCATTAATTAAAAGTTACAGATTAACCATATATTCACAAATGTTTCTGATTTCACTCCGAACTCGTGTAGAATTTGATGCGATCATATCTTGCTCTATTTTGTTCCGTTGAAAGCGTTTAATATCTCGTTGGAAAGATCTTACCGAGTTCTAAAACTTGTCTTCATGCGCTGGTTTCAAAATATCAAGGGAGGATTGCCTAATTACTAAAATACACTGTATTTACGCTAAAAGTGCTCTATTTTCGCTGAAAACGCTAAATCATAGAGATAAGGCTAAGTATTGGTGACACTCATATCTTGCTGTGTGTTTATTCGTTTGGAGCGTATTATATCTCGTTGGAAAGATAGATCGGAGCTCTAAAGCTATTGTTCCAACCTAATTTACAATGCATTAATTAAAAGTTACAGATTAACCATATATTGACAAATGCTTCTGATTTCACTCCGAACTGGTGTAGAATTTAATGCGATCATATCTTGCTCTATTTTGTGCCGTTGAAAGCGTTTAATATCTCGTTGGAAATATATTATCGAGTTCTAAAACATGTCTTCAGGCGCTGGTTTCAAAATATCAAGGGATGATTGCCTAATTACTAAAATACACAGTATTTACGCTAAAAGTGCTCTCTTTTCGCTGAAAACGCTTAATCATAGAGATAAGGCTAAGTATTTGTGACACTCATATCTTGCTGTGTGTTTATCCGTTTGGAGTGTAATATATCTCGTTGGAAAGATAGATCGGACGCTCTAAAGCTATTGTTCCAACTTCATTTACAATGCATTAATCAAAACTTACAGATTAACCATATATTCACAAATGTTTCTGATTTCACTCCGAACTCGTGTAGAATTTGATGCGATCATATCTTTCTCTATTTCTTGCCGTTGAAAGCGTTTTATATCTCGTTGGAAACATCTTACCGACTTCTAAAACTTGTCTTCAGGCGCTGGTTTCAAAATATCAAGGGATGATTGCCAAATTACTAAAATACACTTTATTTACGATAAAAGTGCTCTATTTTCGCTGAAAACGCTAAATCATAGAGATAAGGCTAAGTATTTGTGACACCCATATCTTGTTGTGTGTTTATCCGTTTGGAGTGTAATATATCTCGTTGGAAAGATAGATCAGAGCTCTAAAACTATTGTTCCAACTTCATTTAAAATGCATTAATTAAAATTTATAGATTAACCATATTTTCACAAATGTTTCAGATTTCACTCTGAACTCGTGTAGAATTTGAAGCGATCATATCATACTCTATTTTGTGTCGTTGAAAGCGTTTAGTATCTCGTTGGAAAGATCTTACCGAGTTCTAAAACTTGTCGTCAGGCGCTGGTTTCAAAATATCAAGGGATAATTGCCTTATTATTATTATTATTATTATTATTATTATTATTATTATTATTATGATCATCATCATCATCATCATCATCATCATTGTTATTATCATCATTGTTATTATCATCATTGTTATTATTATCATTGTTATTATTATCATTGTATTGTTATTATTATTGTCATTATTATTATCATTGTTATTATTATCGTTATTATTATTATCGTTATTATTATCGTTATTATTATTATCGTTATTATTATTATCATTATTATTATTATCATTATTATTATCATTATTATTATCATCATTATTATTATCATTATTATTATTATCATTATTATTATTATCATTATTATTATCATTATTATTATTATTATCATTATTATTATTATCATTATTATTATTATCATTATTATTATCATTATTATTATTATTATTATTATTATTGTTATTATTATTATTATTCATATTATTATTATTGTTATTATTATTATTGTTATTATTATTATTATTATTATTATTATTATCATTACTATTACTATTATTATTATTACTATTATTAATATTACTATTATTATTACACTTATTATTACTATTATTATTATTACTATTATTATTATTATTATTATCATCATTATTACTATTATTATTATTATTATTATTATTATTAGGGGTATTATTATTATTATTGTTGTTATTTTATTATTATTATTATTATTATTATTATCATCATCATCATCATCATCATCATCATCATCATCATTGTTATTATCATCAATGTTATTATCATCATTGTTATTATTATCATTGTTATTATTATCATTGTATTGTTATTATTATTGTCATTATTATTATCATTGTTATTATTATCGTTATTATTATTATCGTTATTATTATTATCATTATTATTATTATCATTATTATTATCATTATTATTATTATCATTATTATTATTATCATTATTATTATTATCATTATTATTATTATCATTATTATTATTATTATCATCATTATTATTATTATCATCATTATTATTATCATTATTATTATTATCATTATTATTATTATCATTATTATTATCATTATAATTATTATTATTATTATTATTATTATTATTGTTATTATTATTATTGTTATTGTTATTATTATTATTATTATTATTATTATTATTATTATTATTATTATTTTTATTATCATTACTATTACTATTATTATTATTACTATTATTATTATTACTATTATTATTACAATTATTATTACTATTATTATTATTATTATTATTATCATCATCATCATTATTACTATTATTATTATTATTATTATTATTAGGGGTATTATTATTATTGTTGTTATTTTATTATTATTATTATTATTATGATTGTAATTATTATTAATATTTACATGGGGTCTATCTTAATGGAAGAGGGGTTTGGGAGTTCACACCTAATACAAGGGACTCCCAACTTATCAAGAAGATTGCTTTGATTAGAAATCAGATTTTGTCCCACTTTGGCAATGTTAATGATGCCATTACTTTTCTTGAGGGCAGCCAAATTAATGGGAAGCTGTCCTCGGCCAAGGTCTACAATCTCCTTAGAATTAAGGGGGGTACTCATATGTGGATGTCTTTCATTTGGAAGAATTACACCCCCCCAAGTTCTCCTTCACGGCTTGGTTGGCTTTCAGAGATCGGCTTGCTACTTTTGACAATTTACATCGTTTGGATGTTGTTAATATATGTCAATTTTGTAAGGGTGGTCCGGAAAAGGTACCACATCTATTTTTTGATTGTTCTTTTTCAGGTAAGGTTTGGCACAAAGTAAGGAGCTGGATGGATATCCCAAGGGAGATGGGGACTTTGCATAGCGCGGTTAAATGGATCAAGAGGATGAGGCAGGGGTCTAGCATTAAGGCTAAGGCGGCTAGGATTGCTTTCTGCTGCTCCATCTATTGGATTTGGAGGACTCGGAATGCTACTTGCTTTGACGGTTTAGCTCCTAAAGATGAATATGTTTTTGCTAAGATCCAGTACTTTGTCTACAAGATCCTTTACAGCATTTATCCGCATGAAAGTGTAACCTTTTAGGGTGCCTTTTCTTTGCCTTCCTTTCGTTGTTTTGGTTGGCTGTTTTTTTGGTTCTGTTTTGGTTGCGTTCTTTTGCCTCCTTGGTGCAGCACCTTCTTGTAATTTTAGGTGGTGGCTGCTGTTTTTGGTGGGTTTTGGCTGCTGGTTTTGGGGTTATCCATGTTGGATAACCTTCAGTTTTTGTTTATTTTCTGCTTGTGCATTCTTTTTCCCCCTCTTCTCTTGGGTGATTGCTTAATATACTTACAGTTTACCCAAAAAAAAATTTAAACCAGCGCCTGAAGACAAGTTCTAGAACTCGGTAAGATCTTACCAACGAGATATTAAACGCTTTCAGCGGCACAAAATAGAGAAAGATATGATCGCATCAAATTCTACACGAGTTCGGAGTGAAATCAGAAACATTTCTGAATATATGGTTAATCTGTAACTTTTATTTAATTCATTGTAAATCAAGTTGGAACAATAGCTTTAGAGCTCCGATCTATCTTTCCAACTAGATATAATACGATCCAAACAGATAAACACAC
>CAMAPE010000017.1:16297500-16302500 GCA_945859875.1 Cuscuta europaea | reverse complement strand
TGTTTATCCATTTGGAGCGTATTATATCTCGTTGGAAAGATAGATCGGGGCTCTAAAGCTATTGTTCCAACTTCATTTACAATGCATTAATTAAAAGTTACAGATTAACCATATATTCACAAATGTTTCTAATTTCACTCTGAACTCGTGTAGAATTTGATGCAATCATATCTTGCTCTATTTTGTGCCGTTGAAAGCGTTTAATATCTCGTTGGAAAGATCTTACCGAGTTCTAAAACTTGTCTTCAGGAGCTGGTTTCAAAATATCAAGGGATGAACACTGTAGTTACGCTAAAAGTGCTCTATTTTTGCTGAAAATGCTAAATCATAGAGATAAGGCTAAGTAATTGTGACACTCATATCTTGCTGTGTGTTTATCTGTTTGGATCGTATTATATCTAGTTGGAAAGATAGATCGGAGCTCTAAAGCTATTGTTCCAACTTGATTTACAATGAATTAAATAAAAGTTACAGATTAACCATATATTCAGAAATGTTTCTGATTTCACTCCGAACTCGTGTAGAATTTGATGCGATCATATCTTTCTCTATTTTGTGCCGCTGAAAGCGTTTAATATCTCGTTGGTAAGATCTTACCGAGTTCTAGAACTTGTCTTCAGGCGCTGGTTTAAATTTTTTTTTGGGTAAACTGTAAGTATATTAAGCAATCACCCAAGAGAAGAGGGGGAAAAAGAATGCACAAGCAGAAAATAAACAAAAACTGAAGGTTATCCAACATGGATAACCCCAAAACCAGCAGCCAAAACCCACCAAAAACAGCAGCCACCACCTAAAATTACAAGAAGGTGCTGCACCAAGGAGGCAAAAGAACGCAACCAAAACAGAACCAAAAAAACAGCCAACCAAAACAACGAAAGGAAGGCAAAGAAAAGGCACCCTAAAAGGTTACACTTTCATGCGGATAAATGCTGTAAAGGATCTTGTAGACAAAGTACTGGATCTTAGCAAAAACATATTCATCTTTAGGAGCTAAACCGTCAAAGCAAGTAGCATTCCGAGTCCTCCAAATCCAATAGATGGAGCAGCAGAAAGCAATCCTAGCCGCCTTAGCCTTAATGCTAGACCCCTGCCTCATCCTCTTGATCCATTTAACCGCGCTATGCAAAGTCCCCATCTCCCTTGGGATATCCATCCAGCTCCTTACTTTGTGCCAAACCTTACCTGAAAAAGAACAATCAAAAAATAGATGTGGTACCGTTTCCGGACCACCCTTACAAAATTGACATATATTAACAACATCCAAACGATGTAAATTGTCAAAAGTAGCAAGCCGATCTCTGAAAGCCAACCAAGCCGTGAAGGAGAACTTGGGGGGGTGTAATTCTTCCAAATGAAAGACATCCACATATGAGTACCCCCCTTAATTCTAAGGAGATTGTAGACCTTGGCCGAGGACAGCTTCCCATTAATTTGGCTGCCCTCAAGAAAAGTAATGGCATCATTAACATTGCCAAAGTGGGACAAAATCTGATTTCTAATCAAAGCAATCTTCTTGATAAGTTGGGAGTCCCTTGTATTAGGTGTGAACTCCCAAACCCCTCTTCCATTAAGATAGACCCCATGGATCCACCTAACCCAAAGGTTATCCTTTTTAGTATGGATATCCCAAAGGGTTTTAGCAAGTAGTGCAGAGTTCCAAGTATGAGTATCATGGATACAAAGACCACTTTCCTCTTTGGGGAGGCAAATATCAGTCCATGCAACTCTAGCATACTTACACCCCCAAAGGAAGATACGACAGATAGAGGTAATTCTATCAAGTACCGCCTTAGGTATGGGGAGTGCTTGTAGCCAGAAAGAATGCACCCCTTGAATAACAGATTTGATAAGCTCAACCCTCCCCGCATAAGAGAGTGTCTTAGTGTTCCAATCATTGATAAAGTTAGTAATGGAGTCCAATAAAGGAGCATACCGTGCAACAACAATCTTAAGAGGAGCTAACGGAATACCAAGGTATCTAACAGGGAAAGACCCCTCCTTAAAGTCAATCATATGAAGGATATGATTAAGATCATACTCGGCCAGCCCACCAATAAAAATGTTAGACTTGTCAAAGTTGACTTTGAGGCCAGAAACATTTCCAAAATCATCCAAAGTGTCAATAAGGACTTTAATAGAAGGAAACCCCCCCCCCCCCCCCCCTAGAAAATAACATGAGATCATCAGCATAAGCAACATGAGAGATGTTAAGTTTCCCACATTTTGGGTGGAACTTAAACGGGGGCACTTTAGTCCTGTGATGAAGAAGTCTAGATAAATACTCAAGACAGATCACAAAAAGGAGGGGGGACATAGGGTCCCCTTACCGAAGCCCCCTTTTGCCTTTGATATGACCATGGAGAACCCCATTAATAGAAATGGAGAAAGAAGGTGTCGCCACACATTTTATAATCCAGTTGACAAATCTGGTCGGGAAACTAATAGTCAAAAGGACATTGTAAAGAGAGTCCCAGGATATTGTATCATATGCCTTCCTATGATCCACCTTAATCATAGATCTAGGAGACATACGCTTTCTAGTATAGCCTTTGATAAGCTCTTGGGAAAGGAAAACATTGTCAAGCATAAGTCTCCCATCAATAAAGGCCCCTTCAGAGGGATCAATCAGGTTAGGTAAACAAGGGATCATCCTATTGGCAATGATCTTGGTGATAGTCTTATAAATGACGTTAGTACAAGAGATAGGCCTGAAATCAGCCGCAGTAGGATCATGGGAAGTTTTGTGTATGAGGGCAATAACCGTATGGTTAAGCTGTTTCAGGAGCTTACCAGAGTTAAAAAAGCCTTTAATAGCCAACAACACATCATGGCCAACAATATTCCAGTTATGTTTAAAAAAAGCAGAAGTATACCCATCAGGGCCCGGAGACTTGTCATCTCCAATATCAAAAAGAGCATTCTTAATCTCCAAATCCGAGATAGGATTAACAAGTTCGATGGCCTTGCTATTATCAAGACATTTACCCGAGAGAATAATGGCAGGGTCAATATCCAAAGTAGGACAGTACGTGCCAAAGAGATCCATGTAGAATCTCACAAACTCACCAACTACCTGATTAAGAGAAGTGGTATAACTCCCATCCTCAAGTTTGATGGAGGTAATTGAGTTTTTAGCCACATTTTTCTTAACATTGGAATGAAAATATTTGGAGCCCCGGTCACTAAGCAATAAGTGATTAGCTTTTTCTTTTTGTCTGAAAAAGTTCTCCTCGGCTCTCTTGAAGTAAAGAGCATTTTTCTTAGCAATGTGAACCTCAAGCTTGATAACATCATCAAGAGGAGAAAGAAGTGAAAGAGCATGGAGTCTCTTATATTCTTTCTTGGCCTCGTTAGCCTTATAAGAGATGTGACCAAAAGCATTGAAGTTGAGTTCTTTCAAAGGCCTTTTAAGTCTCTTAAGCTTACGGACAAGCCTAAATTGAGGGGTGCCATACAACTCTTGGAACCAATGAGTGGTGAGGATGCTATTGAAAGCCTCATGTTTAAGCCACATGTTAAAGAACTTGAAGGGCCTAGAGCCATTAGGCATGTTATGGCCGATAGTAACAAGAGAGGCACAATGGTCAAACTCCACTTCCATTTCAAAGAAGTGAGTCTTACAAGTAATATTATTGGTAGACCACAAGGAGTTCATGAGTACTCTATAAGGTTTGGCCCAAAGGGACCCCCTATTCCAGGTGAGGAATTCCCCCGTGGAAGGAGTATCCACAAGGTTAGCTTGGACCTTGAAATCATTAAGGTGTTGTATATAGTAAGCCGAGGGAGGTGTAGGTCCAATCCTTTCATTAGGGCTGCCTACACAATTGAAATCACCCATAACAATCCAAGGGCGGCTAATATGGGGTTCAAGGCTAGCAATATGCTCCCAAAGAGTTCTTCTTTCCACAACCGTATAGAGGGCATAGATAAAAGTCACCAAGAAAACATTTTGGGTGACTTTACAAAGCACCTCACAATGGATGTGTTGACAATCAACTTCCAAAACATTCAAATCAACAAAAGTAGGGTCCCAAAGAAGGGCCATTCTGCCCCCCTCAATTGTATCAAAGTTAGTCTTAAACAGCAAATTAGGCCATCTATTAGACATGAACTTATCAAAATTAGGGGTGGACAACTTAGTTTCAAGAAGGCAGCAAACATGGACCTTATTAGTCCTCATGAACGAACAAATAGAATTTTGTTTTGAGGTCTTATTAAGACCTCTAATATTCCAAGAGGACACAAACATTAAGAATGTTTAAGGGTCCTCCTCCCACCAAACTTCCTTGTCATAAAAGGCCTCAGCCTATGCTTGAAATTACCCCTCGGTTGATACCTATCCAAGAAGAGGAAGTAAGCCTTTTCCATAAAGAGAGGAGAGACTTCATATCCCTCTTTCGTGGGGTATAGTCTAGGTAAAGACTTCAAACAATCTATAGTGAAGTTAATGCCTTTTGTCAAATGATTCTTAGTGGTCTCCAAATAGTCATCAAGTCTAGTAAAATCTTCCTTAACATCTTCAATATGTTTAAGGTGGATCCAAGGTTTATCATCAATGTTTAGGTCAACTTTGACCACCACATCATCAAGAAATGCCTCTTGGATATCATGGACAATACGAATAGAATCCTTAGGAACATCTCTAAGGTCCTTGACCTTACAAGCATTCCCTTGTAAATTACCATCCTCAAAGTGGCGGTTTAGGCAATGTCTATACACTCCCTTTAAGAATTTGGGGGAATACACATAACCATGCTTGTTTGGTTTGATCAGGCGCTGGTTTCAAAATATCAAGGGATGATTGCCTAATTACTAAAATGCACTGTATTTAAGCTAAAAGTGCTCTATTTTCGCTGAAAACGCTAAATCATAGAGATAAGGCTAAGTATTTGTGTCACTCATATCTTGCTGTGTGTTTATCCGTTTGGATCGTATTATATCTCATTGGAAAGATAGATCGGAGGTATAAAGCTATTGTTCCAACTTCATTTACAATGCAT
>CAMAPE010000017.1:16227500-16295000 GCA_945859875.1 Cuscuta europaea | reverse complement strand
CCTCGCCATAGCATCAATCTGGTCACCAGTCGGGAGCTCGGTCGGGCGTTGATCAATAGCCGGGGAAGCAGGCCCCTGTTTAGCATTCTCTCTGCCAGACCCGGTCGGGTCCGTGGTAGGAACCTGGGCAGAAGGTGGAGGCCCGGTCGGGCTTGGGGCCAACCCGGTCGGGTTAAGCCCCTGGGCAGAAACAGGCCGACCTGAAGCAGCACCAATACCTTCAATTCCATCAAGTGTAACAACATTTTTTTCTTTTTCCTTTTCAACCCCAGCCCCACTTTTAGAAAACTTCTTACAAATAAATGGGTTGTGCCCAAAATCTTTGCAATGAAAACAATAACTAGGAAAAGTTTCATAAACCACACTTTGTTTGATTACCTTTTGGGAGGGTAGTCGTATAGGAAACGAAAGTGGTGGTGGCTTAGACACGTCAACCTCTATCAAGACTCTAGCGTAATCATTGTTAATCCTCTCTTGGGTGATCTTATCAGTAGTTAACGGAACCCCCACCATGGATGCAACCTCACTCATGGCCTCATCATTCCATAATTGTAGTGGTCGATCATGGAATTTGACCCAAATAGGAACCTTCAGAAATTCCTCATCTTCAAAAGAAAAATTCTCCGAGAGTTCCTTGAGAATAAGGAGTTTTCCAAACACAATGTATGGTCCACCAAGTAGTACTTTAGATCTATCATCCTCATTATAAAATTTAAAGATCACCCAACCTTTTTTGTGGGATCTCACAAGGCATGGAACACTCCATTTAGCTTTCAGATCATGAACCGCTTTGAGTCCGGGGAATTTCCCGGTGAAGTGTCCAACTAGGCAATAACCCCACATATCAACCATGGATGGTAATAAGCGGTCCCCAAAGTCCAAAGTATCTCCTTTGGGGGGTACATATCTCAATTTAATTCCATGCCTAGGGTCACGGTTGTCTTTAAACAAGGCATTCCACGGAGTGGGAGTAGTAGTTTGACCCTTTAATTCAGGCTACTTAACCGCAGGCAGCTGAGTTGCAGTAGCATCCATATCAGTTTGTGCAGCAGCACCCTTTTAAGTTCCAGGAGTCCCATACCCCGCAGTAAGGTTTTCCACAGCAGGAGGCTGTTCCCTTGACTGAGTAGGCTTCCCAATACATGCTGCTGCCTTGCTAGGGGTCAGACTTTCAGCAGAAGAACACACTGTGGCAGTCCTACTATTCATCTTTGAAGCATTCCTACCAGCAATTTCAGAGTTTGAAGCTAAAGATTTTCCCAAAGTAGGGAAATCCTCATCACAGTCTGCCAGAATTTCAAAACTTCCAGCCTTAGACCTGGTAAGTCTAGAGGAAGAAACACAGTCTGTTGTTTTCTTTTTCCCCATGACAGACTGCCTAGCCCGTTTTTCTTCCCCCTCAAAATCAGAAGACTCCCAAAAACCAGAGTAGGGAGCAGTAAATAAAAACGCAGATGCCAAGAAAACGCAGAGCCAAAACCGCAGTAGTCAAAGCCCAGTAATCAATGAACAAGAAAATGCAGAAATTCTCATACTAAAGGCCAAAATCGCAGGGCCCGTCATCGAACTAACAACACTAAAATATGTATGACCCTCAACTCAGCAGCACAAACCTAATTAACAGTAATAATCGAAAAAGCAGAGCGAACCAAACCGAGAACAGGAGTTCGTAGTTCGCCGATTAGGTCTGCATTCTTCGTAGTTTCACTAAATGTCGCCTTCCAAACTGAGATTCCAGTGAATCCGACTACCAATCAGCAAGAATAAGCACGGTTGCAACCGGAAATCGCAGAAGACGGGAAACGCAGGCCATAGATTGAACGGAAATCGCAGCTAGGTCGGAGACCCAGGAGAGAGACTCTCTCGAACTCAGGCGCTTTGTTTCAGGCGCTGGTTTCAAAAAATCAATGGATGATTGCCTAATTACTAAAATACACTATATTTACGCTAAAAGAGCTCTATTTTCGCTGAAAACGCTAAATCATAGAGATAAGGCTAAGTATTTGTGACACTCATATCTTGCTGTGTGTTTATCCATTTGGAGCGTATTATATCTCGTTGGAAAGATAGATCGGGGCTCTAAAGCTATTGTTCCAACTTCATTTACAATGCATTAATTAAAAGTTACAGATTAACCATATATTCACAAATGTTTCTGATTTCACTCCGAACTCGTGTAGAATTTGATGCAATCATATCTTGCTCTATTTTGTGCCGTTGAAAGCGTTTAATATCTCGTTGGAAAGATCATACCGAGTTCTAAAACTTGTCTTCAGGCGCTGGTTTCAAAATATCAAGGGATGAACACTGTATTTACGCTAAAAGTGCTCTATTTTTGCTGAAAACGCTAAATCATAGAGATAAGGCTAAGTATTTGTGACACTCATATCTTGCTGTGTGTTTATCTGTTTGGATCGTATTATATCTAGTTGGAAAGATAGATCGGAGCTCTAAAGCTATTGTTCCAACTTGATTTACAATGAATTAAATAAAAGTTACAGATTAACCATATATTCACAAATGTTTCTGATTTCACTCCGAACTCGTGTAGAATTTGATGCGATCATATCTTGCTCTATTTTGTGCCGCTGAAAGCGTTTAATATCTCGTTGGTAAGATCTTACCGAGTTCTAGAACTTGTCTTCAGGCGCTGGTTTAAATTTGTTTTTGGGTAAACTGTAAGTATATTAAGCAATCACCCAAGAGAAGAGGGGAAAAAAGAATGTACAAGCAGAAAATAAACAAAAACTGAAGGTTATCCAACATGGATAACCCCAAAACCAGCAGCCAAAACCCACCAAAAACAGCAGCCACCACCTAAAACAACAAGAAGGTGCTGCACCAAGGAGGCAAAAGCACGCAACCAAAACAGCACCAAAACAACAGCCAACCAAAACAACGAAAGGAAGGCAAACAAAAGGCACCCTAAAAGGTTACACTTTCATGCGGATAAATGCTGTAAAGGATCTTGTAGACAAAGTACTGGGTCTTAGAAAAAACATCTTCATCTTTAGGAGCTAAACCGTCAAAGCAAGTAGCATTCCGAGTCCTCCAAATGCAATAGATGGAGCAGCAGAAAGCAATCCTAGCCGCCTTAGCCTTGATGCCAGACCCCTGCCTCATCCTCTTGATCCATTTCAACGCGCTATGCAAAGTCCCCATCTCCCTTGGGATATCCAGCCAGCTCCTCACTTTGTGCCAAACCTTACCTGAAAAAGAACAATCAAAAAATAGGTGTGGTAGCGTTTCCGGACCACCCTTACAAAAATGACATATATTAACAACATCCAAACGATGTAAATTGTCAAAAGTAGCAAGCCGATCTCTGAAAGCCAACCAAGCCGTGAAGGAGAACTTGGGGGGGCGGGGGTGTAATTCTTCCAAATGAAATACATCCACATATGAGTACCCCCCTTAATTCTAAGGAGATTGTAGACCTTGGCCGAGGACAGCTTCCCATTAATTTGGCAGCCCTCAAGAAAAGTAATGGCATCATTAACATTGCCAAAGTGGGACAAAATCTGATTTCTAATCAAAGCAATCTTCTTGATAAGTTGGGAGTCCCTTGTATTAGGTGTGAACTCCCAAACACCTCTTCCATTAAGATAGACCCCATGGATCCACCTAACCCAAAGGTTATCCTTTTTAGTATGGATATCCCAAAGGGTTTTAGCAAGTAGTGCAGAGTTTCAAGTATGAGTATCATGGATACCAAGACCACTTTCCTCTTTGGGGAGGCAAATATCAGTCCATGCAACTCTAGCATACTTACACCCCCAAAGGAAGATACGACAGATAGAGGTAATTCTATCAAGTACCGCCTTAGGTATGGGGAGTGCTTGTAGCCAGAAAGAATGCACCCCTTGAATAACAGATTTGATAAGCTCAACCCTCCCCGCATAAGAGAGTGTCTTAGTGTTCCAAGCATTGATACAGTTAGTAATGGAGTCCAATAAAGGAGCACACCGTGCAACAGCAATCTTGAGAGGAGCTAACGGGATACCAAGGTATCTAACAGGTAAAGACCCCTCCTTAAAGTCAATCATATGAAGGATATGATTAAGATCATGCTCGGCCAGCCCACCAATAAAAATGTTAGACTTGTCAATGTTGACTTTGAGGCCAGAAACATTTCCAAAATCATCCAAAGTGTCAATAAGGACTTTAATAGAACGAAAATCCCCCCTAGAAAATAACATGAGATCATCAGCATAAGCAACATGAGAGATGTTAAGTTTCCCACATTTTGGGTGGAACTTAAACGGGGGCACTTTAGTCCTGTGATGAAGAAGTCTAGATAAATACTCAAGACAGATCACAAAAAGGAGGGGGGACATAGGGTCCCTTTGCCGAAGCCCCCTTTTGCCTTTGATATGACCATGGAGAACCCCATCAATAGAAATGGAGAAAGAAGGTGTAGCCACACATTCCATAATCCAGTTGACAAATCTGGTCGGGAAACCAATAGTCAAAAGGACATTGTAAAGAAAGTCCCAGGATATTGTATCATATGCCTTCCTAAGATCCACCTTAATCATAGATCTAGGAGACATACGCTTTCTAGTATAGCCTTTGATAAGCTCTTGGGCAAGGAAAACATTGTCAAGCATAAGTCTCCCATCATTAAAGGCCCCTTGTAACACCCCCATTTTTCCCGCCCAAAATAATACTTGAAATAATAATATATTGATAAAAATCTTGATTTATTCCTTAAAAATAGATATAGAAACAGTCAGGTCACCTTGTTTAAAGTTGACAAATTCTTCATAATTTGCTTCCTTCACGTGATCTGGGTAGAAGCGATCCCTCAACGCTACTATGAAGTCCTCCCAATCGAAGCCCGGTTGCCCGAGAAGTGCTGGTCCGTTGGCGGCCCACCAGTGGTCCGCTTCTTGGTGCAGATAATACACCGCAATATTCACCCGTTGCTCCGACGGGCAATTCAGTGAATCAAAGAGCTTGTCGAAAGTGCGGATCCAGTCCTCCAAGATAAGGTGGTCTTCCTCACCCAAGTATTTTGGAGGGTTTCGCCCGGCAACCCTTGTTGCGTAGTCAATCCCAGGGTTCTGGGGTTGGGCTGCTCCGATGAGCTGCGCCATTTGCTGGACAGTTTGGGCCAGCTCCTCGACAGTTGGGGTCGCATGGGTGACTCTCCTCGGCGGCATGACTCTTATTAAAGAAAACGCGTACTAAGTTCTAAGGCATGCATAAGGCTTCTACGTTATACAAGTTCTCTACTAACTTCAAACAGATAAACACATACAAAGGATCTTACTTACTCCACATACTTCACATAAGCACGAATTTCATGCATTTCCTAACTCAATAATTTCGCAAAGAATTCTCCCTCTCACCGCGTCCTAAAAGGTCTTTTTCCCTAGTATATTCATTCTCCTAATTTTACAAACACATTTTGAAAATCCCCGCATCAAAACTATAGTTTTCGTCAAAGATTTCGAACGACGAAGTTTCAGCACAAGGAGAAATTCCCAGTTAGTTGGACGAGCGCAGGGCTCAATTATGCACCAACTAGCTTAGACTGTTATCGTCTTTGTGACAGAATTTCTCCCTACGACCTATTACCTCGTGTTCTAGTCCCTTCGGAAAACTTAAGGCTCTGATACCAATTTATAACACCCCCATTTTTCCCACCCAAAATAATACTTGAAATAATAATATATTGATAACAATCTTGATTTATTCCTTAAAAATAGATATAGTTTTGCAGCGGAAATAACAGTAATGGAAAAAGGGTGTGTTACCGCCACACCCAGCCCTCAACTTGGCTGGATGTTAAGGCTATCCACCATGAGTTCAACCGAATTAATAACTTGAATTCAAAATCTACTAGCATTATTTAATCTAAGTGAAGACTACACTAAATTCTTCTAAAGCGCTCTCCAGGTTCATCAAACATCATGAGCTTCGTATTCATCATTACCTGCACAAATAAAGTGCAGAAAACGAAACAAAGAAAAGGAAACAAAAATTAGCTTTAGAGCTAAGTAAGTACTCCCCAACCCCGTAAAATAATCAGGTTTGGTGAAAATAGACTTTTCATATAATACTATATAAAAATACTCACACCACCGAAATTCTTTTCTATCGAAAACATCATTTATCAACTTTATAATCTCAAATACCCGTAAAAAAAAATAATATTTATAAGCTCCCAACAATTAATTAATATCTCAAAAGAAGTATCACTTTTCAA
Source organism: Cuscuta europaea (assembly GCA_945859875.1). NCBI lineage: Eukaryota > Viridiplantae > Streptophyta > Magnoliopsida > Solanales > Convolvulaceae > Cuscuta > Cuscuta europaea. The sequence goes on along the minus strand of CAMAPE010000017.1, from coordinate 16,288,786 downwards.
AAATAACTTTTGTAGCTAAAAATATCACCATTCTGAAATCAATGTCACTTTCAGATTCTTTTAAGATGGGCGAAACTCAAGATTCCTCGAGCCCAATGAATCGTTGTTGCGTACGACTCATCCCGGAATTCCGGCTCCCACCGACCACCAATTGGAAACTGAACTTCACCCTTAAGTGTGCACACCCCCTAAAAGGGATTCCAAGCCCTCCGAGTAGTAAGAAGTCCAAGTAGTTCGGACAACGTCCCCCTACCTCACAATGGGTTAGAAACCCGGGTAATTAGAAACTACTACCGCGGGTACCAAAGAACTTTTAAAGTTCTCAAAAGAAATACCGGGAACCTCCCGCCACCAATATTTACCGGGATTTCTCCCGCCACCAATAATCATCTTAAACCTAAACTAAACCCGCGGTATATAGCTCTAACCACCCACACCTCGTGTTTCTCTCGAGATGTCAATAATTATTGAAGAACATTATTCCTTAAAAAATCATCTCTCTATATATAGTCCTACAGAATATCTATTTAATAGATACGTCCACCAAAAATTCACATTCATAAATACTCCAAAATTCTTTTACATAAAAATTCACTCCAAAGTCATACTAGGGATTAAATCCCAAAATATACCTTCAATATTTCACAAATTCTTAGTCACCCCAAATAGTACACATTTAAAATTCACACTTAATCACATAATGCATAATAAGCATATAATACGAGGAAACAAATTTTGGATTGGCAGAGAAACTTACCTCAAATCCAATGCTCCTAATTCTCTTCCTCTACTCCGGTCTCTAAATATTCACCTTTTAATTAAGATGATATAATTAGTCACTTATTCTATTTTTAATAGTTTATCCAATTTTTCCCCTTTTTATTATTATTCGAATTTATTAATTTAGTTAATTAATAATTCGAGTTAATCAGTTTTTATTAATCAAATTACCTTATTATATTCATCCATTATTTTTAAATATTTGAAATAAAATATCCGAATATAATTGACTACAACATCCAATTTTTATTCAATAATCACTATTAATATTAATATTTCCTTATTTAATTACTTAACTAGTTTTATATGGCCTAATTTAAATAAACAGACTAAGAATCGACTTTATAAATTAGTAACCGTCCATAAATATATTTTGGGTCTATATTCGACCTAGGTTGTCCAGATATCTATTTTATAATTATTTTCCATAATTATTCCTTTAATTTCATATACCTATTAACCGGTTTAATTACAATTAAATATACTAAACCTTAATATTTATTAATTATAAATGGTCCATAAGGTCCTAGTTAGTCATATATTTATCTTAGTTTACTCCAAAATTTATTTCATAATTATTTTCGTTATTTAGTTAATTATTTACTAAATGTGTATAAATTGGCCCAATTACCATTAAATCAATTAAAAATAGCTAAAAATATTATTTTCCAATTCTGGTTGGTCCGAATATGTATATTTATACTAGGTATTTAATTTATATTTTTCCAGATTTTATTTATTTCATTTACTATTTTATTTTTAATTTTTATTGCAACTGGGCCGAACTGGCCCAAGTTTAATTCTTCTGGCCCAAAAAAATCAGGCCCAAGACAGACCCCAGCAGATCGCTGGGTCGTCTTCCTCCCCAGGTCGCCGGAAAAACGGGAATTTAAGGGGGGGGGGAGGTGTTACCTCGTCGGACGAGCGAAACGGCCGGCTACTGGCTCCGTTTGGGACGGCGAATGTCGGTGGTGGGTTGGCGGAAGCGGCAGCTCCTCCCTCATCTCCGTTTTCCGTCGAAAAGTTTTTCCCCGGCGAAACTCCAGCGAGCTATTTCTCCCTACTCCGACGTCCGTTTTCCACGATTCTTTCTCCGTTGGATTCGTCTCGCGAAGGGGAAGGTTTGAGAAGTGTTTTCAGGGCTTGTTTCTGGCTAAAACGGTGGGTCGAAAATATATATATATATACGTATATATGTATTTTTCTCAGATTTTGGGATGAAGAAAACGCAGGTTCTGGCCTATTATTTATAGGTGTAGGTCGAGGGTTTTAGACTGAGATGTTAGATTTAGAGTTGGATTAAAACAGCTCCTCCCGAGTTTTGGTTGTGTTGTTTTGCCGGCCAAGAAAATTATACCGGGAGTATACGTATTATAGTAGGAGTAGGAGTATTATGACTATGTAATAGTAGTTATTTAGGAGTATTATAATTATACTTATATACTAAGTTATACGTATGAGTATAATTCTATGTAGTTACGTAGTATAATAGTAGTATAATTAGGTAGTTTAGTTTAGTTTATATACTACGTATAACGTAGGTTATATGTATACGTAGGTTATACTATTATTATTACGTACGTGTATATATATATATATATATATATATATATATATATATATATGTATTATGAGTATTTTAATTATTTAGTTTATACTTTGTATATTATACAACCTAAAATAGTTATATAAAAATTAATTTTATACTAAAACATAACTTCTATTATCGGGCCATTTTTATCTGATTAAAAAGTCGTAAACTTGGAATTTTTTTTTTATCTGATTAGGATGTTACAATTGTTGAATTTTTGTCTAACTCAAATAATTATTAAAATGTTATTTTCGTAATATTTTATCTGACTAAAAATTATTTTTATTTTTATTAATTTTTTTTTTAAGTGTCACATTCTACCCTCCTTAAAAGATGTTTCGTCCTGAAACATAAACTAAAGTTAAATTTCAAAATTCTAAAGTATTACATTCTACCCACCTTAACGAGAGGTTACGTCCTCGTAACAAGAATATTACCTGAGTCGAGATTGTGAGCGTTTGCCTGAGTTTGATTCATCACGTAGATTCGACCTCTATTGGGGTTGTTGTCATTGTTTCCATCACTCCTCTGATTCGGGTTTGCCGGTATGTCCGCCTTTTTGGAATTGCATTCAAAAGCTCGGTGTCCTAGCTTGTCGCAATTGAAACATTTGGTTTGACTTCCGTCACAATTTACGCCTGGGTGATCTCTATTACAACGCTTGCAGTAATAGTGCCTCTCACGATCCCTCCTCTGATTTTGACCTTGGAATCTTCCTCCGCCTTGGTTGTTCTGGCGCTGCTCATGGCGATCAATCTTGGCCTTCTTCTGTTGCTGCTCCACTTCCGCATTCTTTCGGTCTCTTTTGTGTGCCTCCCTTTCCTTCTGGTGTACCAGGTAGTACTTACCAGCCTTTCTATAAGCCTCATTCAAATTCCGCGGCTCTGCTACCGTCACGAACTTTTGGGCCCCGAAGTTAAGCCCGTTAACAAACCTGCGGGTCATACTGGCCTCTGTCGACACCAGGTCCTTGGCAAATCGTGCCAGTTGAACGAATTTCGTGTGGTACTCCTGAACAGTCAGGTCACCTTGTTTAAAGTTGACAAATTCTTCATAATTTGCTTCCTTCACGTGATCTGGGTAGAAGCGATCCCTCAACGTTACTATGAAGTCCTCCCAATCGAAGCCCGGTTGCCCGAGAAGTGCTGGTCCGTTGGCGGCCCACCAGTGGTCCGCTTCTTGGTGCAGATAATACACCGCAATATTCACCCGTTGCTCCGACGGGCAATTCAGTGAATCAAAGAGCTTGTCGAAAGTGAGGATCCAGTCCTCCAAGATAAGGTGGTCTTCCTCACCCAAGTATTTTGGAGGGTTTCGCCCGGCAACCCTTGTTGCGTAGTCAATCCCAGGGTTCTGGGGTTGGGCTGCTCCGATGAGCTGCGCCATTTGCTGGACAGTTTGGGCCAGCTCCTCGACAGTTGGGGTCGCATGGGTGACTCTCCTCGGCGGCATGACTCTTAATAAAGAAAACGCGTACTAAGTTCTAAGGCATGCATAAGGCTTCTACGTTATACAAGTTCTCTACTAACTTCAAACAGATAAACACATACAAAGGATCTTACTTACTCCACATACTTCACATAAGCACGAATTTCATGCATTTCCTAACTCAATAATTTCGCAAAGAATTCTCCCTCTCACCGCGTCCTAAAAGGTCTTTTTCCCTAGTATATTCATTCTCCTAATTTTACAAAAACATTTTGAAAATCCCCGCATCAAACTATAGTTTTCGTCAAAGATTTCGAACGACGAAGTTTCAGCACAAGGAGAAATTCCCAGTTAGTTGGACGAGCGCAGGGCTCAATTATGCACCAACTAGCTTAGACTGTTATCGTCTTTGTGACAGAATTTCTCCCTACGACCTATTACCTCGTGTTCTAGTCCCTTCGGAAAACTTAAGGCTCTGATACCAATTTATAACACCCCCATTTTTCCCGCCCAAAATAATACTTGAAATAATAATATATTGATAACAATCTTGATTTATTCCTTAAAAATAGATATAGTTTTGCAGCGGAAATAACAGTAATGGAAAAAGGGTGTGTTACCGCCACACCCAGCCCTCAACTTGGCTGGATGTTAAGGCTATCCACCATGAGTTCAACCGAATTAAAAACTTGAATTCAAAATCTACTAGCATTATTTAATCTAAGTGAAGACTACAATAAATTCTTCTAAAGCGCTCTCCAGGTTCATCAAACATCATGAGCTTCGTATTCATCATTACCTGCACAAATAAAGTGCAGAAAACGAAACAAAGAAAAGGAAACAAAAATTAGCTTTAGAGCTAAGTAAGTACTACCCAACCCCGTAAAATAATCAGGTTTGGTGAAAATAGATTTTTCATATAATACTATATAAAAATACTCACACCACCGAAATTCTTTTCTAATCGAAAACATCATTTATCAACTTTATAATCTCAAATACCCGTAAAAAAAATAATATTTATAAGCTCCCAACAATTAATTAATATCTCAAAAGAAGTATCACTTTTCAAAAATAACTTTTGTAGCTAAAAATATCACCATTCCGAAATCAATGTCACTTTCAGATTCTTTTAAGATGGGCGAAACTCAAGATTCCTCGAGCCCAATGAATCGTTGTGGCGTACGACTCATCCCGGAATTCCGGCTCCCACCGACCACCAATTGGAAACTGAACTTCACCCTTAAGTGTGCACACCCCCTAAAAGGGATTCCAAGCCCTCCGAGTAGTAAGAAGTCCAAGTAGTTCGGACAACGTCCCCCTACCTCACAATGGGTTAGAAACCCGGGTAATTAGAAACTACTACCGCGGCCACCAAAGAACTTTTAAAGTTCTCAAAAGAAATACCGGGAATCTCCCGCCACCAATATTTACCGGGATTTCTCCCGCCACCAATAATCATCTTAAACCTAAACTAAACCCGCGGTATATAGCTCTAACCACCCACACCTCGTGTTTCTCTCGAGATGTCAATAATTATTGAAGAACATTATTCCTTGAAAAATCATCTCTCTATATATAGTCCTACAGAATATCTATTTAATAGATACGTCCACCAAAAATTCACATTCATAAATACTCCAAAATTCTTTTACATAAAAATTCACTCCAAAGTCATACTAGGGATTAAATCCCAAAATATACCTTCAATATTTCACAAATTCTTAGTCACCCCAAATAGTACACATTTAAAATTCACACTTAATCACATAATGCATAATAAGCATATAATACGAGGAAACAAATTTTGGATTGGCAGAGAAACTTACCTCAAATCCAATGCTCCTAATTCTCTTCCTCTACTCCGGTCTCTAAATATTCACCTTTTAATTAAGATGATATAATTAGTCACTTATTCTATTTTTAATAGTTTATCCAATTTTTCCCCTTTTTATTATTATTCGAATTTATTAATTTAGTTAATTAATAATTCGAGTTAATCACTTTTTATTAATCAAATTACCTTATTAATTTCATCCATTTATTTTAAATATTTGAAATAAAATATCCGAATATAATTGACTACAACATCCAATTTTTATTCAATAATCACTATTAATATTAATATTTCCTTATTTAATTACTTAACTAGTTTTATATGGACTAATTTAAATAAATAGACTAAGAATCGACTTTATAAATTAGTAACCGTCCAAAAATATATTTTGGGTCTATATTCGACCTAGGTTGTCCAGATATCTATTTTATAATTATTTTCCATAATTATTCCTTTAATTTCATATACCTATTAACCGGTTTAATTACAATTAAATATACTAAACCTTAATATTTATTAATTATAAATGGTCCATAAGGTCCTAGTTAGTCATATATTTATCTTAGTTTACTCCAATATTTATTTCATAATTATTTTCGTTATTTAGTTAATTATTTACTAAATGTGTATAAATTGGCCCAATTACCATTAAATAAATTAAAAATAGCTAAAAATATTATTTTCCAATTCTGGTTGGTCCGAATATGTATATTTACACTAGGTATTTAATTTATATTTTTCCAGATTTTATTTATTTCATTTACTATTTTATTTTTAATTTTTATTGCAACTGGGCCGAACTGGCCCAAGTTTAATTCTTCTGGCCCAAAAAAATCAGGCCCAAGACAGTCCCTAGCAGATTGCTGGGTCGTCTTCCTCCCCAGGTCGCCGGAAAAACGGGAATTTAAGGGGGGGGGGGAGGTGTTACCTCGTCGGACGAGCGAAACGGCCGGCTATTGGCTCCGTTTGGGACGGCGAATGTCGGTGGTGGGTTGGCGGCAGCGGCAGTTCCTCCCTCTTCTCCGTTTTCCGTCGAAAAGTTTTTCCCCGGCGAAATTCCAGCGAGTTATTTCTCCCTACTCCGACGTCCGTTTTCCACGATTCTTTCTCCGTTGGATTCGTCTCGCGAAGGGGAAGGTTTGAGAAGTGTTTTCAGGGCTTGTTTCTGGCTAAAACGGTGGGTCGAAAATATATATATATATATATATATATATATATATATATATATATATATATATATATACGTATATATGTATTTTTCTCAGATTTTGGGATGAAGAAAACGCAGGTTCTGGCCTATTATTTATAGGTGTAGGTCGAGGGTTTTAGACTGAGATGTTAGATTTAGAGTTGGATTAAAACAGCTCCTCCCGATTTTTGGTTGTGTTGTTTTGCCTGCCAAGAAAAGTATACCGGGAGTATACGTATTATAGTAGGAGTAGGAGTATTATGACTATGTAATAGTAGTTATTTAGGAGTATTATAATTATACTTATATACTAAGTTATACGTATGAGTATAATTCTATGTAGTTACGTAGTATAATAGTAGTATAATTAGGTAGTTTAGTTTAGTTTATATACTACGTATAACGTAGGTTATATATATACGTAGGTTATACTATTATTATTACGTACGTATATATATATGTATTATGAGTATTTTAATTATTTAGTTTATACTTTGTATATTATACAACCTAAAATAGTTATATAAAAATTAATTTTATACTAAAACATAACTTCTATTATCGGGCCATTTTTATCTGATTAAAAAGTCGTAAACTTGGAATTTTTTTTTTATCTGATTAGAATGTTACAACTGTTGAATTTTTGTCTAACTCAAATAATTATTAAAATGTTATTTTCGTAATATTTTATCTGACTAAAAATTATTTTTATTTTTATTAAATTTTTTTTTTAAGTCACACCCCTTGAGAGGGATCAATCAGGTCAGGTAAACAAGGGATCATCCTATTGGCAATGATCTTGGTTATAGTCTTATAAATGACGTTAGTACAAGAGATAGGCCTGAAATCAGCCGCAGTAGGATCATGGGAAGTTTTGGGTATGAGGGCGATAACCGTATGGTTAAGCTGTTTCAGGAGTTTACCAGAGTTAAAAAAGCCTTTAATAGCCAACAACACATCATGGCCAACAATATTCCAGTTATGTTTAAAAAAAGCAGAAGTATACCCATCAGGGCCCGGAGACTTGTCATCTCCAATATAAAAAAGAGCATTCTTAATCTCCAAATCCGAGATAGGATTAACAAGTTTGATGGCCTTGCTATTATCAAGACATTTACCCGAGAGAATAATGGCAGGGTCAATATCCAAAGTAGGACAGTACGTGCCAAAGAGATCCATGTAGAATCTCACAAACTCACCAGCCACCTGATTAAGAGAAGTGGTATAACTCCCATCCTCAAGTTTGATGGAGGTAATTGAGTTTTTAGCCACATTTTTCTTAACATTGGAATGAAAATATTTGGAGCCCCGGTCACTAAGCAATAAGTGATTAGCTTTTGCTTTTTGTCTGAAAAAGTTCTCCTCGGCTCTCTTGAAGTAAAGAGCATTTTTCTTAGCAAGGTTAACCTCAAGCTTGATAACATCATCAAGAGGAGAAAGAAGTTAAAGAGCATGGAGTCTCTTATATTCTTTCTTGGCCTCGTTAGCCTTATAAGAGATGTGACCAAAAGCATTGAAGTTGAGTTCTTTCAAAGGCCTTTTAAGTCTCTTAAGCTTACGGACAAGCCTAAATTGAGGGGTGCCATACAACTCTTGGAACCAATGAGTAGTGTAAGGAATATTTGTATTTAGATTTTGATGATGCTAGATTAATTAGGACTTTAGAGTACCCCTCTTTAGACTTAATTTATTAGAATTTTCATTTGTAAAGTTCTTAGTTTAATCGATTTGGCAGAAGGGCTCCAAGAGCAGAAGACCCTTCTAAGGCATTGTTGAACAGAGGACCTTTGGTTCTCTGCTTCAGAATAGAAGACCTCAGGGTATCTGTTAGCCTTTACTCTGACAGAAACCCTCCTGGTTCTCTGTTGGATATACTCTCAACAGAAGTGCTCCAGACCTTCTCTTATCAACTCTCAGTTAAAGACACCAGAAGGTCTGACACTTAGAAGAATTCCACAAAGTCAGGAAATCAACTGAAAGATTCCTTCAACGGCTAGGAGTATTGAACGGAAAAGCTACAGTGCGCGCATTAAATGCTCATTTAATGCTCCCCATGCTCCGTAGAGTAATTGCAGATGATTGGCCGCAATGTCAGGATTACTTTATCCCAAAATAGTAACCCGCCAACTTTACCGGGTTCTACTGGTCAAGTCAACTGCTCGCTCATTTAATACAGTTGTCCTCCTTCTCCTCCAACGGGAAGACAACCTCAGTATAAAAGATACACTACGAAGAACAACCGGATAACTTTGCAATTTTTGCTAACCATTGCTACAACTCTGCATACAAGAAATTCAAACGCTTAAAAGCAAAAAGCCACCTTGAGATTAACATTTCATCATCCTCTACAAGAGAAGGCAGAAGTTGGAAAAATACTTATTTCTAACTCAAGCAAAGTTCCAAGTGTTCTTCAACTCTTCAAGCTCATCACATACAAACTCTTTGTAACGAAGCTAGTTGGAGGAACCCCTGTTCTAAATAGAACTTCTTCTTTCACAAGAAGGACGTCCAAGTATCTGGAGCTGTGAAGTGGTGATACTTCTGGGAAGCTCAGTGAAAGGACCAGTCTTAGGGAAGCCGGAAGTGCATCCAAGGAGACATCTACACTTGAAGAAGACGTGGAGAGCTTCTTAAGTGATAGGGCTAAGGCATTGTAAACGGAAGTTTTTACAGCTTAGTGGAACAGTGGACTAGAGGAACAAGTTGTTCCTTGAACCACTATAAAAAGACCTGGTGTCATCTACTTACTGCTTTTCATTCATAGTTTTTACTTGAACTGTTTGACTCCAAAGACTTGGTATCTGTGTTCAGCAGAACTGGTCTTGTGAGTTAATAGAAGGCCTACTGCCTTTGCTTCTCTGAGGCTATTAATAGAACCCCCTACCAGAACCCCATCCGCTGCCAGTCTGTTCTGCCAACAGAACAGGCTATTCTGTAAAATCTGGTACTTAGTTTAAAAAGCTAAAAACCGATACAGTCTATTCACCCCCCCTCTAGACTGTATCCAGTACAACCGGGACCAACAAGTGGTATCAGAGCCTCCTTGTTCTAATAATCTCTTAGGTTATTTGCTGAACAAAGATCCACTTGTTTTTCTGTTTGACCTCATTTTTATCTGATATAATGGATCACTCCTTGTCCAAGAATCTTATGTTCTCATATCTTAAGTTTGATGACTGGAGGATCCGGATGAAGGCACATCTTTGTGCTCTTCATGATGAGATGTGGGAAGTTCTTGACATAGGACCCTTCACAAGCTTCCAGAAGGTCAACCCAGAACATGCCATTGACAACACTAGACCTCAGATGATCAATAAGGCCAAATCTGAGTGGACAACTGAAGAAAGAAGGAAGTACAATCTGGACAACATTTCTAAGGACATCCTTTACAAGTCCATTGATGATAGGTACTTCAACAGAATAAAGAAGTGCAAAACTGCAAAGGAAATCTGGGATACTCTTGAGCTCATTGGAGCTGCTGATGAGCAAGAGAAGGACAACAAGCTGACAATAGCCAACAAGAAGTTTGATGACTTCAAACTTCTCCCTGGTGAAAGCATCTCCAAGATGTATGACAGACTCCTCACTCTCACTGGAGAGATCTCTGAGCTTGGCAAGGAACTCACCACCAAGGAGATCAACCTGAAGGTGTTGAGGGGACTGCCCTCAACATGGAAGATGAAGGTGGTTGCTGTCCAAGCTAGCAAGGATGTAAAGACTTATCCCACTGATAAGCTCATTTCAGATCTCAAAGCTCATGAGTTTGAAATGATTGAAGAAAAGGAAGATGTACCAGAAGAGAGGACCACTACAGCCCTCACTGCCAGCACATCAAAGGTAAATGATTTTGGCCCTTCAGTACTTTTATCTGACGAATATATGGCTGCTTTTGCTAGGAGATTCAAGAAGTTCATGAAGAATCCCAAAGATGGAAGGAGTCCATCTTTCAACAGAAAGCCATACCAGAAGGTCAAAACAACAGAAAGCAGTGGTGAGCTTCTCTGTTACAATTGCAGACAACCTGGACATTTCAAAGCAGAATGTCCACATCCTAGAGTGTCCAAGAAACAAAGGCATGATGGAGAAAAGAAAAAGTATGAAGACAACTCCAGAAGGAGAAAGGCACTTGTGACAGAACAGCTTGAGAAAGACCCTCTGTCAGAAACAAAATCCAGTTCTGACTCAGATTCTGATGAGGCCTTCTGTTGCCTTGATACTGAGACAGAAGACCTTTGCCTCATGGCTCATTCTGATGATGAGGTAACCTCTACTTCTGAATCTAGTTTTTCTTCGGTAGTCTTAGCTTTTGATTCTGATTCAATGTCATAATTTTGGGAAGAGTTTAAGGCCATACAAGCCACTTATTCCTCTGTAACAGAAGAAAACAGTAAGTTAAAAGCTGAGATTCTTGACTTAAAGAAGGAGGTTGAGATCAAAATCAATCTTCTAATTAAGGAAAGAGATCAACTGGAGACTGAAAATGTTTCTCTTCTCAAGAGAATAAGAGAAATAGAGCCTCTCGAGATTAAGTACAAAGCTTACCAGAAGGCCCAGTCTTCCATGGAAAAGATTGTACTTGATCAACAGATTGGCACTGGTTTTGGTCTTGGTTATGGCTCAACAGAATCAGGTGAGCCTTCTGTAATGTCTAGCACCAGTGTTGCTAAGGCAGATAAGGTCATAGTGCCACTGATTTCTAGCCCCATTTGTCAAGCTGGTGTATCTGGTACCAAGGTTGTTCATGAGGAAGTCAGACCAGAAAAGGGAAAGATAAAGGTTCAACATAAACCCTTTTTGAAAAATAATGAACCTGGCAGAAAACCTAACAACAGAAAAGGTTTCCAAGATAAAAAAAATAAGAGACCATTCATTGACAGACAACCTCATGACAATCGTGCCAGAAATGATCACCAGAAGGGCAGATATCAAGAGAGAGTTAACTTCGGGCAGAAGAGGTTGGTTGGTCAACTTCAGAAGCCCAAAGCTAACCGTCCCTCTGCTTTTGATAGTATATGGGACTTCTTTCCAACAAAGAAAGCTATGCAAAAGTATGTAAACAGGAAGCATGACCCTCACAAGCATCTGCCCAAAGTGAATCACACTTCAGTTTACTATAACTACCAGGTGGACAATGGGTACCACCCACCAAGGTTTCACCTGATGAGACCAAAATGGTACCAACTACCCAGACTCCATGATCCCCCAGGACCCAGCATTGCTTGGGTACCTAAATCTTACTTTTGATCTTGCAGGAACTGTGTGCTGGAGCTATCTCAGAGCAAGAATGGTTCATTGATAGTGGATGCTCCAGGCACATGACAGGTGACAGAAGTGGCCTAACTGAGTTCCAGAAATGCAAAGGACCTAGAGTTACCTTTGGAGGTAATGACAAAGAAGGTCAAACAAAAGGAAGAGGGAAGCTGATCAAGAACCAGATAGTCATTGATGATGTCTCATATGTCAAAGGACTGAAGTTCAACTTGCTAAGTGCTAGCCAATTCTGTGACAAAGGCTACACTGTTGAATTCACAAAGGACTTCTGCTATGTGAAGCATGAGACAACAAAGGAAGTGGTTCTTACAGCATCAAGGAAGAAGAACATCTATGTGGTTGATTGGAACACACCAAAGGATGGAGTTTGCCTGATAGCTAAGGGAGATTCAAAACTAAGCTGGGACTGGCACAAGAAGCTTAGCCACTTGAACTTCAAAACAATCAACAAGCTGGCAAGAGAACACATTGTTGATGGACTGCCAGACATAGTCTACAAGAAAGAAACCCTCTGCAGTGCATGCCAGAAGGGAAAGCAACAGAAGAACTCGTTCAAACCCATTGCTGGAGATCTTTCTACAAGTCCTCTAAATTTGATCCACATGGATTTATTTGGACCTGTTGAAACTCCAAGCGTTGGTGGCAAGAAATATACCCTAGTCATGGTTGATGACTATTCGAGATATACATGGACTATCTTTCTATCAAAGAAAAATGAAACTCTTCAGAAGTTGCCATCTCTGTTAAAGCAACTTCAGACTGAGAAGAACTTGAAGGTTAAGACAATCAGGTCTGACAGAGGAACTGAATTTGTCAACCAAGTCATAAAGGACTTCTGTGATCAAAATGGAACCTTTCATCAACTCTCTGCCGCCAGAACCCCTCAACAGAATGGCGTAGCAGAAAGAAGGAACAGAACCTTAAAAGGAGCTGCAAGAACAATGATTGCAGAATCTGGACTACCTATGAGATATTGGGCTGAAGCAATCAACACTGCATGCTATACTCAGAACAGAAGCGTGATCAACAAGAATCACCAGAAGACCCTTTATGAACTCTGGAAAGGAAGAAAACCCAACATCAGCTACTTTCATGAATTTGGATGCAAGTGCTACATTCTTAACAATGGAAAGGAGCATCTGAAAGTCTTTCAAGAGAAGGCTGATGAAGGAGTCTTTATAGGCTATTCAAACACCAGTAAAGCCTATAGAGTACTCAACAGAAGGACCCTACATGTTGAAGAATATATACATGTGAAGTTTGATGAAAGCATCTCTGTTAAAGAGGTAACAGAGATCCTCAAGGAAGTCAGCATAGAAGACAGAACACCAGAACCAACAGAAGAGGTAGCAGACAACCCTGCATTTCCAACACCTGCACCAAACCCCCTTCTGTTAAATGAAGATGAAGACTCTGAAGATGAGGAACCAGAGAGACCAAGACAGCAGCTGACAGAACCTGACCTAACATGGTTAAGAGATCATCCCCCTAACCAAGTGATTGGTCAAATCAGAAGTGGAGTTCAAACCAGATCCACATCAAGAAGAGAAGCAATGCTTGACTGCTATATATCTCAAATGGAACCTATGATTGTGGAAGAAGCTCTTGCAGACTCAGATTGGATCAATGCAATGCAAGAAGAGATTACTCAGTTTGAAAGGAACAAAGTATGGGAACTTGTTCCTAGGCCAAAGCACCAGAATGTCATTGGAACCAAATGGGTGTTCAAGAACAAGGCTGATGAAGATGGCAACATTGTAAGGAATAAAGCAAGGCTGGTAGGTAAAGGTTATTGCCAAGAAGAAGGAATAGATTTTGATGAGACCTTTGCACCAGTTGCCAGACTTGAAGCCATCGGAATCTTTCTAGCTTATGCTGCTTACAACAACATCAAGGTCTACCAGATGGATGTCAAGAGTGCATTTCTAAATGGAGATCTTGAAGAAGAAGTTTATGTGGAACAACCACCAGGTTTTGTCATTCCTACTCAATCCTCTTGTGTCTACAAGCTTAAAAAGGCCCTATATGGTCTTAAGCAAGCTCCCAGAGCATGGTATGACACATTGTCCCTTTTCCTAGTGAACCATGGGTTTACTAAAGGAAAGGTTGACAAAACTTTATTTCAGATCTCTGTTGTTAATCACATTCTGTTAGTACAAATATATGTTGATGACATTATATTTGGTAGCACTAACCCAGAATTATGCAAGAAATTTTCTCAAGTAATGCAGAGTCAATTTGAAATGAGTATGATGGGAGAACTCAGCTACTTCCTAGGACTTCAAGTCAAACAAGTTCCAGAAGGGATCTTTATCAATCAAGGGAAGTATACCAGGGACCTGATCAAGAAGTTTGGAGTGGAAGGCAAATCCTCAGTGAAGATTCCCATGAACACTTCACAAGGAATTGGTCCAGATGATGAAGAAAAGGATGTGGATGCAACAACATACAGAGGAATAATAGGATCTCTGTTGTACCTGACTGCAAGCAGACCAGACATAGCATTCTCTGTTGGAATCTGTGCCAGATACCAATCAAAGCCCAAGGAAAGCCATCTAAGTGCTGCAAAAAGAATCATCAGATATATCAAAGGAAATCCAAATGCAGGCCTATGGTATCCCAAGGGAGGTAACTTTGAACTAATTGGTTACTCTGACTCAGATTTTGCAGGTTGCAGACTAGACAGAAAGAGCACCTCTGGTCACTGCCAGTTGCTAGGAGGAAGGCTTGTTTCCTGGTTTAGCAAGAAGCAGAACTCTATCTCAACAAGTACAGCTGAAGCTGAGTACATTGCAGCTGGGAGTTGATGTGCTCAGTTACTCTGGATGAAGCAACAACTGAATGACTATGGAATTCAAGCAAAGGAGATCAAGCTGTTGTGTGACAACACCAGTGCCATTGCTATCACTCAAAATCCAGTTCTTCACTCCAGGACAAAGCACATTGAGATCAGACATCACTTCATCAGAGATCATGTTGAAAAGAAACACATTTGCATGGAACATGTGCCAACAGAAGACCAGCTTGCAGACATCCTGACAAAGCCTCTTCCTGAGGCTAGATTCGCCAAACTGAGAGAGGAATTGGGGATGATGGATGAAATTCCAAAGGAAAATTGAAAGGGAAGGCCCTCTGTTGTTAAATCTCTGCTAACAGAATACCTGTTGCAGAACCCCCTTCTGTTAACCCCCTTCTGTTCTCTACCCTGGCAGAACACCTCAGCAACAGAAACCCTTTCTTCCTCCCTACAGAAAACCTCCTCCTATGTCTAACAGAAGGTTGTGGACTTGGAAAATTCTGAGAACCGGGTGGCCTAGTGAATTATTAAAGGTCTTTTACCCTTTTACCCTTAAAACGGTACACAGCCGCATAATATTTACTGTGCCCCTTTTTACATTTATTGGTACCTTGGAACCGTAAATTATCTCAAACGTCCACTAACCCGTACCCTTATATTCCCCTCCTTCCAACCTAAATCTCTACTGCTTTCATTACTCTCAAGCTTTTGAACTCTTATCTCTCCAAAACTCTCAAACCGCTAAAAACGACCATGGCTTTCTTGAGCTTCACTGATCTTTCCAAGGAACAAAAAGCAACTCTGCTCAATAATGTGCTGACAGGAATGAAATGCGAACTGGATGTTCTACCCAGATTCGCGGAGAAAAAGGAGAGGATGACCACCATTGTTGACGGACTGACAGAGTGTCAACTGAGCAAGGTCATCACTCATGCTTATGAGGCCTACAGTAACATCGACACTGTTGAGTTCTATCTCAACGCATCCTTCAAGGATGAAACCATCTCCTCCATCGTCCAAGGAGAAGAAGTTCTGGTTGATGCTGACGTCATCAACAAGGTCTTCAATATTCAACTAGAGGAAGGATGGGCCTCTCTATTTGATTTGGAGGAAACTTACATCCCTGTACCTGAATTCAAGAGGAAATTTTGCAGAAAAGGAGAGGAAGTGGAGAAGGTGAATATCAAAAAGAACCCGCTCAAGAAGGAATTTGAGCTACTCATTAACATTTTCCACAAATGTTTATGGTGCAAGTATACCTCCACCGATGATGGCACAACTGCAAATGCCAATGCCCTCTATGCAGTACATCATGGGGTAAACATCAACTGGGGACAAGTTATGGTAAAGTCCCTGATTGAGTTTATCAAGAAGAAGAACCCCAAGACAAGCCTTTACTCTGGGAAGTTAGGGCATGGACTTCTCATCTCAGAACTGCTCCTCAAATAAGGTGTAACCTTGAGGAAGGCCACACCTTTGGATCACACCAAGGTAATCTTCCTATCTGCCTCTCCAAACAGGGAAAAAGCTATAAAGGCAGAGCTGAAGAGACAGCTTCAGCTTGATATTAAATGACAACAAGGAGAGAAGGTGCAGAAACCTTTCTCTGGAGCCCCTTCTGATGAAAAGAAGAAGAAGAAGACCAAGAAGGCAGAACTGGTTGCTCCTCCAACCATGAAGGCTGGACAGAAGAGGAAGAGGATCACAAAGACCAAGAAGAAGGTTGCTAAACCTGTGGTCCAGTGTCTGAGGAAGTGGAAGACATTCAGGGGGAACCAGAGATCCCCACCTCTGTTGCATCTCCTGAACAGAATAGGGTGACAACTCCAACAGAGCACCCCAGTCCTGACAAAGAAGGGTATTTGTCCTTGCTAGACAGACAGTTTGCCCGGGTCCTTGAATGGAGAAGATGGAGAATGGGACCCCTCCAGAAATCATCCAATACTTTGATCACTATGAGCCAGAAGAAGAGGCCATCCTGCATTGGGTAGGCACTGATGATGTCTCCAAATGCTTTGCCCTCAATTTTCTTCATTCTGTTCTTGACAAGAAGAAGGCAAGCTACAAAGGAAAGGCTGTCCTCATTTCCTCACCCTCAGAGGAGACAGTCAAACCTCTAGAAGATGGAGAAATAGAAGCTTTTGAAGAATGGTTGTTTACCACGATGGCAACTGAATCTGTTCAACCAAATTCAACCCGGGAGAGCCTTATGTGCCCAAGACAGAAGGGAAAGCTATGATGGAACATATCAAGGAGTGGAGGACTTCTTTGCTTGAGGATAACATCATTGAGGTAATTTCTCCAACCCCTTCTGTTAATATCTCAACAGAACCCCATATCCCCTCACCTCTCACTATCACAGAAACCCCTCCACCAGTAAACCCTCAACCTCAATCCCCTGAACAGAAAACTCCCACCTCTCCTCACTCACCCAAACAGAAAACCGCATCACCTTGCAGAGCAATTATTCCCTTCAGAAACCGCTCTCCTTCACCTCCACCATCTCCTCCTCAACAGAATGCCTCACCTCTTCACACTTCACCTCAGCATCAGAACTCCTCATCCCATCAGAAATCCTCTTCACCTTCCGAGTCTGAACATCAAGTCCCTCCACAAGAATCACCTCCACCACACCAACCTGCAGCTCAGCTTAAACCTGTCTGGTTTCTCAGAGATTCTGACCCTACAACTATCTCCCCCATCTCTGCACCCCAAGGCCATTCTAGGCATTCTACTGCCCCAATCCCTCCTTCCGGAAGAAGAAGAAGGTCATCAGGAAAAGAATACCAATATACTCCTCGTATGAAGACTCTTCTGACATGGATGGATTCATGGTCAGCAAGTCATACAAAGCTACTTCTAAGAGACAGAAGACCCCACCTCTGACTCAACTTGAGCATGAACTGCGTGTCCAATCTCTCTCCTCTGTCCAAGAACATCACCCTTTGCCTAAGGGAAGAGGTTTAGAGCTGCCCCCATCTGATGGACAACAGAATCAAATTCCCTTCAACAAGTTTGTTGAATCAGCAGAAGACTTTGGTGGACAAATCCTCCAAGGCATGGACAAGCTGATCCAGATCAATGATAAGCATTTTGAGCACCTTGCTCATGTAAATGATAATCTCAATTCGGGAATGCAGTTCATATCAGATCGCTTTGAGAACCTCACAGAAACACTCAACAATTTCATAGCCTCCTCCTCTGCCAGAACAGATGCACTGTCAACAGAAGTGGTAGGTATCCACAAGACCCTCTCTGTCTTTCAACAGACACTCCTAAATCAAGGACATGCAATCAACACAATCTCAGAGAATCTTGAGGCTCTGCAAAAATCTGATGCCAGAACTGAGAGGCAACTGACCTCCATCGAGGAAATGTGCAGAGCTCACCAAGATCAAGCTCAACTTCTCCTCTCTGTTGACAGAGACAGATATCAAAAGATGGTGCTGCTTGAAGCCAACAACAAGGACAACTTCTCTGCCATTCAGAAGCAGCAAGGTCTCATAGAAGGCCTTACTTCTGTCACTCAGACTCTACCAGAGGCCCTTGAGCAGATAGCCTCCTCTCAGGCCTCAGAGTATCAGAAGATCAGCATGATGTTAGAGGACCTACATGATGCCAAAAAGGGGGAAGAGGACCCTCAGCAGACTAGGCCTCGATCCAACAGAACTCCTGCTAGAGCATCATCCTCTGCTGAACCTAGAGTAGATCATGCTCCTTACTTTGAAGCTGCCTTACAGAAGAAGAGAGCAACAGGTATACCTAGACCCCCATCTCCAGTAAAGAAAGGCACCAAGAAGAAGAAAGTCTTTAATGCTCATTTAATGCTCCCCATGCTCCGTAGAGTAATTGCAGATGATTGGCCGCAATGTCAGGATTACTTTATCCCAAAATAGTAACCCGCCAACTTTACCGGGTTCTACTGGTCAAGTCAACTGCTCGCTCATTTAATGCAGTTGTCCTCCTTCTCCTCCAACGGGAAGACAACCTCAGTATAAAAGATACACTACGAAGAACAACCGGATAACTTTGCAATTTTTGCTAACCATTGCTACAACTCTGCATACAAGAAATTCAAACGCTTAAAAGCAAAAAGCCTCCTTGAGATTAACACTTCATCATCCTCTACAAGAGAAGGCAGAAGTTGGAAAAATACTTATTTCCAACTCAAGCAAAGTTCCAAGTGTTCTTCAACTCTTCAAGCTCATCACATACAAACTCTTTGTAATGAAGCTAGTTGGAGGAACCCCTGTTCTAAATAGAACTTCTTCTTTCACAAGAAGGACGTCCAAGTATCTGGAGCTGTGAAGTGGTGATACTTCTGGGAAGCTCAGTGAAAGGACCAGTCTTAGGGAAGCCGGAAGTGCATCCAAGGAGACATCTACACTTGAAGAAGACGTGGAGAGCTTCTTAAGTGATAGGGTTAAGGCATTGTAAACGGAAGTTTTTACAGCTTAGTGGAACAGTGGACTAGAGGAACAAGTTGTTCCTTGAACCACTATAAAAAGCCCTGGTGTCATCTACTTACTGCTTTTCATTCATAGTTTTTACTTGAATTGTTTGACTCCAAAGACTTGGTATCCGTGTTCAGCAGAACTGGTCTTGTGAGTTAACAGAAGGCCTACTGCCTTTGCTTCTCTGAGGCTATTAACAGAACCCCCTACCAGAACCCCATCCGCTGCCAGTCTGTAAAATCTGGTACTTAGTTTAAAAAGCTAAAAACCGATACAGTCTATTCACCCCCCCCTCTAGACTGTATCCAGTACAACCGGGACCAACAAGTAGTGAGGATGCTATTGAAAGCCTCATGTTTAAGCCACATGTTAAAGAACTTGAAGGGCCTAGACCCATTAGGCATGTTATGGCCGATAGTAACAAGAGAGGCACAATGGTCAAACTCCACTTCCATTTCAAAGAAGTGAGTCTTACAAGTAATATTATTGGTAGACGACAAGGAGTTCATGAGTACTCTATCAAGTTTGGCCCAAAGGGACCCCCTATTCCAGGTGAGGAATTCCCCCGTGGAAGGAGTATCCACAAGGTTAGCTTGGACCTTGAAATCATTAAGGTGTTGTATATAGTAAGCCGAGGGAGGTGTAGGTCCAATCCTTTCATTAGGGCTGCCTACACAATTGAAATCACCCATAACAATCCAAGGGCAGCTAATATGGGGTTCAAGGCTAGCAATATGCTCCCAAAGAGTTCTTCTTTCCACAACCGTATAGAGGGCATAGATAAAAGTCACCAAGAAAACATTTTGGGTGACTTTACAAAGCACCTCACAATGGATGTGTTGACAATCAACTTCCAAAACATTCAAATCAACAAAAGTAGGGTCCCAAAGAAGGGCCATTCTGCCCCCCTCAATTGTATCAAAGTTAGTCTTAAACAGCCAATTATGCCATCTATTAGACATGAACTTATCAAAATTAGGGGTGGACAACTTAGTTTCAAGAAGGCAGCAAACATGGACCTTATTAGTCCTCATGAATGAACAAATAGAATTTTGTTTTGATGTCTTATTAAGACCTCTAATATTCCAAGAGGACACAAACATTAAGAATGTTTAAGGGTCCTCCTCCCACCAAACTTCCTTGTCATAAAAGGCCTCGGCCTATGCTTGAAATTACCCCTCGGTTGATACCTATCCAAGAAGAGGAAGTAAGTCTTTTCCATAAACAGAGGAGTGTGACACTCCAAAAATTTAAATAAAAAAATAAAAATAATTTTTAGCCAGATAAATCATAAAATATTGCGGAAGTGACATTTTAATTATTAATTGAGTCAGACAAAAATTCAACAGTTGTAACATTCTAAGCAGATAAAAATTTCAAAATTTATGACGTCTTAGTCAGATAAAAATATTTCAGTGATAGGAACAACATTTTATGAAACAAGTGAACCAGACAGAAAATTAACAATTGTGACATTTTTAGTCAGATAAAAAGGGTTCGATAAAAGAAGTAATATTTTATATCAAGTACCAATTATACATATGACATAAGAAGTAAAAGCTATATTTTATTTTTACAAAACACAATTTCCATTTTTACTCCTAAATATATAAACCTACGTATAAAATCAGAAAGTAAATTATTAAATTAATAATACTATATTTTTTTTAATACTATACGTATAACCCACGTCAGTTACAAATCAACAAAGGAGAATTTTTTTTAAAAAAATTAAATTTATGGAGGATGATCTAACGCATGTAACGTTCAAAAGGAGAAAAAAAAATCTTAGGAGCAGGATTTTAGGATCTGAATCAGAAGCTTTACACCCAGCCATCTCTATAACTAGCAGAATAGTTGCCTGGCCTTTCATCCCAAAAAAATTCCATCGGAAAACGCAAATATATATCTGAATTTTTTCCAACCCATCGCTAGACTCAAAACCGAGCCCTGAAAACACTTCCCAGACCTTCCCCTTCGTGAGAGGAATCCAACGGAGGAAGAATCATCGAAAACGGTCGTGAAACGAGGGAGAAAAAGCTCGCCGGAGTTTCGCCGGGAAAACTTTCCCGACAGAAAAAGGAGGAGCAGGATCCGCCTTCGCCGCCGCCAACCCTTCACCGACCTTCGCCGTCCCGAGAGGAGTGCACCGCTACCCCGTTGGTCGTTTCCGACGAGGTAAGCCTCTTCCCTATTTTTTTCTTCTTTTCCACGTTTTTCCGGCGAGTCAGATGGAGAAGACGACCCAGCCAAGGCTGGGGTCTGTCTTGTGGGCCTGATCTTTGGGCCAGAAGAATTAAATTTGGGCCAGTTCGGCCCAGTTGCAATAAATATTAAAACTAAAATAGTAAATGAAATAAATAAAATCTGGAAAAATATAAATTAAATACCTGGTGTAATTATACATGTTCGGACCAACCAGAATTGAAAAATAATATTTTTAGCTATTTTTAATTGATTTAATGGTAATTGGGCAAATTTGTACACAATTAGTAAATAAATAAGTAAATGGCGAAATTAATTATGAAATAAATATTGGAGTAAACTAGGATAATTATAAGACTAACTAAGACCTTATGGACCATTTATAAATAATAAAAATTAATATTAGTATATTTAATTGTAAATGGACCGGTTATTTGATATACGAAAATAAATGAATAATTAAGGAAAATGAGTTATAAAATAAATATTTGGACAACCTAAGCCAAATGTAGAACCAAAATATAGTTATGGACGGTTATTAATTTATAAAGTCGACTCTTGGCTATTTTATTAAATTGGACCATATAAAGCTAATTAGTTAAATAATAAAATGTTTATTATCGATAAAATTAATTTATAGTTTAATATTCATTAAAGAATATTATATTAAAATAATTATTTCGACTTGGTATCATAATTAGATTAAATAAATTGGTAGATTTTGTTTTCACTAATTATTGGACTAATTAAGGTAGAGTAATATAAAATTTGCATAATTTCGGACTTTAAAATATTAAGTGTTTAAGTAATTAATAAAATCAGAATATATTAGTTAATTCGGATTTATTAAGGCTAATAATGTTAATATAAACTAATTTTGATATTTGATTAGTTAGATTAAAAATAATTCGGATATAATATTAAGACATACCATATGCTTTAGGAGTTGAGTAAATAAAAAGATGATTATTAAATTAAAAATTTGATATTGTACTTAATTATATTCGTATGTTTTAGAATTTAAGTATTTTAATTAACGACTGAATTAATAAGGTAATTTAATTAATAAGCAGTGATTAGCGCGGATAATAAAATAATTAGTGAATTCAAAGAAATAAAATAAAAGGTAAAAATCGAGTAAAATAATTATTAAAGAGTAAGTGACTAATTATATCATCTTAATTAAAAAGGTGATTTTTTAGAGACCGGAGTAGAAGAAGAGAATTAGGAGCACCCGGACTAGAGGTAAGTTTCTCTGCCAATCTAAAATTGTTTCCTCGTATTATATGCTTATTATGCATTATGTGAATAAGTGTGAATTGTTGAATTTTGTGTATGAGAATTGTGAAGAGATATTATATATATGGTTGTTGAGAAATATAAATTAAGTACTTATGGGGTATCAAATATTTTTAAATACCTTCAAGACTTATTAGAGAAATTGAGAGGTATTTTTGAAGTATTATTTATTGAAGATAAAATTTACATTTTCATAGCAAGTGAGCATCTCGGGAGTAATCCGAGGTGTCGGTTTTCCGCATCCGGATAAATGTGGAGGGTGATTAGGTTTGCTACTACTAAGAAGTACAGTTTGAGTTTAAAGTGATATTTGGATCGATGATCCCTTTTAAGAAGAAGTTATGATAGTAGTAATCCCGAATCATTCAAAATATCTTATTCAGGGGTAGTTGGTAGACTGAGTCCCGACTACTCGTTACGACTTACTACTCGGGGGGCTTGGAATCCCTTTTAGGGGGTGTGCACACTTAAGGTAGTCGTTTCGTTTCCAACAGAGCAGTTGTGGTACCGGCACTTGTTCGGGGTGGCCGTCCGTAACCACGGTCCACCGGGCTCTACCGAAAGGTTGAGCACCGCCCTTCTAAATTACTAGGAAGTTAGAGAAGAAGTGATTTTTGAGGAAATCAAAGAGAAGAGTTATTATGAAGTTTTATAGAGAAGTTGAGGATTTTTTGTAAAGAAGTAGTCTTGATAAAAATCGAAGTGAAAAGAATTTCGATGGTGTGAGAATTTTTATATATTATTATATAAAAATCTATTTTAGTCAAACATGATTATTTTACGGGGTTGGGTAGTACTTACTTAGCTCTAAAGCTAATTTTTTGTTTTCTTTTCCTTGTTTTGTTTCTGCACTTTATTTGTGCAGGTGAGGATGATGTTGTCGAGTGAAGATTGCTTGCATGGCCGAGAGCGAGTTAGAAGTCGCCTTAGTTATACTAGTCATGAAATAAACATTTACTTTTCAAACACTTTACTTTTATTAAATTAGTTGTTATGTTCTAGTTGCCTGTGCATCCGGTTGAGAGATGACCGGATGTGGCGGTAACACCCATTTCCCTATTTTAGACTTCCGCTGTATTTCTTCAACTCTTTGATGAATAAATAAAAGTTTTATTTCAATTATGCCAACGTTTTGGGTGGGAAATTTGGGGGTGTTACAAGGAGAGACTTCATATCCCTCTTCCGTGGGGTATAGTCCAGGTAAAGACTTCAAACAATCTATAGTGAAGTTAATTCCTTTTGTCAAATGATTCTTAGTGGTCTCCAAATAGTCATCAAGTCTAGTAAAATCTTCCTTAACATCTTCAATATGTTTAAGGTGGATCCAAGGTTTATCATCAATGTTTAGGTCAACTTTGACCACCACATCATCAAGAAATGCCTCTTGGATATCATGGACAATACGAATAGAATCCTTAGGAACATCTCTAAGGTCCTTGACCTTACAAGCATTCCCTTGTAAATAACCATCCTCAAAGTGGCGGTTTAGGCAATGTCTATACACTCCCTTTAAGAATTTGGGGGAATACACATAACCATGCTTGTTTGGTTTGATCAGGCGCTGGTTTCAAAATATCAAGGGATGATTGCCTAATTACTAAAATGCACTGTATTTAAGCTAAAAGTGCTCTATTTTCGCTGAAAATGCTAAATCATAGAGATAAGGCTAAGTATTTGTGTCACTCATATCTTGCTGTGTGTTTATCCGTTTGGATCGTATTATATCTCATTGGAAAGATAGATCGGAGGTATAAAGCTATTGTTCCAACTTCATTTACAATGCATTAATTAAAAGTTACATATTAACCATATATTCACAAATGTTTCTGATTTTACTCCGAACTCGTGTAGAATTTGAGGCGATCACATCTTGCTCTATTTTGTGCTGTTGAAAGCGTTTAATATCTCGTTGGAAAGATCTTACCGAGTTCTAAAACTTGTCTTCAGGAGCGGGTTTCAAAGTATCAAGGGATGATTGCCTAATTACTGAAATACACTGTATTTACGCTAAAAGTGCTCTATTTTCGCTGAAAACGCTAAATCATAGAGATAAAGCTAAGTATTTGTGACACTCATATCTTGCTGTGTGTTTATCCATTTAGAGCGTATTATATCTCGTTGGAAAGATAGATCGGAGATCTGAAGCTATTGTTCCAACTTCATTTACAATGCATTAATTAAAAGTTACAGATTAACCATAAATTCACAAATGTTTCTGATTTCACTCCGAACTCGTGTAGAATGTGATGCGATCATATCATGCTCTATTTTGTGCCTTTGAAAGCGATTAATATCTCGTTGGAAAGATCTTACCGAGTTATAAAACTTGTCTTCAGGCTCTGGTTTCAGAATATCAAGGGATGATTGCCTAATTACTAAAATACACTGTATTTACGCTAAAAGTGCTTTATTTTCGCTGAAAACGCTAAATCATAGAGATAAGGCTAAGTATTTGTGACACTCATATCTTGCTGTGTGTTTATCCATTTGGAGCGTATTATATGTCGTTGGAAAGATAGATTGGAGATCTAAAGCTATTGTTCCAACTTCATTTACAATGCGTTAAATAAGAGTTACAGATTAACCATATATTCACAAATGTTTCTGATTTCACTCCGAACTCGTGTAGAATGTGATGCGATCATATCATGCTCTATTTTGTGCCGTTGAAAGCGTTTAATATCTCGTTTGAAAGATCTTACCGAGTTCTAAAACTTGTCTTCAGTCTCTGGTTTAAGAATATAAAGGGATGATTGCCTAATTACTAAAATACACTGTATTTACGCTAAAAGTGCTCTATTTTCGCTGAAAACGCTAAATCATAGAGATAAGGCTAAGTATTTGTGACACTCATATCTTGCTGAGTGTTTATCCGTTTGGAGCGTATTATATCTCGTTGGAAAGATAGATCGGAGCTCTAAAGCTATTATTCCAACTTCATTTAGAATGCATTAATTAAAAGTTACAGATTAACCATATATTCACAAATGTTTCTGATTTCACTCCGAAGTCGTGTAGAATTTGATGCGATCGTATCTTGCACTATTTTGTGCCGTTGAAAGCGTTTAATATCTCGATGGAAAGATATTACCGAGTTCAAAAACTTGTCTTCAGGCGATGGTTTCAAAATATCAAGGGATGATTGCCTAATTACTAAAATACACTGTATTTACGCTAAAAGTGCTCTATTTTCGCTAAAAACGCTAAATCATAGAGATAAGGCTAAGTATTTGTGACACTCATATCTTGTTGTGTGTTTATCCGTTTGGATCGTATTATATCTCGTTGGAAAGATTGATCGGAGCTCTAAAGCTATTGTTCCAACTTCATTTAGAATGCATTAATTAAAAGTTACAGATTAACCATATATTCACATATGTTTCTGATTTCACTCCGAACTCGTGTAGAATTTGATGCGAACATATCTTTCTCTATTTTGTGCCGTTGAAAGCGTTTAATATCTCGTTTGAAAGAACATACCGAGTTTGCAAACTTGTCTTCAGGCGCTGGTTTCAAAAAATCAAGGGATGATTGCCTAATTACTAAAATGCACTGTATTTACACTAAACGTGCTCTATTTTCGCTGAAAACGCTAAATCATAGAGATAAGGCTAAGTATTTGTGACACTCATATCCTGCTGTGTGTTTATCCGTTTTGGGCGTATTATATCTCGTTGGAAAGATAGATCAGAGCTCTAAATCTATTGTTCCAACTTCATTTACAATACATTAATTAAAAGTTACAGATTAACCATATATTCACAAATGTTTCTGATTTCACTCCGAACTCGTGTAAAATTAAATGCGATCATATATTGCTCTATTTTGTGCTGTTGAAAGCGTTTAATATCTCGTTGGAAAGATCTTACCGAGTTCTAAAACTTGTCTTCAGGCGCTGGTTTCAAAATATCAAGGGATGATTGCCTAATTACTAACATACACTGTATTTACGCTAAAAGTGCTCTATTTTCGTAGAAAACGCTAAATCATAGAGATAAGGCTAAGTATTTGTGACACTCATATCTTGCTGTGTGTCTATCCGATTGGAGCGTATTATATCTCGTTGGAAAGATATATCGGGGCTCTAAAGCTATTGTTCCAACTTCATTCATAATGCATTAATTAAAAGTTACAGATTAACCATATATTCACAAATGTTTCTGATTTCACTCCGAACTCGTGTAGAATTTGATGCGATCATATCATGATCTAATTTGTGCCATTGAAAGCGTTTAATATCTCGTTTGAAAGATATTACCGAGTTCTAAAACTTGTCTTCAGGCGCTGGTTTCAAAAAATCAAGGGATGATTGCCTAATTACTAAAATACACTGTATTTACGCTAAAAGTGCTATATTTTAGCTGAAAACGCTAAATCATAGAGATAAGGCGAAGTATTTGTGACACTCATATCCTGCTGTGTGTTTATCCGTTTGGATCGTATTCTATCTAGTTGGAAAGATAGATCAGAGCTCTAAAGCTATTGTTCCAACTTCATTTACAATGAATTAATTAAAACTTACAGATTAACCATATATTCACAAATGTTTTTGATTTCAGTCCGAACTCGTGTAGAATTTGATGCGATCATATCTTGCTCTATTTTGTGCCGCTGAAAGCGTTTAATATCTCGTTAGAAAGATCTTACCGAGTTCTAGAACTTGTCTTCAGGAGATAGTTTCAAAATATCAAGGGATGATTGCCTAATTACTAAAATGCACTGTATTTACGCTAAAAGTGCTCTATTTTCGCTGAAAACACTAAATCGTAGAGATAAGGCTAAGTATTTGTGACACTCATATCTTGCTGTGTGTTGATCCGTTTGGAGCTTGTTATATCTCGTTGGAAAGATAGATCGGATCTCTAAAGCTATTGTTCCAACTTCATTTAAAATGCATTAATTAAAAGTTACAGATTAACCATATATTCACAAATGTTTCTGATTTCACTCCGAACTCGTGTAGAATTTGATGCGAACATATCTTTCTCTATTTTGTGCCGTTGAAAGCGTTTAATATCTCGTTTGAAAGAACATACCGAGTTTGCAAACTTGTCTTCAGGCGCTGGTTTCAAAAAATCAAGGGATGATTGCCTAATTACTAAAATACACTGTATTTACACTAAAAGTGCTCTATTTTCGCTGAAAACGCTAAATCATAGAGATAAGGCTAAGTATTTGTGACACTCATATCCTGCTGTGTGTTTATCCGTTTTGGGCGTATGATATCTCGTTGGAAAGATAGATCAGAGCTCTAAATCTATTGTTCCAACTTCATTTACAATACATTAATTAAAAGTTACAGATTAACCATATATTCACAAATGTTTCTGATTTCACTCCGAACTCATGTAAAATTCAATGCGATCATATATTGCTCTATTTTGTGCTGTTGAAAGCGTTTAATATCTCGTTGGAAAGATCTTACCGAGTTCTAAAACTTGTCTTCAGGCGCTGGTTTCAAAATATCAAGGGATGATTGCCTAATTACTAACATACACTGTATTTACGCTAAGAGTGCTCTATTTTCGTAGAAAACGCTAAATCATAGAGATAAGGCTAAGTATTTGTGACACTCATATCTTGCTGTGTGTCTATCCGATTGGAGCGTAATATATCTCGTTGGAAAGATAGATCGGGGCTCTAAAGCTATTGTTCCAACTTCATTCATAATGCATTAATTAAAAGTTACAGATTAACCATATATTCACAAATGTTTCTGATTTCACTCCGAACTCGTGTAGAATTTGATGCGATCATATCATGATCTAATTTGTGCCGTTGAAAGCGTTTAATATCTCGTTTGAAAGATATTACCGAGTTCTAAAACTTGTCTTTAGGCGCTGGTTTCAAAAAATCAAGGGATGATTGCCTAATTACTAAAATACACTGTATTTACGCTAAAAGTGCTATATTTTAGCTGAAAACGCTAAATCATAGAGATAAGGCGAAGTATTTGTGACACTCATATCCTGCTGTGTGTTTATCCGTTTGGATCGTATTCTATCTAGTTGGAAAGATAGATCAGAGCTCTAAAGCTATTGTTCCAACTTCATTTACAATGAATTAATTAAAAGTTACAGATTAACCATATATTCACAAATGTTTTTGATTTCACTCCGAACTCGTGTAGAATTTGATGCGATCATATCTTGCTCTATTTTGTGCCGCTGAAAGCGTTTAATATCTCGTTAGAAAGATCTTACCGAGTTCTAGAACTTGTCTTCAGGAGATAGTTTCAAAATATCAAGGGATGATTGCCTAATTACTAAAATGCACTGTATTTACGCTAAAAGTGCTCTATTTTCGCTGAAAACGCTAAATCGTAGAGATAAGGCTAAGTATTTGTGACACTCATATCTTGCTGTGTGTTGATCCGTTTGGAGCTTATTATATCTCGTTGGAAAGATAGATCGGAGCTCTAAAGCTATTGTTCCAACTTCATTTAAAATGCATTAATTAAAAGTTACAGATTAACCATATATTCACAAATGTTTCTGATTTCACTCTGAACTCATGCAAAATTAAATGTGATCATATATTGCTCTATTTTGTGCTGTTGAAAGCGTTTAATATGTCGTTGGAAAGATCTTACCGAGTTCTAAAACTTGTCTTCAGGCGCTTGTTTCAAAATATCAAGGGATGATTGCCTAATTACTAACATACACTGTATTTACGCTAAACGTGCTCTATTTTCGCTGAAAACGCTAAATCATAGAGATAAGGCTATGTATTTGTGACACTCACTACTTGCTGTCTGTTTATCCGTTGGGAGCGTATTATATCTCGTTGGAAAGATAGATCTGAGATCTAAAGCTATTGTTCCAACTTCATTTACAATGCATTATTTAAAAGTTACAGATTAACCATATATTCACAAATGTTTCTGATTTCACTCCGAACTCGTGTAGAATGTGATGCGATCATATCATGCTCTATTTTGTACCGTTGAAAGCGTTTAATATCTCGTTGGAAAGATCTTACCGAGTTCTAAAACTTGTATTCAGGCTCTAGTTTCAGAATATCAAGGGATGATTGTCTAATTAATAAAATACACTGTATTTACGCTAAAAGTGCTCTATTTTCTCTGAAAACGCTAAATCATAGAGATAAGGCTAAGTATTTGTGACACTCATATCTTGCTGTGTGTTTATCCGTTTGGGGCGTATTATATCTTGTTGGAAAAATAGATCGGAGCTCTAAATCTATTGTTCCAACTTCATTTACAATGCATTAATTAAAAGTTACAGATTAACCATATATAAACAAATGTTTCTGATTTCACTCTGAACTCGTGTAGAATTTGATGCGATCATATATTGCTTTATTTTGTGCCATTGAAAGCGTTTAATATCTCGTTGGAAAGATCTTACCAAGTTCTAAAACTTTTCTTCAGGCGCTGGTTTCAAAATAGCAATGGATGATTTCCTAATTACTAAAATACACTGTAATTACGCTAAAAGATCTCTATTTTCGCTGAAAACGCTAAATCATAGAGATAAGGCTAAGTATTTGTGACACTCATATCTTGCTGTGTGTTTATCCGTTTGGAGCGTATTATATCTCGTTGGAAAGATAGATCGGATCTCTAAAGTTATTGTTCCAACTTCATTTACAATGCATTAATTAAAAGTTACAGATTAACCATATATTCACAAGTGTTTCTTATTTCACTCCGAACTCGTGTAGAATTTGATGCGATCATATCTTGCTCTAATTTTTGCCGTCTAAAGCGTTTAATATCTCGTTGGAAATATCTTACTGAGTTCTAAAACTAGTCTTCAGGCGCTGGATTCAAAATATCAAGGGATGATTGCCTAATTACTAAAATACTTTGTATTTACGCTAAGGTTTCCTGTATAGGTTAAGTTGGGTCTAGTTTTAGTTTTTTATACTCTTTTACTCTCTGTATCTTTCATTTTATTTCTCTTCTTGCACTGCACCTTTTATTATTATGAATAAAATCGTTCTTTAAAAAAAATCCAAAAAAAACAACACTGTATTTACGCTAAAAGTGCTCTATTTTCGCTGAAAATGCCTAATCGTAGAGATAAGGCTAAGTATTTGTGACACTCATATCTTGCTAAGTGTTTATCCGTTTGAAGCGTATTATATTTCGTTGGAAAGATAGATCAGAGCTCTAAACCTATTGTTCAACCTTCATTTACAATGCATTAATTAAAAGTTACATATTAACCATATATTCACAAATGTTTCTGATTTCACTCCGAACTCGTGTAGAATTTGATACGATCATATCTTGCTCTATTTTTTGCCGTTGAAAGCGTTTAATATCTCTTTGGAATGATCTTACCGAGTTCTAAAACTTGTCTTCAGGCGCTGGTTTCAAACTATCAAGGGATGATTGCCTAATTACTAAAATACACTGTATTTTCGCTAAAGCTGCTCTATTTTCGCTGAAAACGCTCAATCATAGAGATAAGGCTAAGTATTTGTGAAACTCATATCTTGCTGTGTGTTTATCCGGTTGGAGAGTATTATATCTCGTTGGAAAGATAGATCGGAACTCTAAAGTTATTGTTCCAACTTCATTTACAATGCATTAATTAAAAGTTACAGATTAACCATATATTCACAAATGTTTCTGATTTCACTCCGAACTCGTGTCGAATTTGATGCGATCATATCCTGCTCTATTTTGTGCCGTTGAAAGCGTTTAATATCTCGTTGGAAAGCTCTTACCGAGTTCTAAAACTTGTCTTCAGGCGCGTGTTTCAAAATATCAAAGGATGATTACCTGATTACTAAAATACACTGTATTTACGCTAAAAGTGCTCTATTTTCGCTGAAAACGTCAAAGTATGGAGATTGGGCTAAGTATTTGTGACACTCATATCTTGTTCTGGGTTTATCCGTTTGGAGCGTATTAGATCTCGTTGGAAAGATAGATCGGAGCTCTAAAGCTATTGTTCCATCTTCATTTACAATTCTTTAATTAAAAGTTACAGATTAACCAGATATTCACAAATGTTTCAGATTTCACTCCGAACTCGTGTAGAATTTGATGCGATCATATCTTGCTCTATTTTGTGCCATTGAAAGCGTTTAATATCTCGATAAAAAGATCTTACCGAGTTCTAAAACTTGTCTTCAGGAGCTGGTTTCAAATTATCAAGGAATGATTGCCTATTTACTAAAATACACTGTATTTACGCTAAAAGTGCTCTATTTTCGCTAAAAGCGCTAAATCATAGAGATAAGGCTAAGTATTTGTGACACTCATATCTTGTTGTGTGTTTATCCGTTTGGATCGTATTATATCTCGTTGGAAAGATTGATCGGAGCTCTAAAACTATTGTTCCAACTTCATTTACAATGCTTTAATTAAAAGTTACAGATTAACCATATATTCACAAATGTTTCTGATTTCACTCCGAACTCGTGTAGAATTTGATGCGATCATATCTTGCTCTTTTTTGTGCCGTTGAAAGCGTTTAATATCTCGTTTGAAAGAACTTACCGACTTTGCAAACTTGTATTCAGGCGCTGGTTTCAAAAAATCAAGGGATGATTGCCTAATTACTAAAATACACTGTATTTACACTAAAAGTGCTCTATTTTCGCAGAAAACGCTAAATCATAGAGATAAGGCTAAGTATTTGTGACACTCATATCCTGCTGTGTGTTTATCCGTTTTGGGCGTATTATATCTCGTTGGAAAGATAGATCAGAGCTCTAAATCTATTGTTCCAACTTCATTTACAATACATTATATAAATGTTACAGATTAACCATATATTTACAAATGTTTCTGATTTCACTCCGAACTCGTGTAAAATTAAATGTGATCATATATTGCTCTATTTTGTGCTGTTGAAAGCGTTTAATATCTCGTTGGAAAGATCTTACCGATTTCTAAAACATGTATTCAGGCGCTGGTTTCAAAATATCAAGGGATGATTGCCTAATTACTAACATACACTGTACTTACGCTAAAAGTGCTCTATTTTCGCTGAAAACGCTAAATCATAGAGATAAGGCTAAGTATTTGTGACACTCCTATCTTGCTGTGTGTCTATCCGTTTGGAGCGTATTATATCTCGTTGGAAAGATAGATCGGGCCTCTAAAGCTATTGTTCCAACTTCATTCACAATGCATTAATTAAAAGTTACAGATTAACCATATATTCACAAATGTTTCTGATTTCACTCCGAACTCGTGTAGAATGTGATGCGATCATATCATGCTCTATTTTGTACCGTTGAAAACGTTTAATATCTCGTTGGAAAGATATTACCGAGTTCTAAAACTTGTCTTCAGGCTCTGGTTTCAGAATATCAAGGGATGATTGTCTAATTACTAAAATACACTGTATTTACGCTAAAAGTGCTCTATTTTCGCTGAAAACGCAAAATCATAGAGATAAGGCTAAGTATTTGTGACACTCATATCTTGCTGTGTGTTTATCCGTTTGGAGCGTATTATATCTCGTTGGAAAGATCGATCGGAGCTCTAAAACTATTGTTCCAACTTCATTTAAAATGCATTAGTTAAAAGTTACATATTAACCATATATTCACAAATGTTTCTGATTTCACTCCGAACTCGTGTAGAATTTGATGCGATCATATCTTGCTCTTTGTTGTGCAGTTGAAAGCGTTTAATATCTCGTTTGAAAGATCTTACCGAGTTATTAAACTTGTCTTCAGGCGCTGGTTTCAAAAAATCAAGGGATGATTGCCTAATTACTAAAATGCACTGTATTTACGCTAAAAGTGCTCTATTTTCGCTGAAAACGCTAAATCGTAGAGATAAGGCTAAGTATTTGTGACACTCATATCTTGCTGTGTGTTGATCCGTTTGGAGCTTATTATATCTAGTTGGAAAGATAGATCGGAGTTCTATCTCAACGCATCCTTCAAGGATGAAACCATCTCCTCCATCGTCCAAGGAGAAGAACTTCTGGTTGATGCTGACGTCATCAACAAGGTCTTCAATATTCAACTAGAGGAAGGCAGGGCCTCTCTATTTGATTTGGAGGAAACTGACATCCCTGTACCTGAATTCAAGAGTAAATTTTGCAGAAAAGGAGAGGAAGTGGAGAAGGTGAATATCAAAAAGAACCTGCTCAAGAAGGAATTTGAGCTGCTCATTAACATTTTCCACAAATGTTTATGGTGCGAGTATACCTCCACCGATGATGTCACAACTGCAAATGCCAAGGCCCTCTATGCAGTACATCATGGGGTAAACATCAACTGGGGACAAGTTATGGTAAAGTCCCTGATTGAGTTTATCAAGAAGAAGAACCCAAAGACAAGCCTTTACTCTGGGAAGTTAGGGCATGGACTGCTCATCTCAGAACTGCTCCTCAAACAAGGTGTAACCTTGAGGAAGGCCACACCTTTGGATCACACCAAGGTAATCTTCCTATCTGCCTCTCCAAACAGGGAAAAAGCTATAAAGGCAGAGCTGAAGAGACAGCTTCAGCTTGATATTAAACGACAACAAGGAGAGAAGGTGCAGAAACCCTTCTCTGGAGCCCCTTATGATGAAAAGAAGAAGAAGAAGAAGACCAAGAAGGCAGAACTGGTTGCTCCTCCAACCATGAAGGCTGGACAGAAGAGGAAGAGGATCACAAAGACCAAGAAGAAGGTTGCTAAACCTGTGGTCACAGTGTCTGAGGAAGTGGCAGACATTCAGGGGGAACCAGAGATCCCCACCTCTGTTGCATCTCCTGAACAGAATAGGGTGAAAACTCCAACAGAGCACCCCAGTCCTGACAAAGAAGGGTATCTGTCCTTGCTAGACAGACAGTTTGCCCGGGTCCTTGAATGGAGAAGATGGAGAATGGGACCCCTCCACAAAATCATCCAATACTTTGATCACTATGAGCCAGAAGAAGAGGCCATCCTGCATTGGGTAGGCACTGATGATGTCTCCAAATGCTTTGCCCTCAATTTTCTTCATTCTGTTCTTGACAAGAAGAAGGCAAGCTACAAAGGAAAGGCTGTCCTCATTTCCTCACCCTCAGAGGAGACAGTCAAACCTCTAGAAGATGGAGAAATAGAAGCTTTTGAAGAATGGTTGTTTACCAAGATGGAAACTGAATCTGTTCAACCAAACTTCAACCCGGGAGAGCCTTCTGTGCCCAAGACAGAAGGGCAAGCTATGATGGAACATATCAAGGAGTGGATGACTTCTTTTAATATCTCCAACCCCTTCTGTTAATATCTCAACAGAACCCCATATCCCCTCACCTCTCACTATCACAGAAACCCCTCCACCAGTAAACCCTCAACCTCAATCCCCTGAACAGAAAACTCCCACCTCTCCTCACTCACACAAACAGAAAACCGCATCACCTTGCAGAGCAATTATTCCCTTCAGAAACCGCTCTCCTTCACCTCCACCATCTCCTCCTCAACAGAATGCCTCACCTCTTCACACTTCACCTCAGCATCAGAACTCCTCATCCCATCAGAAATCCTCTTCACCTTCCGAGTCTGAACATCAAGTCCCTCCACAAGAATCACCTCCACCACACCAACCTGCAGCTCAGCTTAAACCTGTATGGTTTCTCAGAGATTCTGACCCTACAACTATCTCCCCCATCTCTGCACCCCAAGGCCATTCTAGGCATTCTACTGCCCCCAATCCCTCCTTCCGGAAGAAGAAGAAGGTCATTAGGAATAGAATACCAATATACTCCTCGTATGAAGACTCTTCTGACATGGATGGATTCATGGTCAGCAAGTCATACAAAGCTACTTCTAAGAGACAGAAGACCCCACCTCTGACTCAACTTGAGCATGAACTGCGTGTCCAATCTCTCTCCTCTGTCCAAGAACATCACCCTTTGCCTAAGGGAAGAGGTTTAGAGCTGCCCCCATCTGATGGACAACAGAATCAAATTCCCTTCAACAAGTTTGTTGAATCAGCAGAAGACTTTGGTGGACAAATCCTCCAAGGCATGGACAAGCTGATCCAGATCAATGATAAGCATTTTGAGCACCTTGCTCATGTAAATGATAATCTGAATTCGGGAATGCAGTTCATATCAGATCACTTTGAGAACCTCACAGAAACACTCAACAATTTCATAGCCTCCTCCTCTGCCAGAACAGATGCACTGTCAACAGAAGTGGTAGGTATCCACAAGACCCTCTCTGTCTTTCAACAGACACTCCTAAATCAAGGACAGGCAATCAACACAATCTCAGAGAATCTTGAGGCTCTGCAAAAATCTGATGCCAGAACTGAGAGGCAACTGACCTCCAACGAGGAAATGTGCAGAGCTCACCAAGATCAAGCTCAACTTCTCCTCTCTGTTGACAGAGATAGATATCAAAAGATGGTGCTGCTTGAAGCCAACAACAAGGACATCTTCTCTGCCATTCAGAAGCAGCAAGGTCTCATAGAAGGCCTTACTTCTGTCACTCAGACTCTACCAGAGGCCCTTGAGCAGATAGCCTCCTCTCAGGCCTCAGAGTTTCAGAAGATCAACATGATGATAGAGGACCTACATGATGCCAAAAAGGGGGAAGAGGACCCTCAACAGACTAGGCCTCGATCCAACAGAACTCCTGCTAGAGCATCATCCTCTGCTGAACCTAGAGTAGATCCTGCTCCTTACTTTGAAGCTGCCTTACAGAAGAAGAGAGCAGCAGGTATACCTAGACCCCCATCTCCAGTAAAGAAAGGCACCAAGAAGAAGAAAGTCTTTAGCTTTACTGAATGGAGATTGGGTGGATCTCAGAGAATTGACAGAGCTCAATTTGAAGAAATGAAGGCCAAAATGACTCCCACCCAACAACAGAACCTCTATTTGGATAAAGATGGTGTTGTGCGAGTCAGGTATGGGGGATCCTTAGAAGAAGCTGAAGAATGGTACAAGAAAAATATTGTCCCAGGCAAGACAATACATGAAGGTGTTCTCAGCTATCTGGACTGCAAGCTTTCTCCCATATGGGCATCTTATCAAAGCTCTGGCAACCTTTCCAAGATCAGAGCAGAAATCAATGAAGAACTGCTCAGGCTTCAAAGATTGGAGGAAGAAGCTATGCAAGCAGCTAATTTGGAGAATGTGTAAGTATTATCTCTGTAAAACTTATCTAATAAAATCACATCTCTGCCTTTTCACTTTGAAGAGCTTTTCCTCATTTCTTGTCTTTTTTGCCTTCTGTTTGTGTTTGCTTATTTCATTTATTTTCTGCTATCTGAATGTACTGTACTCTTACTGTTTTCCTATGCCCAGTTGCCCACCAAGATTTTAATGGAAGTTTTTAAACTTTAATCTTTCTTTATGGTGAAGGCACTTCTCTGGAAATAGTTAAAGGGTTTTGGCATCATAAAAAAGGGGGAAATTGTAAAGAATATTTGTATTTAGATTTTGATGATGCTAGATTAATTAGGACTTTAGAGTACCCCTCTTTAGACTTAATGTATTAGAACTTTCATTTGTAAAGTTCTTAGTTTAATCGACTTGGCATAAGGGCTCCAAGAGCAGAAGACCCTTCTAAGGCATTGTTGAACAGAGGACCTTTGGTTCTCTGCTTCAGAACAGAAGACCTCAGGGTCTCTGTTAGCCTTTACTCTGACAGAAACCCTCCTGGTTCTTTGTTGGATATACTCTCAACAGAAGTGCTCCAGACCTTCTCTTATCAACTCTCAGTTAAAGACACCAAAAGGTCTGACACTTAGAAGAATTCCACAAAGCCGGGAAATCAACTGAAAGATTCCTTCAACGGCTAGGAGTATTGAACGGAAAAGCTACAGTGCGCAAATTAAATGCTCATTTAATGCTCCCCATGCTCCGTAGAGTAATTGCAGATGATTGGCCGCAATGTCAGGATTACTTTATCCCAAAATAGTAACCCGCCAACTTTACTGGGTTCTACTGGTCAAGTCAACTGCTCGCTCATTTAATGCAGTTGTCCTCCTTCTCCTCCAACGGGAAGACAACCTCAGTATAAAAGATACACTACGAAGAACAACCGGATAACTTTGCAATTTTTGCTAACCATTGCTACAACTCTGCATACAAGAAATTCAAACGCTTAAAAGCAAAAAGCCTCCTTGAGATTAACACTTCATCATCCTCTACAAGAGAAGGCAGAAGTTGGAAAAATACTTATTTCCAACTCAAGAAAAGTTCCAAGTGTTCTTCAACTCTTCAAGCTCATCACATACAAACTCTTTGTAACGAAGATAGTTGGAGGAACCCCAGTTCTAAATAGAACTTCTTCTTTCACAAGAAGGACGTCCAAGTATCTGGAGCTGTGAAGTGGTGATACTTCTGGGAAGCTCAGTGAAAGGACCAGTCTTAGGGAAGCCGGAAGTGCATCCAAGGAGACATCTACACTTGAAGAAGGCGTGGAGAGCTTCTTAAGTGATAGGGCTAAGGCATTGTAAATGGAAGTTTTTACAGCTTAGTGGAACAGTGGACTAGAGGAACAAGTTGTTTCTTGAACCACTATAAAAAGCCCTGGTGTCATCTACTTACTGCTTTTCATTCATAGTTTTTACTTGAACTGTTTGACTCCAAAGACTTGGTATCTGTGTTCAGCAGAACTGGTCTTGTGAGTTAACAGAAGGCCTACTGCCTTTGCTTATCTGAGGCTATTAACAGAACCCCCTACCAGAACCCCATCCGCTGCCAGTCTGTTCTGCCAACAGAACAGGCTATTCTGTAAAATCTGGTACTTAGTTTAAAAAGCTAAAAACCGATACAGTCTATTCACCCCCCCCCTCTAGACTGTATCCAGTACAACCAGGACCATGTTAAAGAACTTGAAGGGCCTAGACCCATTAGGCATGTTATGGCCGATAGTAACAAGAGAGGCACAATGGTCAAACTCCACTTCCATTTCAAAGAAGTGAGTCTTACAAGTAATATTATTGGTAGACCACAAGGAGTTCATGAGTACTCTATCAAGTTTGGCCCAAAGGGACCCCCTATTCCAGGTGAGGAATTCCCTTTTGGAAGGAGTATCCACAAGGTTAGCTTGGACCTTGAAATCATTAAGGTGTTGTATATAGTAAGCCGAGGGAGGTGTAGGTCCAATCCTTTCATTAGGGCTGCCTACACAATTCAAATCACCCATAACAATCCAAGAGCGGCTAATATGGGGTTCAAGGCTAGCAATATGCTCCAAAAGAGTTCTTCTTTCCACAACCGTATAGACGGCATAGATAAAAGTCACCAAGAAAACATTTTGGGTGACTTTACAAAGCACCTCACAATGGATGTGTTGACAATCAACTTCCAAAACATTCAAATCAACAAAAGTAGGGTCCCAAAGAAGGGCCATTCTGCCCCCCCCCCCCCCCCCCCCCCCTCAATTGTATCAAAGTTAGTCTTAAACAGCCAATTAGGCCATCTATTAGACATGAACTTATCAAAATTAGGGGTGGACAACTTAGTTTCAAGAAGGCAGCAAACATGGACCTTATTAGTCCTCATGAACGAACGAATAGAATTTTGTTTTGAGGTCCTATTAAGACCTCTAATATTCCAAGAGGACACAAACATTAAGAATCTTTAAGGGTCCTCCTCCCACCAAACTTCCTTTTCATAAAAGGCCTCGGCCTATGCTTGAAATTACCCCTCGGTTGATACCTATCCAAGAAGAGGAAGTAAGTCTTTTCCATAAAGAGAGGAGAGACTTCATATCCCTCTTCCGTGGGGTATAGTCCAGGTAAAGACTTCAAACAATCTATAGTGAAGTTAATTCCTTTTGTCAAATGATTCTTAGTGGTCTCCATATAGTCATCAAGTCTAGTAAAATCTTCCTTAACATCTTCAATATGTTTAAGGTGGATCCAAGGTTAATCATCAATGTTTAGGTCAACTTTGACCACCACATCATCAAGAAATGCCTCTTGGATATCATGGACAATACGAATAGAATCCTTAGGAACATCTCTAAGGTCCTTGACCTTACAAGCATTCCCTTGTAAATTACCATCCTCAAAGTGGCGGTTTAGGCAATGTCTATACACTCCCTTTAAGAATTTGGGGGAATACACATAACCATGCTTGTTTGGTTTGATCAGGCACTGGTTTCAAAATATCAAGGGATGATTGCCTAATTACTAAAATGCACTGTATTTAAGCTAAAAGTGCTCTATTTTCGCTGAAAACTCTAAATCATAGAGATAAGGCTAAGTATTTGTGTCACTCATATCTTGCTGTGTGTTTATCCGTTTGGATCGTATTATATCTCGTTGGAAAGATAGATCGGAGGTATAAAGCTATTGTTCCAACTTCATTTACAATGCATTAATTAAAAGTTACATATTAACCATATATTCACAAATGTTTCTGATTTTACTCCGAACTCGTGTAGAATTTGAGGCGATCACATCTTGCTCTATTTTGTGCTGTTGAAAGCGTTTAATATCTCGTTGGAAATATCTTACCGAGTTCTAAAACTTGTCTTCAGGAGCGGGTTTCAAAGTATCAAGGGATGATTGACTAATTACTGAAATACACTGTATTTATGCTAAAAGTGCTCTATTTTCGCTGAAAACGCTAAATCATAGAGATAAAGCTAAGTATTTGTGACACTCATATCTTGCTGTGTGTTTATCCATTTAGAGCGTATTATATCTCGTTGGAAAGATAGATCGGAGATCTGAAGCTATTGTTCCAACTTCATTTACAATGCATTAATTAAAAGTTACAGATTAACCATATATTCACAAATGTTTCTGATTTCACTCCGAACTCGTGTCGAATGTGATGCGATCATATCATGTTCTATTTTGTGCCGTTGAAAGCGATTAATATCTCGTTGGAAAGATCTTACCGAGTTCTAAAACTTGTCTTCAGTATCTGGTTTCAGAATATCAAGGGATGATTGCCTAATTACTAAAATACACTGTATTTACTCTAAAAGTGCTTTATTTTCGCTGAAAACGCTAAATCATAGAGATAAGGCTAAGTATTTGTGACACTCATATCTTGCTGTGTGTTTATCCATTTGGAGCGTATTATATGTCGTTGGAAAGATAGATTGGAGATCTAAAGCTATTGTTCCAACTTCATTTACAATGCGTTAAATAAGAGTTACAGATTAACCATATATTCACCAATGTTTCTGATTTCACTCCGAACTCGTGTAGAATGTGATGCGATCATATCATGCTCTATTTTGTGCCGTTGAAAGCGTTTAATATCTCGTTTGAAAGATCTTACCGAGTTCTAAAACTTGTCTTCAGGATCTGGTTTCAGAATATAAAGGGATGATTGCCTAATTACTAAAATACACTGTATTTACGCTAAAAGTGCTCTATTTTCGCTGAAAACGCTAAATCATAGAGATAAGGCTAAGTATTTGTGACACTCATATCTTGCTGAGTGTTTATCCGTTTGGATCGTATTATATCTCGTTGGAAAGATAGATCGGAGCTCTAAAGCTATTGTTCTAACTTCATTTACAATGCATTAATTGAAAGTTACAGATTAACCATATATTCACAAATGTTTCTGATTTCACTCCGAACTCGTGTAGAATTTGATGCGATCGTATCTTGCACTATTTTGTGCCGTTGAAAGCGTTTAATATCTCGATGGAAAGATATTACCGAGTTCTAAAACTTGTCTTCAGGCGATGGTTTCAAAATATCAAGGGATGATTGCCTAATTACTAAAATACACTGTATTTACGCTAAAAGTGCTCTATTTTCGCTAAAAACGCTAAATCATAGAGATAAGGCTAAGTATTTGTGACACTCATATCTTGTTGTGTGTTTATCCGTTTGGATCGTATTATATCTCGTTGGAAAGATTGATCGGAGCTCTAAAGCTATTGTTCCAACTTCGTTTAGAATGCATTAATTAAAAGTTACAGATTAACCATATATTCACAAATGTTTCTGATTTCACTCCGAACTCGTGTAGAATTTGATGCGAACATATCTTTCTCTATTTTGTGCCGTTGAAAGCGTTTAATATCTCGTTTGAAAGAACATACCGAGTTTGCAAACTTGTCTTCAGGCGCTGGTTTCAAAAAATCAAGGGATGATTGCCTAATTACTAAAATACACTGTATTTACACTAAAAGTGCTCTATTTTCGCTGAAAACGCTAAATCGTAGAGATAAGGCTAAGTATTTGTGACACTCATATCCTGCTGTGTGTTTATCCGTTTTGGGCGTATTATATCTCGTTGGAAAGATAGATCAGAGCTCTAAATCTATTGTTCCAACTTCATTTACAATACATTAATTAAAAGTTACAGATTAACCATATATTCACAAATGTTTCTGATTTCACTCCGAACTCGTGTAAAATTAAATGCGATCATATATTGCTCTATTTTGTGCTGTTGAAAGCGTTTAATATCTCGTTGGAAAGATCTTACCGAGTTCTAAAACTTGTC
Source organism: Cuscuta europaea (assembly GCA_945859875.1). Lineage (NCBI taxonomy): Eukaryota > Viridiplantae > Streptophyta > Magnoliopsida > Solanales > Convolvulaceae > Cuscuta > Cuscuta europaea. The sequence continues at coordinate 16,246,589 of CAMAPE010000017.1, read as the reverse complement.
TTCAGGCGCTGGTTTCAAAATATCAAGGGATGATTGCCTAATTACTAACATACACTGTATTTACGCTAAAAGTGCTCTATTTTCGCTGAAAACGCTAAATCATAGAGATAAGGCTAAGTATTTGTGACACTCATATCTTGCTGTGTGTCTATCTGATTGGAGCGTATTATATCTCGTTGGAAAGATAGATCGGGGCTCTAAAGCTATTGTTCCAACTTCATTCACAATGCATTAATTAAAAGTTATAGATTAACCATATATTCACAAATGTTTCTGATTTCACTCCGAACTCGTGTAGAATGTGATGCGATCATATCATGCTCTATTTTGTGCCGTTGAAAGCGATTAATATCTCGTTTGAAAGATCTTACCGAGTTCTAAAACTTGTCTTCAGGATCTGGTTTCAGAATATAAAGGCATGATTGCCTAATTACTAAAATACACTGTATTTACGCTAAAAGTGCTCTATTTTCGCTGAAAACGCTAAGTCATAGAGATAAGGCTAAGTATTTGTGACACTCATATCTTGCTGAGTGTTTATCCGTTTGGATCGTATTATATCTCGTTGGAAAGATAGATTGGAGATCTAAAGCTATTGTTCCAACTTCATTTACAATGCGTTAAATAAGAGTTACAGATTAACCATATATTCACAAATGTTTCTGATTTCACTCCGAACTCGTGTAGAATGTGATCCGATCATATCATGCTCTATTTTGTGCCGTTGAAAGCGTTTAATATCTCGTTTGAAAGATCTTACCGAGTTCTAAAACTTGTCTTCAGGATCTGGTTTCAGAATATAAAGGCATGATTGCCTAATTACTAAAATACACTGTATTTACGCTAAAAGTGCTCTATTTTCGCTGAAAACGCTAAGTCATAGAGATAAGGCTAAGTATTTGTGACACTCATATCTTGCTGAGTGTTTATCCGTTTGGATCGTATTATATCTCGTTGGAAAGATAGATCGGAGCTCTAAAGCTATTGTTCTAACTTCATTTACAATGCATTAATTAAAAGTTACAGATTAACCATATATTCACAAATGTTTCTGATTTCACTCCGAACTCGTGTAGAATTTGATGCGATCGTATCTTGCACTATTTTGTGCCGTTGAAAGCCTTTAATATCTCGATGGAAAGATATTACCGAGTTCTAAAACTTGTCTTCAGGCGATGGTTTCAAAATATCAAGGGATGATTGCCTAATTACTAACATACACTGTATTTACGCTAAAAGTGCTCTATTTTCGCTGAAAACGCTAAATCATAGAGATAAGGCTAAGTATTTGTGACACTCATATCTTGCTGTGTGTCTATCTGATTGGACCGTATTATATATCGTTGGAAAGATAGATCGGGGCTCTAAAGCTATTGTTCCAACTTCATTCACAATGAATTAATTAAAAGTTACAGATTAACCATATATTCACAAATGTTTCTGATTTCACTCCGAACTCGTGTAGAATTTGATGCGATCATATCTTGCTCTATTTTGTGCCGCTGAAAGCGTTTAATATCTCGTTAGAAAGATCTTACCGAGTTCTAGAACTTTTCTTCAGGATATAGTTTCAATTTTTTTTGGATAAAATGTAAGTATATATATCCAGAAAATAGCATAAGTACAATGCATCAAAAAGATCAAAATAACTATCTAAGCTAGCAAGCAAACCTAAAATAGTATAAACCGTATCCTGCCCTCCCCCCCCCCCCCCCGCCAGGCGGGGGAGGGGAGAGAGAGTTTTATGGATAACTAACGGCACGGGACAGGCCCCGGCTCGTATCACAAAAATCAGTAGCCAAAAAGGACTAGTCTATAAAAGGCCAGCCCATAGCAAACTCCAGCCAAAGGACCACAAAGTTCTAACCAAAAACAGGCCATCCCAGGTCCACAAAGCTGATGCCAAACGGCTCAGCAGCAAAAACACAGCAGATTGCGGGCCCAAATCCGAAGCCCACATGTCCGCATCCCAGCTGCCGGGCTAGGGTTTGAAGAAAACCTTCGGCCCAACCAACATTACTCCTCCGCGCCGCACAGAAACGAAATTCAAATTACAACTCTCCCACGTGGTGCTACAGTACTCGACAGGACGGCTGGGCAGGCGGCCAATCAAATCCATCCGTCAGACTTCGTTGACTTGCCGGTCACCGTCACCGGCAGAGCTCCGGCCGAAAAGTAGCAGCCCAGAAATCCGTCATGCTCGCTCATGACACCGTAGACCACTCCCCCACCCCACCAGGTTCCGGCATCCATCCCGGCGGCCATGGTGGGAGAACAAAGAAACCAAGCCGGAAAGTAACCAAGCCAAAACGGTGCTCCCCCCTCCACCACCCACCCCCGAAGGACCCCGGCGACCCCCAACGGCATAGGTAGACGGGAAAGGTGGGCGTTTTGACAGTAGCCGGAAATGGGTAGCACCAGGCGTTTCCGATCCCAGCAAGCCGGTGGTCTTCTCCGACGAAGTCCTGGTAACTTTCCAAAAGAAACCTGCCTGAAAATTTCCAAACACCAGAAAAAGAAGACGAAACATAGGAGACCCTGTACTCGCACCAGTCCTCCGAGTCGTCTTCTCCGGTCAGCACAAAAACACAATCAAATCCCCTCGCCGGGAAGGAAAAAATTCCCAAAATCAAACAGAAAAACTATGCGAATACTCCGGCGTTTCCTGGGACCGTTGACGTATGACCCCATCTTCGAACACCAAGAACAACTCAAACCGGACCCGTTCACCTCCGTCACCGCCCCCCCCTCTCAGAGCCAATACCCAGCGTTACTAACTGTCCGGTGGTGTGTGTAATATTCTCCGGCAAAGTCGTCGGTCATTGGAGCAGCAGTAGCCAGCCGTTTCAAACATCATCTACCGGTTCAACAAGGAATCCCCACGAAGTTAACACCGTTGATCGCAGACCCCACCATCCCTTGATAGTTTCAAAATATCAAGGGATGATTGCCTAATTACTAAAATGCACTGTATTTGCGCTAAAAGTGCTCTATTTTCACTGAAAACGCTAAATCGTAGAGATAAGGCTAAGTATTTGTGACACTCATATCTTGCTGTGTGTTGATCCGTTTGGAGCTTATTATATCTCGTTGGAAAGATAGATCGGAGCTCTAAAGCTATTGTTCCAACTTCATTTAAAATGCATTAATTAAAAGTTACAGATTAACCATATATTCAAAAATGTTTCTGATTTCACTCTGAACTCATGCAAAATTAAATGTGATCATATATTGCTCTATTTTGTGCTGTTGAAAGCGTTTAATATGTCGTTGGAAAGATCTTACCGAGTTCTAAAACTTGTCTTCAGGCGCTTGTTTCAAAATATCAAGGGATGATTGCCTAACTACTAACATACACTGTATTTACGCTAAAAGTGCTCTTTTTTCTCTGAAAACGCTAAATCATAGAGATAAGGCTATGTATTTGTGACACTCACTACTTGCTGTCTGTTTATCCGTTGGGAGCGTATTATATCTCGTTGGAAAGATAGATCGGAGATCTAAAGCTATTGTTCCAACTTCATTTACAATGCATTATTTAAAAGTTACAGATTAACCATATATTCACAAATGTTTCTGATTTCACTCCGAACTCGTGTAGAATGTGATGCGATCATATCATGCTCTATTTTGTACCGTTGAAAGCGTTTAATATCTCGTTGGAAAGATCTTACCGAGTTCTAAAACTTGTATTCATGCTCTGGTTTCAGAATATCAAGGGATGATTGTCTATGTTGGAGATATTTAATTGTGAATCAAGTTGGTCATAGATTAGCTTTATATTTAATCCTTGTATTTAATTAATGCATAAATTAGATAGAAATCAGGCCAAGTGTTAGGCCCATTTAAACAGGCCAAAAGCCTGGCACACCTAACCTAAACCTCACCTATAAAAAGGGAGCCGAGGTTTAGGAAAAGGTTGAACGTCGTACTTATTATTCATAGCCTTACTCATATCATTCTGTTGTACGTTCCACGGTTTATCAAAGAAGGTTTTACGGTGATTCATTCTGTGTTCATCTTTACGTTTAATCTTCCTTGTTAGATCGATTATTCATTGCTGTTACAGAAACAGGGACTAACAAATGGTATCAGAGCCGATCGAGAACGATCAGAAGAACTCCTGCAGAATACTCTGTTTTTGTTAACGTAGTTCATTCTGTCGATTTTCTGCTCTGTAATTTTGTTTCTTGTTCAAAAATTGTAAAAGTTACACCTTTGGAATCGCCTTTTCAAAGCGATCAAAGGGTATACTTCAGATTGTATTTTACGCAATTTTAGATTTCGAGATATCTCGAGCAGGGGTAGTCGACATCCTGCTTTTTCACAGGTTCTGCTACGTTTTTCGAGCTGAAAACTTTACACGAAGATCTAGATATTCAACTCTACAGGAAACTACCTTCAGATTTTGTATATCTGATTTTTACAGGTTGCATGATTTCGACATTGAGGATTTCGACATCTAGGATTTCGAAATCTTGATTTCGAGAAAAGGATTCGACATCTGGTCTCGACATTTGACTTATCAGATTAAGTTTTCGAGAGATTAACTTCTCGACATTTCAAATCTCGAGATCAGCATCTCGAAATTTGAAATCTCGAGATCCCTAATCTCGAGATCCTTAATCTCGAGCCCAAATCTCGATACCGGGCCTCCTTTATCGATATCTGAGATTTCGATATTCAGATCTCGACATCTGATTTTTCGAGTTTCTGCCTCTGAAAATCTTTTGATCAATTTTCTCGAACGGTCAGTTTAGTACAGCAATGGGTTCAGAATACAATGCACAAGGGAACAGCAGTACCCCTCCTAGCCTCAGGAAGGGAGAATATCAAATGTGGAGGAACAGATTTCTAAACTTCCTCAAGCACAAAGAGAACTCTTCTGCAATGCTCGAATCTTTGCTTGAAGGACCAGCTGAACTCTTGATTTCAGTTGGTGGAGATCCAGAGAACAATCCTCCTATTTTTCCAGAAATAAGGAGAAAAGTGCCGTCTGAATACACAGAAGCTGACAAGCTCAGACTTCGTGGTGACCTTATGGCCAAAACGTACCTCCTTCAAGCAATACCAAATGAGGTTTATGTTCTCATAGATAGCATGCAGACAGCTAAGGAAATGTGGGATGAAATAGAGAAGCTGCTACAAGGCACAAGCATCAGCCTCAAAACAAAGAAGACTACGATTCTCATCGCTTATGACTCCTTCAAAGCAGGTCCAGGAGAACCATTGAATGAGACTTACAACAGACTTGTTCAACTGGTAAATGAACTCAGAAAGATCAAAGTATTCAGGTCCAATCTGGAACTGAATATTATATTTTTATCCAGCCTGCATCCTGCATGGGAAAAGACAGTGAAGGATGTCAGATCTCGGATAGATTTGGACGAAATTGACCTCTGCACACTCTATGAACATCTGAAACAATTCGTCAACGAGGTTGCCTGTGCTGAGGATCATCACACCACAAACCCCTTAGCTCTAGTAATGGAGGCTCAGCCAAGAAGAACAACCACTTCACTAAAGAAGAAAAAGAAGAAGGTGGTGGTTGAATGATGATGAGAGTGATGATGACAAATCTGATCTAGAGGCTGAGCTAGCTGACTTACAGAAGAAGATGGCACTGCTGGCCAAAAGATTTGCTAAGAAGAACACCTCCTCCAACAGGCTAAGAACTTCCTCCTCAAACTACAAGCAGAAGAACCATGATCAAGGATCTTCTAGGAAGGCATCATCAGCAGAAGAAGCTCCTAAATGCTATAATTGCGGCAAGCCTGGACATGTGATCAAAGATTGCCGCCTCCCAAAGAAGAAAGATGCTAACTTCTACAAGCAGAAGATGCTGTGGAATAAGCAGAAAATGCTGATGGTGCAGAAAGAAGAAGAAACCTCTGCCATGATTGCTGAGAATGAGAACTGGGCAGAAGATTCTTCTGAGGAGGAGGAGGAGGAGGAAGACAACTATGCCCTTATGTCACGTGTGGAAGGAGATGAAAGAAAGGGTGATGTTGCGATCCCCGAAGGCGAGTGCAGAACAAGCTCTGTAAGTACCTCCCATACTTCTTTAAATAATCAAATGCAGTCCTTACTTGAAAAGGACAATCTAATCAAAGAACTAAAGGAGAGACTAGACAATAATCATAGAGTTCTGAAACAGAATCTAGACCAAAAGTCTTCCTTAAGTATTCAACTTGAAATTGCAAAAGATCAAGTCAAAAAGGTGTCCTCATATTTTGAAAGCTTTGAACTTAAGATAGCTGAATTAACTAAGAAATTTGAGGACAGTGAACGGGAAAAAAGCACAGCAAAGGCTGAATGCGATTTTTTGCATAACAAAAGAAGAACGCTTTTAAATAAAGTAAAAGAACTAGAAGATCTAGCTGCTAGAAGAGGTCAATCTGAACAAACTGTTTTTCTGCTTAACATCAAACAAAAGGATGACCGATTCTACAATGCTAAAACAGGACTGGGCATAACCAACCCACGTAATCTTAAGAAAGTTAATTGCCTTCAATTCTATAACAAAGATTACATGGGACTAGGGTTTGGCGAGAAAATGTATTTTCGAAGTGATGAAGACTATGCTGAATCAGAAGAAGAAAAGAGAAAGAAACCAAAACCTGCGATTTCTTGTGATTATCCCTCTGTAAATGAAAAACAACTTTCAGAAGAAAAACCTACTTCCTGCTTTAGTGAATGCATTGACCCTTATGCTAAAGATATTCCTCACATAGGACACCCTCTAGACCCTCCCCCAAGAGTTGGTATTGCTAAAACTGGTGAGGAACCATGTTTTTTTCCTATGGCTCAAAAGCTCAAAAACCTACAAAAAACTCTTGATGACGAGAGAGAGAGATTTGAAACTGAAAAGAAAGGTTTTGAGCGCAACTGGCAGGAACTTCTTCAAAAATTTAATGATTTGAGTGAGCAGTTTCATGCTAAAACAGACCCTTCTACGACCAAGCCTGACAGCTCACACACCTCACATGAGAAAAACAATGCTTTTAAAGGTTCGTCCACTCATCTCTCTTCTCCTTTGTTTACAAGGAATGAAGTGAATAAGGAAGGAGAAGAGAAGAATGAGTGGAGGAAAAAGAGGAAGGAAATCGCAGATGGCAAAAAGAAAGTTTTTGAGAAAAGTGCCAGCCCTAGATCTAGTTCAATTTTTTACTCAAAAGTTAATTGTAATTCTGTCTCTACAAAGCAAACTTCTATTAGTTCAGTCTTGAGTCCCAAGCTGAATATTTCTGAGACATCTTCTAGACAAAGTTCTATTTATAATACAAGTGTTGCTTATGGTTATTCTGTTCCAGATCCCCATAATTATGAATGTGATATGAATGTTGTTAAATCTAAGCCTTCCAGAAAGCTTAAACCTGAAAAAGAAACCAAGAAAGGAACTTCTAAGGGAACGTTTTGTATTCCAGATATGAAATATGCTCTTAGAGTTCATTCTAGGAAACATCTTAATCGGCTTTCTAAGGAGGAGATTTTCAAAACCAAACTTAAGAAACAACCATTCAATCACAAAGCACCTGTCTACTCTCCTCCTGAACCTAAAACAGAAAGATGGGTCCGCAAGATAAGACCCGTCAAAGCTGAAACTGAAAGGTGGGTCCCCAAGATGAGACCTACCAAAACTGAAACGGAAAGGTGGGTCCCCAAGATGAGACCTACCAAATCTGAAACGGATAGGTGGGTCCCCAAATGAAGACCCATCCAAACTAAAACTGAAAGGTGGGTTCCCAATCAAAGACCCATCAAAATTGCAACTGAAAGGTGGGTCCCCAAACTTAGACCCACCAGGACTAAAATGGAAAAGTGGGTTCACAACACCAGACCCACCAAAATGGAAACTGCTAGGTGGACTCCAAAAACCAGACACACTGCAAAAGCAGATCTGGCTATTGGAAAACCCACCAAAGATAGATCTTTTGTTGAAAGAGCAGCTGACCTTGGATCACTGCTCAAAGCAAGATTTAAAAAGGTGTTTCTTGATAATAAGGAAGGACCCACTCCAAGTTGGGTACCTAAACCTATTTGATTGTTTTGCAGGTCGGTCATGTGTGGCACTTAGACTCAGGATGCTCAACCCACATGACCGGAATAAAGCACCTTTTGAGCAACTACACCAACTGCTACGGAGGAAATGTCAGATTCGGGAATGACGCCTCATCTCCTATCCTTGGGTATGGGGATGTCGTCTGTGCCAGTGTCACAATAAAAGATGTTTCATTCGTCAAAGGGCTCAAACACAACTTACTGAGCATTGGACAATTCTGTGACAGCTCAAATCCAAAGCTTACAGAGTCTATCTCAGAGACAAGCGGACTGTCATCGAGAGTGTAAATGTTACATTCTATGAAATGGCAGACTTTGCAATTGAACATCTCCAGACCGATCCATCCACTGCTGTACCAGTAGCTTCTGATAAAGCTGAACCAAACACCGAACACGACGATGTGATTCTCGACTCTCTCTTCAGAAACTTTTACGAGAACTCACAACCTCCACCTTCTGCATACACTCCAGAGTCAACATCAACTCCAACAGCAGAGATTCCGCTCCTCACAGGACCAGATGATGTACCATCCACACCCTCAACCCCTCAAACCAATCCCAGAGGTGTGGATGATCACGGCTTTGTCATAAGTCCGGAATCATCTCCACTACACACCACAGCTGCCACAGAGCCTTCAAACTCATATCAAGACTCAGATCAACCAATAATTACTCCAACTCCTCTAGCTCATGAGAGGAAGTGGACGAGAGCACATCCTGTTGAACAGATAATAGGTGATCCAAGTCAAGGTGTGCGAACAAGATCAGCAACAACAAATGAATGTCACTATGCATGCTTTCTAAGCAAGAATGAACCGTCCAAAGTCTCAGAGGCACTCGCTGATCCAGATTGGGTGATTGCCATGCAAGATGAGCTAAATCAGTTTGACAGATTAGATGTATGGACACTCGTGCCTAAACCCCCTCAGAAAACCATCATTGGCACAAAATGGGTGTTCAAGAACAAGAAGGACGAAGAAGGCATAGTGATACGGAACAAGGCACGACTGGTCGCTAAAGGATATAAACAGCAAGAGGGAATAGACTATGATGAAACATTTGCACCCGTAGCAAGAATTGAAGCAATCCGCCTTTTTCTTGCGTACGCAGCCCACAAGAACTTTACCGTCTTTCAAATGGACGTCAAGACTGCCTTTCTGAAGGGGGTCTTGGAAGAAGAAGTCTATGTCGCTCAGCCCGAAGGATTTGTAGATCCCAGATATCCCGACCATGTGTACAAACTAAAGAAAGCTCTGTATGGGTTGAAACAGGCACCAAGAGCTTGGTATGATGCATTAACCGAATTTCTGGTTGACTCAGGTTTCTCAAAAGGGAAGATTGATACCACACTTTTCATCAAGCGACAGAAGTCTGACATCATCCTGATTCAGATCTATGTTGATGAAATTATCTTCGCCTCCTCTAATCCACGTCTGTGCAAACACTTTGAGAAACTGATGAAAACCAAGTTCGAGATGAGCATGATGGGAGAACTGAATTTCTTCCTAGGCCTGCAAGTAAGACAACTCTCTGATGGCATTTTCATCAATCAGTCAAAGTATATTCTGGAAATGCTTAAGAGATTCAACATTGATGGCAAATCTTCCATGACGACCCCCATGTCCCCAAACAACAAACTGGACTCAGACCCCTCCGAGAAGCAAGTTGATGCTACAAACTACAGGGCCATCATTGGATCTTTGCTATATCTCACGTCAATCAGGCCTGACATTGTCTTCTCCACATGCTTATGTGCACGCTTTCAGGCAAATCCGAAGGAATCCCATCTGACCGCTGTTCGAAGAATTCTGAGATATCTCAAAGGCACTGTGAATCTAGGCCTTTGGTATCCCAAGCACTCAGGTTTTGACCTAGTCGGATATTCGGATGTTGACTTTGCTGGTTGCCGGATGGACCGCAAAAGCACATCGGGAGCAGTCCAATTCTTGGGCGATAAGTTAGTCTGCTGGTCTTCCAAGAAACAGAACTGTGTGTCAACATCTACGGCCGAGGCAGAATACGTCGCGGCTGCTAGCTGTTGTTCACAAATATTATGGATGAAGACCCAGCTAAAGGACTACGGTTACACTCTCCGCCATATCCCGATCTACAGTGACTCACAAAGCGCCATAGCCATCACCAGCAACCCGGTTCATCACTCCCGCACCAAACACATCGACCTGCGCTATCATTTCATCAAGGATCATGTGGAGAAAGGAGACATTGACATGTATTTTGTAAGCTCAGAGCTTCAACTGGCTGACTTGTTCACTAAGGCATTGGATGAAAAACGATTCCAGTTCCTAGTCTCCAAGTTGGGCATGTTGAACCTCGAGCCTGTTTAATTATGTCTCCACTGATCTCAAAAGTGTGTGTGTGTGGGACTTGTAAAAAGTGTGTGTGTGTGGGACTTGTAAATAGTGTGTGTGCGTCGCATGTGTTGAGGGGGAGAAAATAAAAAATAACAAAAAAATAGTGTGTGTGCGTTGCATTTGTTGAGGAGGAGAAAACCAGAAAAATAAAAAAAAATAGTGTGTGTGTGTTGCATGTGTTGAGTATGTGAGAAAATCAAAAATAACAAAAAAATAGTGTGTGTGCGTTGCATTTGTTGAGGGGGAGAAAACCAGAAAAATAACAAAAAATAGTGTGTGTGTGTTGCATGTGTTGAGTATGTGTGAAAAATCAAAAAGAACAAAAAATAGTGTGTGTGCGTTGCATTTGTACATATTGTTCGTTGCATTTTTTTGAGGGGGAGAAAATTTTCACTGTTTGAGGGGGAGCTATTTTTCACTAATTAAGGAGGAGCTCTCTATTTTTTACTGGTTTGGGCCTCGAAAATCTTTTAAAAGGGCACTGTGTGCCAGCCCAATATTTCGGGCTAAATTGTTAAAGAGGAGGTCCAAAATCTTCTCGCATATATAAGCCCTCGTAAAACCCCTCATCCTTATGCTTCTCAGAATTTTTCGCAAAAGATCCGAACGTTTCGCATCTCAGAGCTCCTGTCGCCGTTTCTCCTTCTTCTTCTCCTCGGACCATATTTCGCAAAACTCCATCTCCGTTTACCATTAACAACTACCTAGGTAGTTCTTAGTACGAAATCTCATTCATCAACATCCTTCGAATTCGACATCATTTATCTTCAAACTTCGTTCGAAAACGATCACTCGCAAATCGATCAATTTTTTCAAAATCAACATTAAAAGGTTTTTGTTAGGTTGAAATCGCTTGTTAATTGTTTGATATATCTTGTTTATGTATTTGCAGGTGGATTCTTCGTTTCGAAATCACGATTTCGAGTTCTTGGATCTCGAGATCGTCGGTTCAACTTCTCGAAATCAAGATCTCGAGATGGGCTTCTCGACATCTTGATCTCGAGATTTGAATCTCGAAATCAAGATCTCGAGATCTACATCTCGACATCTTGATCTCGAGATTTGAATCTCGAAATCAAGATCTCGAGATCTGCATCTCGACATCTTGATCTCGAGATTTGAATCTTGAAATCAAGATCTCGAGATCTACATCTCGACATCTTGATCTCGAGATTTGAACTCGAAATCAAGATCTCGAGATTTGGATCTCGAAATCATGATCTCGAGATTCAGATCTCGAGATGTGGACTTAGAAATTCTTTTTCAAAATTCCACCTGCATAAACTTATCTGAAAACAGCAAATCAAATTCTTTCAAAATCAAATCAAACAGTTGAACTTCATGTGCTAACCCCATGCTTCTACAGTTTAAAATGGCAGGAAACACAAAAGCACAGATCGATGATGCCATCTACTCTCAAGACAAATGGATCAAGGTGCTGGACAATAACTTCCAGTTAGACCTTGCAGTCTTCAAATGCCAGAACCCAATCGTTCTAGCCATCATGAAGGGTAACTATCTCTGGCCTGCACTTCACAACTCAAAACCGGTGCCAGAGATATACCTACAACAATTCTGGGGGCACATGCATACAGAATCTCCAAAGGATCGATCAAAAATAAAGACCAAGCTTAATGGCATGCGCGTGATCCTGACGCCATCAACACTGCAATCCACATTAGCGCTGCCAGTCAGAGATACATATGATGCGCTGCCGTCAATCCCAGACCTACTGAAAGACGTAGCATCACTAGGCTACACGTCTCTACTGCCACAACTGTCGAACTTCAACGGCGCATATCTCAGTCACCCGTGGAAGAATCTCTTCGGGCTCGTGAACAAATGCTTGTCGCCAAAGCATGCTGGCTTTGACAAATGCAACAAGCAAATACTGCTAGTCTTCCACGGGATCGCCTTCAACAAACACTACGACTTGGCGCAGCTCTTCTTCTCAGAGCTAATGGACCTGGTCAAGGCCAAAGAAAAGAATAGGCCAGGTACCATTCCGTACGCCAGATGGCTTGGGCTGATCATCAACGACCTCATGGCAGAGCATTCGGCAATCCCACAACGCAGCTCCGATCCACATTTCAAAGCCCCAAAACTGCAATACTTCAAAGCGGACAAGAACCCGACCTACGGTCTGAGGATTCCTGGGTTTCTGCTCAACCTTGTGAGGTCTTCAAACCCAGCTGTTCAGCAGTACAAGGAAGCCATCGAGAAGACCGTCCCTATGGTTCAGCAAAACCCAGCTGGACCTACCCAAGGGACAAAGCCGAGTGTGAGTAAGGGTCCTAAGAGAGCCCAAAAGCCACAGAAACCAGTGGCCGGTATGCCCAATGAAGGAAAGTCTGACGACTCTCTTGAGACGAGTCAGGCGGCTGAGGGCACCGAAAAAGACGCTGAGGAAACGGCCAATGAATCGTCCAGTGAAGCCCAAACCAACACTGACGACGAGGCTTCCGAGAGCGTGGGCACGGAGAGCGAAGAATCTGGCTCGGATGATGACGATAATGACAACGACAGTGATGATGTAGAGCTCACATATGCCCTTATCAGAAAAGGGAAGCTGCCCGTCGAATCTCCAAAGAAGAGGAGAATCACTGCTGAAGACGCAACACCAATCATAGCTCGCAGACCTCAAGTCTTCACTATCAAAGAAAAGGCTAAACCAAGAGCTGATCCGAGCGAGACAAATTGCTCCAAGGATGATTACGATGAGGCGGCTCACTCCATTAAGACATCAATCAACTCAAAAGAAGTCGTCATCCGAGAGACCAGGGCTAAGGTCAAAAATGACAAGGCTACCAAGGCTAAGACCCAGCCCCAAGCCAGAAAAAGCCTGTTTGATAAGGCAGATGAGCACATCTTCTCGGGCTGCGACTCCTTTATCCAGATAAGCCGAATCCTAAGCACAGGAGCCGATCTTTTCGGTTCCCGGGTAGAAGTCGCAGCATCTGGCTCAACTGCGCATGCACAGCCCTCTCCCAGCCACTCGATAGCCTCTCAAAAGGCTATTGTTTCAAAAGAACGAGACTCAACCCCCTCGCTGGTTCCTTCTGAATCAGTTGAGCATACAATTGACCCATCTCCCGAGGTCAAAACCCCTTCTTCTCTCACATCGAGTCTAGGTGTCACATTTCCCACATTTTCTTCCTTTTCTAGGACACCTACACTATTCACTGCACATACAGGTGCACTCACCCTGAACGCAAAAACCAGAGCGCAAGCTATGACGGTTGGAAGCCCTGCTACGCCCATAATGATTCCATCATTAAATGCAGGCCACACATCAGCAATCTTCACTGATGCTGTGTCAACAGTTACAACCCCCGTAACTGGTCACCCTACCTTTGAAGACGTAAACGTTCTAATGAATCGCTTCCTGGATTCCACCATTAAGCCATGGGTGCAAGATGCAATGACCGCTCTAGCACAGGAATTTAGGACCACCCAAGCGGTTCGGTCTGAACAGACACCACCCCAACCTTCCCCTGAACCGTTCATCTCCCATACACAACCCATATCCTCCATCCCTTTATCCCACCAATCCATAAACCAAATTCCTATCCCTTCTATTTCTCGGGGAACCCAGGATACAGAACCAGTATTCTCCCCACACCCGACCACACCCTCCATCGATCTCTCCTCCCTATCCTTTGACACACTAGCTTCGGCTTTGCTGAACAACCTCTTAAATACCCCAGAAGACAACCTCACTCTTCATCAGCAAGCCATACTAGAAGCTCTTCTCTCTTCACCTGAAACCAAGAGCACTTGCAAGGAGAGTCTTCGTGGTCGCAAACGTTCCCATGAGGACCCCGATGATTCGGATCCTCATGAGGGGGAGAACAAGCGACCTCGATCACTTGAGCAAACTGCTCTACCAAGCCAAACTCCACAGCCAATTCAACCTGAAACCTCAACAAACCAACAGCCACCACCCACAGCCAAACTATCTAGCATGGTCGAGCTAGAAATAACATCCCGAGGCGTATCTCCCAGAGATACCAACCGAAGAGGGGATGGAAGTCCTGATGATGTTACCACTGGTACATCTTCTCCATCAGGCCATCAGTTGGAACCCAGTTCTAAGCTGATGTCAACGGGCAATCCTAGTGAACCCGGTAGTGCTACACAGGAACAATCACCGCCTGAACAAAGAATTCCATATATCTCCCTAGGCAAAGACATCCATGATGCACTGGAAGAGGCGGTGATTTATGACAAATGGCCAAGAAAATGGACAGAATGGGATGATCTTCGGGTTGAAGCCGAACAAGAGGACATGCAAAGAAACTGGTGGCTACGAGAGCTGATCAACAAATGCTCTGAAGATATTATACGGCTCGAGGACGATGAACGCAAGGAAGGGGAGAATTACAAAGAATCCCAGAAGACTCTTGAATCAGTTGTAAGACAAACAGCGGGAAGACTTCCCAAGACAGAGAAACCCTGGGATAATGTTCGTATCAAAGCCCCCTTTCAAGAAGAAATCAGAGAGCATATCTGGCGTAGACCAGACGAAGTCAAGCCACTGAACGAACTGAAGCTAAGAGGCCTTACTCACTTGAAAGGAAAACAGGCTGGAGGTCATCTGCATATGTTACTACAAAGGTCAACCGGTACACAGAGAGAAATGATGGAACAAGATCTGAAGTCGAATATTCTCCCGATTCATCAAATTCTGCAAGTGAAGGCTGAAGACTACCATGGAGTAACATTCTACACTTACAGACTTCAACGCACCAATGGGAGCGAATTTACTTGTCAAGAGAACGACTTCATCATGCTGAAACCGGATGACATCTACCAAATGTTCATGGCCTACAGATACCTTCCAGTCAGGCAGAGCATAGTATACAGCGAAGGCCTCGCAGCTATCAAGAGATTTATGCTTAGACAAATCCGAGTACACTCTTCACATGACCTACTGATGGCTATTGAATGCAATCTAAAGAAGACAAATCTGACAAAGCCAAGACTGTATGGTCCAGAACTTGAAGATTTCCCAGCCTACCACATCTTCTTCACACCGCCAGCAGTCACCTATCTGAACCACAAGAACGAAAAGCGTCTGATGGTAGTCAGTGAAATCGAGAAGTACTGCGACGGAACACTGAAGATAATCAGAGAGCAGATTCTACAGATGAAGGCAAAGCTGGAAGAAAATCTTCAAGAGGCATCGTCTTATGTTCAAAAGGAACACTCTACTGTAGAGACAATTTTAAAGGCCATTGACGATCGCCTCGAAAAGAGAAATGTGCTGAGACAGTATGAACATGCACTTGGTATGAGGAAGCACTACTTCAAATCTCAGAAGCAATAAGAGAATGGCACTTGATCACAAAGGGGGAGATTGTTGGAGATATTTAATTGTGAATCAAGTTGGTCATAGATTAGCTTTATATTTAATCCTTGTATTTAATTAGTGCATAAATTAGATAGAAATCAGGCCAAGTGTTAGGCCTATTTAAACAGGCCAAAAGCCTGGCAAACCTAACCTAAACCTCGCCTATAAAAAGGGAGCCAAGGTTTAGGAAAAGGTTGAACGTCGTACTTATTATTCATAGCCTTACGCATATCATTCTGCTGTACGTTCCACGGTTTATCAAAGAAGGTTTTACGGTGATTCATTCTGTGTTCATCTTTACGTTTAATCTTCCTTGTTAGATCGATTATTCATTGCTGTTACAGAAACAGGGACTAACAGTCTAATTAATAAAATACACTGTATTTACGCTAAAAGTGCTCTATTTTCGCTGAAAACGCTAAATCATAGAGATAAGGCTAAGTATTTGTGACACTCATATCTTGCTGTGTGTTTATCCGTTTGGAGCGTATTATATCTCGTTGGAAAGATCGATCGGAGCTCTAAAACTATTGTTCCAACTTCATTTACAATGCATTAGATAAAAGTTACATATTAACCATATATTCACAAATGTTTCTGATTTCACTCCGAACTCGTGTAGAATTTGATGCGATCATATCTTGCTCTTTGTTGTACCGTTGAAAGCGTTTAATATCTCGTTTGAAAGATCTTACCGAGTTCTAAAACTTGTCTTCAGGCGCTGGTTTCAAAAAATCAAGTGATTATTGCTTAATTACTGAAATACACTGTATTTACGCTAAAAGTACTCTATTTTAGCTAAAAACGCTAAATCATAGAGATAAGGCTAAGTATTTGTGACACTCATATCCTGCTGTGTGTTTATCCGTTTGGGGCGTATTATATCTTGTTGGAAAAATAGATCGGAGCTCTAAATCTATTGTTCAAACTTCATTTACAATGCATTAATTAAAAGTTACAGATTAACCATATATAAACAAATGTTTCTGATTTCACTCTGAACTCGTGTAGAATTTGATGCGATCATATCTTGCTTTATTTTGTGCCATTGAAAGCGTTTAATATCTCGTGTGAAAGATCTTACCACGTTCTAAAACTTTTCTTCAGGCGCTGGTTTCAAAATAGCAAGGGATGATTTCCTAATTACTAAAATACACTGTAATTACGCTAAAAGTGCTCTATTTTCGCTGAAAACGCTAAATCATAGAGATAAGGCTAAGTATTTGTGACACTCATATCTTGCTGT
This sequence comes from Cuscuta europaea, assembly GCA_945859875.1. NCBI lineage: Eukaryota > Viridiplantae > Streptophyta > Magnoliopsida > Solanales > Convolvulaceae > Cuscuta > Cuscuta europaea. The sequence continues at coordinate 16,229,557 of CAMAPE010000017.1, read as the reverse complement.
GTGTTTATCCGTTTGGAGCGTATTATATCTCGTTGGAAAGATAGATCGGATCTCTAAAGTTATTGTTCCAACTTCATTTACAATGCATTAATTAAAAGTTACAGATTAACCATATATTCACAAGTGTTTCTGATTTCACTCCGAACTCGTGTAGAATTTGATGCGATCATATCTTGCTCTAATTTTTGCCGTCTAAAGCGTTTAATATCACGTTGTAAATATCTTACCGAGTTCTAAAACTTGTCTTCAGCCGCTGGTTTCAAAATATCAAGGGATGATTGCCTAATTACTAAAATACTTTGTATTTACGCTAAGGTTTCGTGTTGGGTCTAGTTTTAGTTTTTTATACTCTTTTACTCTCTGTATCTTTCATTTTATTTCTCTTCTTGCACTGCACCTTTTATTTTTATGAATAAAATCGTTCTTTAAAAAAAATCCAAAAAAACAACACTGTATTTACGCTAAAAGTGCTCTATTTTCGATGAAAATGCCTAATCGTAGAGATAAGGCTAAGTACTTGTGACACTCATATCTTGCTCAGTGTTTATCCGTTTGAAGCGTATTATATTTCGTTGGAAAGATAGATCGGAGATCTAAACCTATTGTTCAACCTTCATTTACAATGCATTAATTAAAAGTTACATATTAACCATATATTCACAAATGTTTCTGATTTCACTCCGAACTCGTGTAGAATTTGATACGATCATATCTTGCTCTATTTTGTGCCGTTGAAAGCGTTTAATATCTCTTTGGAATGATCTTACCGAGTTCTAAAACTTGTCTTCAGGCGCTGGTTTCAAACTATCAAGGGATGATTGCCTAATTACTAAAATACACTGTATTTTCGCTAAAGCTGCTCTATTTTCGCTGAAAACGCTCAATCATAGAGATAAGGCTAAGTATTTGTGAAACTCATATCTTGCTGTGTGTTTATCCGGTTGGAGCGTATTATATCTCGTTGGAAAGATAGATCGGAACTCTAAAGCTATTGTTCCAACTTCATTTACAATGCATTAATTAAAAGTTACAGATTAACCATATATTCACAAATGTTTCTGATTTCACTCCGAACTCGTGTCGAATTTGATGCGATCATATCATGCTCTATTTTGTGCCGTTGAAAGCGTTTAATATCTCGTTAGAAAGATCTTACCGAGTTCTAAAACTTGTCTTCAGGCGCTGGTTTCAAAATATCAAAGGATGATTGCCTGATTACTAAAATACACTGTATTTACGCTAAAAGTGCTCTATTTTCGCTGAAAACGCTAAAGTATGGAGATTGGGCTAAGTATTTGTGACACTCATATCTTGTTGTGGGTTCATCCGTTTGGAGCGTATTAGATCTCGTTGGAAAGATAGATCGGAGCTCTAAAGTTATTGTTCCATCTTCATTTACAATGCTTTAATTAAAAGTTACAGATTAACCAGATATTCACAAATGTTTCAGATTTCACTCCGAACTCGTGTAGAATTTGATGCGATCATATCTTGCTCTTTTTTGTGCCGTTGAAAGCGTTTAATATCTCGTTTGAAAGAACTTACCGAGTTTGCAAACTTGTATTCAGGGACTGGTTTCAAAAAATCAAGGGATGATTGCCTAATTACTAAAATACACTGTATTTACACTAAAAGTGCTCTATTTTCGCAGAAAACGCTAAATCATAGAGATAAGGCTAAGTATTTGTGACACTCATATCCTGCTGTGTGTTTATCCGTTTTGGGCGTATTATATCTCGTTGGAAAGATAGATCAGAGCTCTAAATCTATTGTTCCAACTTCATTTACAATACATTATATAAAAGTTACAGATTAAGCATATATTTACAAATGTTTCTGATTTCACTCCGAACTCGTGTAAAATTAAATGCGATCATATATTGCTCTATTCTGTGCTGTTGAAAGCGTTTAATATCTCGTTGGAAAGATCTTACCGATTTCTAAAACTTGTATTCAGGCGCTGGTTTCAAAATATCAAGGGATGATTGCCTAATTACTAACATACACTGTATTTACGCTAAAAGTGCTCTATTTTCGCTGAAAACGCTAAATCATAG